>ML213598.1:796881-865726 GCA_004379715.1 Crucibulum laeve
AATACAGGTTTGTTTCTTCATCTATTTTAAAGATATATTAACACAATACTAACATATTGTCATATATCTACTGCACATCAAGCTGTAAAGCACATCAATGTGCTGATTGCAGCACTGGATGGTCGAGAATTTGATCTTGATGAAGATTATTGATTTATTCTGTAGCCGTAGTTAGATGTATTGATTTCTTACACAAATAATTTTTTTATTTTAATTCTCGTTTATATTTGACTTTTGGTTCGGTTCTTGGTTCGAACCGCTCATGAACCTGAACTGAACCGATTCTAGCCTGAACTTATGGTTCCGTTCGAGGTTCGAGAGTTTTGGTAGAACTGAACCTGTGGTCCGGTTTTTGGTTCACGAAAAATCCTGCTTGAACCGAACGGAACCGAACTTTGCCAACACTAGGTGTGTAATAGCCAGTCGGAGTTTAGGCAAGAGTGGTGTATTAATAGATACAGATGGCCAGCATATAGATAGCGAGTGGATTTGAAGTAGATAGTGTCGTAGAAATTAATATTAACATCCTTGCTTTCATTTTGCTCATTTTGCTCATTTCGAATTAAATTGATTACATTCATTTATATTCTATTATTATTATTTTATTATTATATCTATAGATCTAGATTTTTTTTCAACCCGATACAGAAAAGCCTTCTAATACCTTAAAATGAATCTAGAATGTTGCAAGACCTTCCAAGTGTCCATGATCATATCTAGACTTGTAAGGCAGCATGCCCGGCCTTAAATGCCATCATCATACTACGCTACTTGAAATGGCCTTGCAAGGCACATTTGCCTTAAGGTCTTATAAGGCCTTCCAAGACCTCACAAGGCATTTTCGATTTTTGTGACATTAAAGTGGCCGTTCGTGAATAAATAAAGTAGCTCACCTCAGTCTCGGTACAATGGAATGAGGTTCTATGTAGTTTGTGTACAGTATATATATTGGGTAAAGTATATAAAGGAGTTTATAATAAAGGTTGAGATGTATAAAGGAGAAATAAAGAGATGAAGGTGAAAACGACTACCACAAAAGTATTCACGGTGTTAGTCGGATTCCAACAAAACCTATTGAAGTGGATCAACAAGAATGTTTGTGAGAAGAAAAAGCTCTTACCTGCAAATTTCCATAAGTGCCATTGTTTCAAGGTGGAAACCAGCTTTCTCTCAAGGTCTTGTTCCTTTGCTGAGGCTGGATGCAAGCTACCCGTACATTCTTCATGATTGTGACCTCGAATACAGGCCCTAATCAAAAAGTCCAGCCACAAAAACCTTTAGATATAATCTATTTCATACTTTTCAGAAGGTTCCAGGGTAATTGTATTTGAATTGCAAGTTCCAATCGATTTCTGAGGTAGGTGACAGGTGTGACAGAAGAGAGGTGAAAGCCTGCTGCCTGTCCGAACGCAGCTGGTACACTTTAGCCGTTAAGAAAAAGAAGCTATTAAGAAACGATATGTTTCTTAACGTCGGACGGTATATAAACAGATGGCTCGTCGTAAGTATGCCATGCTTACAAGAGGTAGCCTTAGGAATTTAATTGTCATTTGCGAGGTAACAAACACAACATTGATGACTCAAAATTCTGGCCGCACGGAGTTGTCAATATTTCTTATTTATGCAACTCCACTAACATTATTGAACGTAATATAAAGAATTGCAACTACCAATCCATTTTTAGTAGTTTCCACCTATATGTTACGACCATCACGTGACGTTAGTGGATTGTGAATTTTCAATTAGGGCTACCTTAATCTACGTCTGTTCCTAACAGGCGTAAATACTGCTTTCCCCTGACAGACACGCATCGAGATTCGACAACTCACGCACAGAATGGTCAGTGTCTTCAGCATGCATATCAAAATCCACATGCTAATATATTCCGTATAGGCGACGCCAGCACAAGCCGTGATGAACATTTGGGTACGTTAAGCCTTCCCAATGTACTGTAGACGCTGACGTGAATCTCGTTTCCAGACTGAACATCGCAACCCAGAGGGTCGTACATATTGGTTCAATACGGGCACAAAACAAAGTGTATGGGAGAAGCCAGATGGTATGTTTTTGATGGAACCTATTGCGTGACCTGGACTAACCATTTCGTAGATCTCAAAACGCCGTTCGAAGTAAGCATCACACGATTTATTTTTGCTAGATATTTTCACCAATATCGGTTTGTAGCGCGCATTGAACCAAACGAAATGGAAAGAATACTTCTCGGGTGGTCGCAAATACTACTATAACGTATGCACTTTCCGTATATGAGTCAAGATTGTTGCTTAACCTCTTCGGCAGACCGAAACCAAAGAATCAAAATGGGATATGCCAGACGAGCTACTCCTTGTTCTTGAAAAGGTAGAAAAGGAAGGTACGACACCAGCAGCGGCAGGAGGGTTCGTCAGACGTTCAGCATCTCCATATCTCCCTTGGCTTATTTTGCATCTTTTAGTGCCCCTCGTGCAATTACAGCCCCAGGATTTGCTCCAGTGGGAGGAGGTACACAAGGTGCTCTAGTACCTACAGGAGGCACTGATCCATCCTCATCCACGCCCAATTCCCAGCCTAATCAGCAAAATGGCAACAGTCTTGCCGTTGGTGCTCATACTGGAGCCTTACCATTGGCTCCTAGCAGCATCCTGCCGGCTCGACCAAATTTACCAGATGACCCAGTCATCCCTCACAATGGGTTTACAACTGTGGAAGAGGGTGAGAAAGCTTTTATTCATTTGCTTAGGAAGGCTGGAGTGGACGCAAACTGGACTTGGGACCAGACGATGCGGGCTATTATTACAGATCCACTCTACAAGTCTCTCAACACCCTTGCGGAGAAGAAAGCCTGTTGGGAAAAGGTGCGTGCATATTACATTTCAGTCTGTAATTGTAATTAACATCCCACAGTTCACAAATGGATTGAAGGCGAAAGAACAAGAGGAAAGAGAAGCACGATTGGCAAAGTTGCGTCCCGCTCTCAGAAATATGCTCAAAGGCAACCCAAACGTATTTCATTATACGACTTTCCGTACTGCAGACAAATTATTCTCTCAGCATCCAATTTGGCAGCAAGCTAGGATCGAAGCAGAGCGAAAACTTATCTTTGAAGAGTATGTTACTGAGCTGAAGCAGCGCGAAGTGGTTAGTGTCAAATCTCCTTTATTATGTATCTCTGCTCATAGGCAGTTCAATTACAGCAAGAAAGTCGAGCAATCCGCGCACGCAGTGTGTCTAAGGTAGTTGCTCTTTTCAAACAGTTAAATGTTGATGTCACCACGCGATGGAAAGAAGCACACGAGATGGTTACGAAATCGGAAGAGTGGGATGAAGATCCCGAGTTGCGTAAGCTCCCAACACTTGATATCCTTCTTGCGTTTGAGGATTACAGCCGAGTGCGTGAACGTGAATATGAGGAGCAGATGCGCAGGGCGCAAGTTGAGAAGACGAGAAAGGAACGCAAAGCTCGCGAAGCCTTTAAGGTATGTCCACCATCTTCTGAATTCTAAGCGATACTGACTAAATGTTCACAGGCACTCTTGCAGGATCTTATGACAACTGGTGCCATCAAAGCACGCACGAAGTGGAAGGAAGTCTACCCCTCGTTCCGGGACGACAACCGTTATCTGAACATGCTTGGAAACCCAGGCTCAAACCCACTGGAGCTATTCTGGGATGCCGTCGATGCTTTGGACCAGGTTTTGGATGCCAAAATCGATATTATCCAAAATGCTATCAAGAAGTACAATGCGAAGTTGACATCTGCGGAGGGCGAGAGTAGCGAGAAAGTGGTTGATACGGATGCGAAGATGGAAGAAGAAACTGAGAAATCGAAAGGCTTTTCTGTTGTTCCCGAAACGACTGAGGTGGAATTCAGAGCGGTGATGGATGCTGAGGCGGATGAAGCCATCAAGGCATTAACTGATGATGATTTAAAGTTTATCTTCAAAGATGTAAGTCATGTTCTCTATGCTGTGCTTCGATCCTCTAACTACACCTATATCAGCTTCATGATGCTGCTTTGAAGAAGCAGGCTGACGAGAAGCGCAGAGCTGAGCGAAAGCAACGACACTTACAGGATGACTTGCGTTATGCGCTCAAGAAGCTTCCAGAACCTTTTGATCTTTCGCTTCCTTACGAAGAGGTAAGCAACTGCCTTTACTCGCCTGTTTCAATGCTTATTATCACTGTAGGTTGTACCTTTGATTGAACATTTGCCTGAATATAAGGCTATCGATGATGAAGAGAGCAGGCGTGCTGCATTTACGAAATTTGTCAAGAGACAAAAGGTATACTTTTTCGCCATTAAATTTCATATCTTTTGTACTTACATGTTACATAGGAGAGACTCCGGGAAGCTGCGTCTGAAGATGGTGGTTCAACAACTAGCAGAAAACGTAAAGAACCTGCCCGTGAACACCGAGACGATCGCGACAGGGATAGAGACCGCGGAGAGCGAGAGAAAGATCGTGAACCTCATCGTGAGCATGACCGAGAGAAGGACCGCGAACGACCGAAGGATTACGATCGAGGAGGCAGTCGGAGCTCAAGACATCATCACCGCTACGATGACTATAGTGAACGCCGCCATTCAAGGGACTACGCCCGGGATAAAGAGCCTGACCGCGACAAGGAACGCGATGCGTATAGGTCAAAACATCACCGTGATGATGATCGGCGGAGGGATAGGGATGTCCGAGAAAGAAGGGGTTCTGCATTCGGTAGAGACTGGGACGAACCGTCCAAGCGAGTGGACAAAGAGCGTAGTACCTCTTTATATCGAGAAGAGCCCGCCGCTAAACGCGACTACGAGGACAGACAACCTGATGAGCGTGCTGAAAAGGTGAGTGGATTTGAGTCTCATAAAGGACATCTTGTTGATAACTATTCTTCTTCCAGCGACCGAGATATGACCGCGAAGAGACTCCTAAGGACTCGATGGATATTGACAAACGGGCAACTTCCACGCGCGCAGAGACCCCCGAAGAGGGCGAAATCTAACTGTCGCCATTAATCCTTTTCATAATAATATAAGTAGTAGATGTAGTACGTAGAACAACAGACTACGATTGCTGTTCTATTGGTATTTCGATATCTCCAATGCGCAGACGCGTGTACGGCTGTTTATGTTGGATAGTTTTGCGGTAACCCTTTCTTCTCTTTTTCTTGAACTTATACTCCATATTCCCTTTGGTATGCTCTACAACTGTAGCCTCGACCTTGACGCGCGAGGATGGTATGACTGGGTTGCCGCGGAGGGTGTATTCGCGCGAGCCGAGTTCGTGAATTTCATCGAGAGTAAGGACATCACCGATTTTAACGTCGCGCAGATGAGGAACGGTGAGCATGTCGCGTGGCGTGAGGATATATTTGCGGCCTGCAAAGGAGGCGACGACGTATTGAGAAGGTTGTGAGCGGATGAGTTCGAGGGCAGAGGCAGTTGAGCTGGGCACAACTGCGTTGGTGTGTGCTGCACGAGCGACGAAGGTGCGCAATGGCGCGACTAAAGTAGTGGGTCAATATTGAATTTAAATTGCATTATATGCTACTCACTACGTCGCATAATACTGGCGAGGGTCGCCATCTTTGTGAACGGCGAGCTCAGCAGCGTCAGTGGGTTTGACAGTAGTTTTGAAATATTTATTTGCCAAAGGATTTGGCGAGGAGGGTGTGAATTTTGTCAATTGAAGCGGAGACTGAATGTTCCGAGTAACGCCGACCTAGTTCTACAAACCGAAAACTTCCCTCTACGTCTGTTCCATACCCATTCACCTCCCCACCTTCCTCCACATGCACCGCATCGCCATTAGAAACTCGACGCGCGCTCGCGTCCTGGCTGCGACCGTAAAGGTATTGTATTTCTCCTCCCCCATTCCCCGTCGTTTTTGGCCTCTTTTGAACCCGGTATAACACGAACTTTACAGCGCACCACTCCCCTGGTCGCCCGCTCATATGCCACCGCGAAGCCTGGTGCGTACTGCTCTATTAACTTCAAGCTGCTCTCGTGCATTCACTGACGACGCGACTCTTTTCTTTCCATTCCCCCTCTTTCCGACGATGCGTAACACGTCACCTCCGAACCTGCAGCTGCTTCCGAGGTGTCCTCTATTCTCGAGTCTCGCATCCAAGGGGCCTCCGTGGGAAGCAATGTCGAGGAGACTGGCCGTGTTCTGAGTACGTGATTCATACTTTCTGAGTTTTACCGTCTATCTTACCTTGGGTATTAAGGTGTCGGTGACGGTATCGCTCGTATTTGGGGCTTGAAAAACGTGCAAGGTCGGCTTTTTTATTGTGTTGCATATCCCTGAGGGCGTGTTCTGACAATGCCTCGTATATGTAGCCGAAGAGATGGTGGAATTCTCGTCGGGTGTCCGTGGCATGTGCTTGAACTTGGAAGCCGACAATGTCGGTGTCTCCATCTTTGGTAACGATCGTCTCATCAAGGAGGGCGATACCGTCAAGCGTACCGGCCAGATTGTCGATGTTCCTGTCGGCCCTGGCCTTTTGGGACGCGTTGTTGACGCTCTCGGTGACCCCATTGATGGTAAAGGCCCCATTGAAGCTGCTGAGCGTCGCCGTGCCTCACTGAAGGCCCCCGGTATTCTGCCCCGTCGCTCCGTCAACCAGCCTATGATGACCGGTCTTAAGCCCATCGACGCCATGGTGCCAATTGGTCGTGGTCAGCGTGAGTTGATCATCGGTGATCGTCAAACCGGTAAGACCGCTGTTGCCGTCGACACCATCCTTAACCAGAAGCGATGGAACGACGGTAACGACGAGAGCAAGAAGCTCTACTGTGTCTACGTTGCCATTGGTCAGAAACGTTCCACTGTTGCCCAGCTTGTCCAGACCCTTGAAGAGAATGATGCCATGAAGTACACCATCATCGTCGCTGCTACTGCTTCTGAGGCCGCTCCTCTCCAGTACCTCGCTCCCTTCTCTGGCTGTGCCATGGGAGAGTGGTTCCGCGACAACAAGAAGCACGGTTAGTAAAATGCGCTTTATTTCCACTGCCAATTACAATTATTTATTTACTTTTACCTAGCTCTCATCATTTACGACGATCTGTCCAAGCAAGCCGTCGCTTACCGTCAGATGTCTCTCCTTCTTCGTCGTCCTCCTGGTCGTGAGGCTTATCCCGGTGATGTCTTCTACCTGCATTCTCGTCTCCTCGAGCGTGCCGCCAAGATGAGCGACAAGTTCGGCGGTGGATCCCTCACTGCTCTCCCCATCATTGAGACCCAGGGTGGTGACGTGTCTGCTTACATTCCCACTAACGTTCGTACTGTTATGTGTTTTTACAACGCGTTTTCACTTACATTTTGCTACTGCATAGGTCATTTCTATCACCGATGGTCAGATCTTCTTGGAAGCTGAGCTCTTCTTCCGTGGTGTGCGCCCCGCCATCAATGTCGGTCTTTCCGTGTCTCGTGTCGGTTCCGCCGCCCAGACGTAAGTGATTTGCTACGATCACTCATACTTATACTCACCCACCTCCTGTTCACAGCAAGATCATGAAGAAGTTCGCTGGTTCGCTCAAGCTTTACCTTGCCCAATACCGTGAAGTTGCTGCCTTCGCCCAGTTCGGTTCCGATCTCGATGCTTCCACTCGTTTCCTCCTCTCTCGTGGTGCCCGTCTCACTGAGCTCCTCAGTAAGTGCCTTTGATCGTGTAGAGTAGGCCAATTCTTACATATCCATAACAGAGCAAGGTCAATACCAACCCTTGGCTACCGAGGTCCAGGTTCCTATCATCTATGCTGGTGTCAACGGTCTCGTAAGTTGTCCCTTGTCTTATGTCTTCTCATTCTGACCGACATACGTTGTAGCTCGATTCTATTCCGGTTGATCAGATCACCAAGTGGGAAGCCGAGTTCCGTGGCCACCTTGCCGCAACCCAGACTGGTCTCCTCTCCGAGATTGCCACCGGTACGGTCACCCCCGAACTCGAGGGCAAGATCAAGAAGGTTGTGGAGGATCATGTCGCGTCGTTCACCTCGTCATAAAAGTTTAATCGTGCTATAGACCTTTCGATGGCTTTAGCTGCCTCGGGACCAAAATAAAACTTTTTATGCTTTCTTTATCTTATTAGATGCTTGGATATATATCCACTTATTTTCAACGGATACTTGAGCATTGAGTGAAAGAACAGTTTTATAGTTTGCGCTTCTTTCGTGGCAGGGTATGTCGCTCGGGATCCACATCCGGTCTCTGTCAATGCGATCGGTGATCGTGTAGTGATATATATTCCTTTATCTAATCTTATCTAAAGATATCTATCCACTTCCGAATCATTTCCGAAATCCAGTGTTGGTTCCTTCTATTCTCTCTCTCCAACCGCTTTTCAAAATACCCGCCACTAGATACGCGTCTGAATTCCTGTCTCGATGTCAAGCACAAGCTCTGAAGAGATCGCAAAATCAGCGAAAGCTGCTTTCGAAGCATCCCAGTTGATCTCCTCCGCCGAAAGGATCAAAGCTTTACATGTCATCCGTTCAGAATTAGAGGCTTTGAAGGCTGAAATCCTTGCTGCTAATCACGTAGATCTCGAGGTGCGCTTATTTAAATATTTTTATATAGAACACATTAAATTAATACCTATATAGGCAGCACAGGTCGAAGTGGATGCTGGTCGGATGTCGGATTCACTACTAAAACGGTTGGACTTAGCCAAAGGCGACAAATGGGATTCTATGTTGCAGGGAATCTTAGACGTCGCCGAGCTCCCTGATCCAACGGGCACCGTAACATATGCTACTGAGCTCGATGATGGACTTGAACTGTACCGCGTCTCTTGTCCTATCGGCGTGCTGCTCGTGATATTCGAGGCTCGGCCTGAAGTCGTTGTCAACATCGCTACTTTGGCCATAAAATCTGGTACGTACCATGGTATTACAATTCTAGCTCTCTGTATAATCTCCCATTTTACAGGAAATGCTGCTATCCTAAAAGGTGGAAAGGAGTCTAATCGTACAACGCTGCTCCTCTCGAAAGCCATTTCATCTGGACTCTCAAAAACATCTCTGCCAGATACCTATGTGCAGACTATACAGACAAGGGCAGAAGTATCGTCTTTGCTCCAGTTGGATCAATATATTGACCTTGTCATCCCGAGAGGCAGCAACAGTCTCGTCAAGAATATCCAAAACAACACCCGTATTCCCGTTATGGGACATGCAGACGGGCTCTGCTCCGTTTACCTTGACGAAACCGCAGATGCTGAAAAGGCTACACGGGTGGTCGTCGATTCCAAAGTGAGTAATAGCGCAACACATCAGACTATCGCATTAACCCAATATCTCAGATTGACTACCCTTCGGCATGCAATTCCACAGAAAACTTGATTGTTCACGAAAGCTTACTGAAGACCGTATGGCCTATAGTAGCAAAAGCACTGTTGGCTGCGAATGTCCGACTCCTTTGCGATCCACCTACACTCGAAGCGCTCGAGTCGCTTTCACCAGCACCCGAAAACCTACAGTCGCACGTTCAGCACTCAGACGAAACATCTTATAGTACAGAACATTTATCACTTACTCTCTCTATCATCTCCCTACCTTCCATACAGTCAGCAATAAAATTCATCAATTCCCACTCATCACATCATACAGATTGCATCGTTACCGAGTCTGATGCTGCAGCATCTGTATTTTGTCGCGGAGTGGACTCAGCAGGAACTTTCGTGAATGCCAGTACACGCTTCGCAGATGGATTCAGGTATGGATTTGGCACGGAGGTGGGGATCAGCACAGGCAAAATACACGCTAGAGGACCTGTTGGACTGGAGGGCCTTGTCATTTACAAGTATATGATGAGGAGCAAGGATAGCAGGGGACACGTTGTGGGAGATTTCGGAACAGGAAAGAAGCAGTATAAGCATAGTGTAATTCAAGCTAAGACTGTTCCTTTTTAAATCTGTATACAGTACTATCATGGAAAGCAATAAACAGGAATCCAGATAAATATACAAGATAGAGAAGGATTACGATTCGGGTGTATCGAGACGAGCCTTCTTTTCTGTGTTGGTCTCATCGGCATCGGTCTCCGCCTTGCGTTTGCCTGCATTGGAATCTTCCGGGGCCTTCTTTTTCTTCTTGACCACCATAGAAGTGAGATCGTTGATGACAGTAGGTGCAGTACCCGAAGAAGAGCCACCATTGAGCTCCTGATCGAGGGCTTGAGCAGCTAGTGCAGGTGCAGATACTTCTAACGACTTATTAGGTGTCGTTTTTAGCTCCTCAACCTAAACATATTGCAATGTTAGTACTATAGCCTATAGAAGTGACAGATGCGTGCCTTCAGAGCGAGATCTTCTCGAAGGCCAGTCAACTCTTTGACTTCATTCTCAATTTGCGACTTCGACATATTCTGTACCAAATCATCCCTGACAAGGCGTGTCAATGAAGCTTTTCCTTTGCCTTTAGCGTCGCTCTTCGCCTCTACTGGTGCCGATGGAAGTTGACCAGATAGGCCATCACGTAGCTCAGCCAGACGGCGCTCAACACTTTCCAAGGCCTTTTCTGCGTGAACAATCGCGTCTGAAAGACGGCCAGAAGTCAGATCCAGCACCATACTAAGTTTGTAGTGCGCTTCTGCGATTTGACGCGATGAAGTTGGTAAAAGGTCGACTTTGAGTTTTAGACCCTCCTCGTAATCTGTAATCGCCTGGTCAAATTTCTCTGAATATGTTATGTTATTGAGCTGTGTGTAAGCAGAGTTATAATCTCTTGACTCACCAGTCTCTAATGAGACGTCGCCTAGCGCAATGTAAGTGTCAGCGAGCTTCAGCTTGACTTCCTCGTCGTCAGTTTCTTGAGCCTGTTTGTCATAAATGGCTCGAGCGAGGTCCAAAACCTCCCAAGCGGCATTGAAGTCATCTTCGGGTTCGGCATCATCGCCTGCTTCGTTGTCACTCTCTTGCTCGTCTTCCTGATCATCTTGGGCGAATAAATCAACGGCACGATCGTCACCCTCATCCTCTATATCGCCTGAAAACGATAGAATGGGGCCAGCGAATCCGGGCCCAGATCCAGAAGCTTTGGTAGTAGTAAAGTTAAGACGGGTGTGTTGATGGGGTAGCAGATCAGACACACCTCTGCTATCTTCCTCTTGACCTTCATCAGCCTGTTGCTCTTTCCCCAACACAGAACTCTGAGTAACAGCGTTTTCTAGGAGTGCCTTGCCATACGAGAAATAGAGATCTGCGGTCTCTGGGGCGCTGTCGCCATATTGTTGGGTTCTAAGCTCGACGCGTCAGTACATACGATAAAGCGCGCCAATGAAGAAGAGAAAGGTCGAAAGACGCGACGCACACTAATTCTAGGGCAGTGGCATAGTGATCCACCGCCTGCTCGTATTTCTTGAGTGCAAACGCGCGTTTGGCTTGCTCGACAGAACTTTCGACTGTAACCTCAGTCGCCGTGATTGGGGCCGGAGTGGCAGAACTTGGTGACCTGGGAATGTCTTCAGCGACGCTTCGATGACGCGAGATGCACTACTTACGATGCCATTTAGTGAGGTAGGGGGATACGAAGATGGGAGCGGGAGAAAGCGTTGTGTTGTGTTGTTTCCGTTTAAGTTGTTATTGGCTTGTTAGTGCAATGTTAGTCGGCTTATTTATCGGAGTCGAGTTGTCCCTGCCAACTGCTAGACAAAGGTGGTTTTAACAATGGCTTATTGGTTCACGCTTGAAGCAGTAAAAAACGTGGATGGCATTATTGTGTATCGCATGGAGAAAAAGTATAAAGAAAGCAAATGAGGGACTTAAGTACTACAACGCGAAAATGTCCCAAAGATCCTACTGATAAAAGAAAGGGTAACGACTGTTCTAACGCATGAGCATGTACATAAATAGCAACACAGAAAGAATATGATAATACTTGGTAGGTGTATACTAGATCAGAGATGAGCCCTGCTGCTGCCCACCATGATTCGGATTTGGGTTCGATCCGAATTTTGGTCCCCCTACATTAGTAGCAAACGACTGGGAGCTCATGCCGCCCATGAAGCCAGGCATAGAGGAGGGTGTTGTGTTCCCATTGAACGAGGGCATTGGAGGCGGCGTTGAAATTCCCATCATAGATGCACGAAACGGGTTGGCACCTCCACCACCTGTCATCTGCGGTCGAAGGCCCTGACCTAGAGTCGACCCACCACCGAATCCTCCAGTAGCACCTGTAGACTGAGAGTTCAGAGCACCAAAGCCCGTGTTTTGCGAATTAAATGTACTCGAGAAACCTGAGGATGGGTTGGCACCTCCTGCCGGCGTTGATCCATTAATAGCTGGTGTTGTGGGTGTAGAACCAGGGATTGGAGGTAAAGATTCCAAAAGAGATGTACCAAATGATGAAGACGGCTTGAACGCCTTCAATCCTGAAAACCCTGTAAATTGGGGTTTCAATGGCGGTGACACAGCGATGGACGGTGAAGAGGGTGTGTTTGTAAAGCCAGTTGGCTGGGTCGACAGGGGGGATGACGAAAATAATGAATCAGAGAATGTAGAGCCAGTGGTGGTGGTGGTAGTAGTATTCTGTGACCCAAGAGGTCCAGACAAAGAGAATCCAGATGTGCCCGACTGCTGGTTATCATTGGAAGTAGTGTTGGTTTTATTTCCAGTAGCAAACGATGAGGCTATACTAGAAATATCGGTAGCACCTGGGCTAAGAGCACTGGAGCTAAAACCAAAACCGTTACCAAATGAGCCGGTAGCCTGTGGCTGCTGCTGCTGCTGCTGTTGTTGTTGTTGCTGGCCAGCTTGCCATCCGTTATTGGCACCACCCAGGGATAACTCCATCAGGGTTGGTGGTTTGGGAACAGGTGGAGGTGCTGTAGCGATAGGTCCGAACGGATTTTTCGTACCAGTTTGATGAGTTTTCACTGGTTGTGCCATGGGAGGTGACGCGCCGCTCGCCGATGACGGGCCAAACGCAGTGAGGGGTGTAGATGCGGGACGTGCGGGTACGTTGGTAGGGGTATTAGATGGCATTTGTGCAAAGGGTGACGCTGGCTGGCTGGAGAACGATGCTCCTGGCGCAGTCATTGGTCCCGAAGGGTTCTGTCCTTGCAATCCGAAACTGCCCTGCGATTGCTGGGGTTGATTCTGTCCAGGGAAAGGACTTGAGCCTCCTTGGGGACCCATACCGCCAAACAAAGCCATGCCGGTAGATTGTGGCATTAGCATGCTTTGGCGGAACGGATTTGACCCAGTGGCTTGCGGCTGAAGGAAGCCTGTCGGCTGTGGCCGCAGGAACGAATTCTGTTGAGGCTGCTGTTGGAACCCCTGCTGAGGCTGTTGTTGCTGTATTCCCGTCTGCTGAGGTTGTTGGAATGATTGCTGTGGTTGTTGCTGGAAGGCGGTCTGTTGAGGTTGAATGAAGGAGGAGAACGGCCGATGACCAGTAGGTTGTGGCTGCATTTGCTGCTGCTGCTGGGCAATTAGATTGAAAGGATTCGGCGCTTGGAAGGCGGTCTGCTGAGGCATCAAGAAGCCAGTCTGTTGTGGAGCTACTTGGACAGCAAATGGCTGGCTAGTCGTCATCTGTGCAAATGGATTTGCTGCCTGTTGTTGGAAGTAGGCACTGCTCGGACTATTGTTGCCTTAATGACCAATCCTATCAATTAGAAGGGGTAACATACCTGTTTGTCTGAGGATTGAACATACTGGGTTGCTCTTCCTCTATGGCGGTGAAAAAATCGATGATATCCTTATTCTCTTTCAGGCCGGTTGACGTAGAACCGTTTGATGCTCCTTGTGTAGCGGTCGAGGTAGAAGCTGAAGTAGTCGGTTTAGACCCAGCTGATAGAACGAGTCATGAATATGGAGCTATAATCGAAGAAGAAAACTTACATGATTCAGACTTTTTGGACTTGGGATCCGCCGACTTCTTCGTGACCCGTTCAGCAGCATCTTTATTAGCCTTGTATTCGATCCTGTTTTGTTCAAAGTTGGGATCCTCGAGATATTCTTGTAATGCACCGGCCAGAGATACAGGAGCCTGCATAAACTAGTTAAGAAAGAGTAACACGAGATATAGATGGGGTTTAGACGGACATGCTTCAAGTTAGGTATTGGCACGTTGAGCAGGTTTTGTAGTTTCTTTGCAACCCCGAGGAATTCTACTACACGTTCAGTTTGTTTGCAGAAATGCCTATATATCACTAGTGCCTCTTGAGCATCAACTTGAGACATCTCGAAGTAATGTTCTGTCGTAACGGTAAGGTTTGCACCAGAAGTCAACTCATGCAACTCACCAAGAACATTGATGACACCCTCATTTCCGGCTTGGAAAAGAATTAGGAGATCCTTTACGAGCATTCGTAGAGCCGTAATAGTGAGTTCGTCCTCCAGATCATCCAAATAGAACTAGAGGATACAGATAAGCATGAGAATGACAGGAGCAATATGGGGATGTACCCGGCATTCCACCAAAGCATCGATCATACGATGAACCGCTTTCGTTTCCCTCAGAAGACCCTTTTCCACTGTCATCACCCGTAACTTCCTGCCCATGATGGTCTTGCTCCTAGTCGGTCCAGTTGACGCGGGCTTGCCACCCTGATCTTTCCGACTCTTGTAACCGTCCTCTTCAATGGAAATAGAGTTGCGCATGTCGCGATTTGATTCGGCTTGAACTCGAACTGCATCGTGCTTCAGATCTCGATATGCACGAATTCGTGAATCCAGGTAGACGGAGTAGTTTTGGAGGTTCTCCGGAGCAGCGTAGCCTGTATTGTGAATATTGTTAATAAATCGATAAAGAAATGATATTAGCTAACTCGCACCTTCCCAATTGCCACTTGACACGTTCCGCAACTTTAGTACATCCGATTGTGATAAATATGACAGGACGTTGTCCGTTGCACCATTCCGGATCATTGTATGCAGCACAATGAGCGCTTTAAACACAACCTATGGGCACGGCTTAGACACATGCATTCAAGAGCATGACAGCAAGGCTAGCGTACTATGTGGTTGGGTTCACGGAATCGAGGAGAGAGAGCTTTGCAGACATCGTGGACAGCTCCATCGTCGGACCAGGTCGCAGCAATAATTGGGTCGAGGTACTGCACATAGATAAGTTCAGAGAAACGGTCGAAAGCGCTGGCAGCATACCTTGGCCTTTGGAGGAGCAGCCTTGGGCTTGCAGGCCAGCTTCACGACTTTGTCGAAGCTGGACATGTTCAGGGAATAGCCTGAGATGCGTTCCGTACTCAAGGATTACTGAAGTTGTAACAATTGAAACTCAGCCGCTGATCTTGCGCCCATTCGTTCGTTACTGGACGTTCAACGCTCACACATTTGACAAACGTTGCATTTACCATCACCCGTCGTCAACCTTTATACTTAACCTCGCGCTCACCGTCTGCTACCTAATTACAAAGTTTACCTGTAAGCCGGACGGTCACGATCGGAACGAAAAGGTATATTAAAATGAATGTCCGGCAGAAGTACAAGCACAAAATAATGCCGCCCCAAGTCGACTGCTGCCTTAGAATATTATAATGATCGCAAAGGATAGTACAGCGGCTAATACAACGGGGGAGCTCATGTTAGGTATATATGCTGCATTTATGCTGCCGAGGGGCAGTCCCTTTCTAGCCGACCCCTGAGTAGCGGTTTCCAGTGCTAGTGTGTGGCTCGACGAGGAAGCTACTGCAGGACGCGTCAAGGTTGCGGATGGTAGCGTTACACCAGTTTTCACGGTAGCAGTCAGACCTAACAAACGTGCTATTAATACGTAGAGGAGTATGGATATCAATATGAAAGATACAGTACCTGCTGCAGTTGTTGCAAACGAAACATTCGGACGCGATACAGTGGTGCTGTTGTTGCCCTAGGGAATACCAGTATAATTATAAAACAAAACCTGAAACCTAAAATACGGCCCACCAATCCTAGTCCACAAGTTTGTTCGTATACAGACTGTGCGTCAGCCTGCTCCGCTGGTGTGCAAAATGCGATACAGCCTTCTACAGACTGAATAAAAGTCTGCGAGGTACAAAAACATTGCACATCGGTTCTATAAAATAAAATGAGATGGGATCGTGTTGAAGGATAATAAATGACGACGTATCGTACACACTAGCACAGCCTGCGATTACACTGGCATACCCGACGCAACTTTGGGCGCAGAGCGGTAGGTTCGTAGCTTGTCCATAGGCTTGCAGGTCATGTTGAAGGAGAATAACCACGCCTAGGAGGACCGTTAAGGTACAGGGAAACATAGTTGCAGGGGAAGGAGTCGTGATTGGAACGCTGCCACTATTTATCTGTCACCGAACAACTGTAGCTAATGGTCTGATTAGAGGACAAAGCAAAAGTCCTTCTCCAAAACATAGGTCAAAGAAATGATCCCGATTAACACCAAGAATTTCAGTGCAGTCCAGTGGTATGTTGGTATAATGTGAAGCCCTTCGTTTCCATCCCACGTCAACGTTTTCAGGTCACCATTAGGCCCAATATCTTGAACCATCGACAATATAAAGCTCTATTTTGCTAAGAAATTTGAATGCAAGTAGATCGCGTCTATCTCACATAGTCACTGAACGGTGGCAGCAATAATCAAGAGTCAATTGACAATCTGGCAGTTGGACATAGTTAAATGAATACGACATACGGGCACGTCGTGCTCAAAATAAACCAGCTATCTGTCAACCTTGAGAGTATTTAGTAATTGTCCGACTATGCAGCGAGTTTCAAGTATGCCGGAAGTGAGAGGACTGGATAGAAACAGCTGAGCGCGCTGGTGGTGGTAGTAGTGTGATCAGGAGAAGAGCAAGAGAGGCGAACGGCAACGCATGGACGTATTAGGAAAGTGAGTTATTTTTGGAATTCTTACACTCGAAGCAGCGGCCGGCCAGCTCCAGGATTCCAGCAAAACGTAAACGACAACGAGATTCCGCGAAAAGTTCTATCGAGCACGCACTCTCCCTCACACGGAAATATATGCTCGTTCATCCTGACTGAGCATTCATCCTGCTCTTACGCCTGGCACACTACTCGCAACGACGACAATCTAGAAATTCCTTTCTAGAGTTTCAATTCGTAAACTCGAGAATGCACCTGGAGGCGGTGATGCCTCACTACAGACAACTTTCTCAGATTCTTGGAAAACATCGCTACCAGCAGCCCTACCGTCTGGTCTTATATGGGAGCATATTCTTATTGTCGCTATATGGTCTCTACTACACATGGAAACAGTGGGATGCTACTCTCCTACCGGATCAGTGGAGACCTGGTGGAGGAGGCGCAAATGTGAGTCCACATGTGTGGAAGGATAGATCTGAGAAAGTCAAGGAGGCATTCCGACATGCTTATCGTGGATATGAGCGTTATGCTATACCCAGTGATGAGCTCAAACCCCTTTCAGACAAGAAAGTTAACAAGTGGGTACGCGCTTTCCGCTGGCTAACGTGTGCTGACCCAATGTCGCAGTTTCAATGGCTGGGGAGTGACTATGTACGACTCGTTGGACACCATGCTCTTGATGGGCTTAGAAGATGAATATAAGCGTGCACTCGCTTTCATCGAGAAGACAGATTTCTCTGTCTCCAGTGTCAGTCTACTCTTTGGGTCTCTTCGTGACGCATTTTCCAACCACTTTATAGGATGTTTACGCTCCTTACTTTGAAACTGTGATTAGATACCTAGGCGGTCTTCTCTCTGCGCACGCACTTTCGAAAGATGCCTTACTTCTGAAGAAAGCTGATGAGTTGGCCATGGCATTAGACCCCATTTTTGCCTCTCCTAGTGGCATGCCTTTCTACGCTGTAAATCCAAAAACGTATCCATTTTGTACCATTGAATTCTACTTGGAGCTTAACATTGGATTTAACAGTGGACAAACAAGAGGTCCTGAAATCGGGATTCTTGCGGAAATTGCTAGTCTTCAGATGGAGTATACCTACCTCGCGAAGTTGACAGGCAATAGACGGTATTTTTCGCGAGTGAGTCCTATTCGTACTGGGCTTCTCTTGCATGCTAACCAACCTTAGGCTAACGCCGTCATGCAAACTCTTGCCAATGCGAATTTGACCTACACTGGTGGCATGTTTCCAATACGATGGAACCTTACCTCTGGCCAACCTTATGACTGTGTGTTAAGCCCGTTCGCCTATAATTGTATGCTTATACCTTTGTGCAGATCATGTCTCTGTTGGCGCACAAGCCGACAGCGCGCATGAGTATTTGTTAAAGCAATATCTATTAACGGGAAAGACAGATCAAGCAAGTCTAGATATGTGTAAACACACTTCTACTATTAAATAAAACCCATCTCACTCTACACCCACAGATATTCGGGCTACAACCCACATAATAAATCACCTTCTCTTCCTCTCTCCAAAACGACATCTACTTTACGTTTCCGACACTCATTCCTCAACTCACGATATCAACGCAGAGCCTTCACAGGTATTTGAACACCTCTCATGTTTCCTACCCGGTCTATTGGCTTTAGGCGCTCATACGTTACCTCTCGATAAACTGGAATCTCTTCACGTCAATCTTGATTCACTAGGAAACGAAAAGCTATTTGGACACGCGGGAAAGGGCTATAAAACACTCTCGAGCTATAATCTCAAACAGCTACATCTATGGGCAGCCGAAGGCCTCGCTCAAACCTGTTGGTTAACTTACGCCGACCAACCTAGTAGACTTGCACCCGATGAGATCCAAATAAAGGTAGATCCCGCTGGGAAGACCTGGGACGGTACTCGTTGGTGGCAAAAAACAGAGTCATATTCATGGATAGAAGCTATGGAGAAGTGGAGAAAGAGTGGTAGCAGGGGTGTCGCCCCTGGGGTCGGGGATAAAGCTCCAGTTGTCTACTCGGAAAGCGAAAGAAAGACGGGGAAGGGCTCTAGGAGGGATTATGCGATACGCAAGTCTGGGTATTTATTGAGGCCAGAGGTCGGTGTCCGCCACACTACTTCATGTGCTATTACTGATCTTTTGCCTTTCATTAGACAGTAGAATCGTTATATATTCTCTGGCGTGTAACTGGGGATACGAAGTGGAGAACACGGGGTTGGGCCATCTTCGAGGCGATCGAAAAGGAGTGCAGGACAGCCAGCGGTTACGCGAATTTGATTTCTGTGCAGGTGTCCCCCGCGCCTAAAGAGGACAGCATGCCAAGGTAGGTCCCAAGAATACCCAAGTGACCTTTTGATGGAATCAGCTAATCTATATTATCATCCAGCTATTTTCTTGCTGAGACGTCAGTGCTTTCTCGTTGTTCTGATTGCATTATCCCCGTTTACTGACGCGCGCTGAGCAGACTCAAGTACTTGTATCTGATGTTCATCGACGACGACCCCCTTCCTCTAGACAAATGGGTCTTCAATACCGAGGCACACGCGTTCCCTATGTTTAGATGGACGGAGAAGGATAAGGACAGACTGGGTATATAATCGGCTGTGGTATGTAGCTACGATTGGCATTTAAGTAGAAAGTGCTGTATGAATATGAACCCGCGTGTGCTTGCTACAGCACTGCACTTGCTACGGCTGAATGAAACGACGTGAGGCCGACTTGGTGCGGAGGGGACGAGCCGAGAGGGAGCGGATGGCGGGCTGGCGGGACAACTAATAGAGCGGCGGCAGTGCCGGACCGTAGCGTAAACATATGATCAGCCAAAAAAGCAGCACGACTGTTTGAGAGTCGATGTTTTCGGCAAGATGCTCAGGATTTATGCGCAGATTTGGATTCCATTCTTCACTTGATAGCTGCTTAAAACCCCTCCGGATTTCCTTCCCCCGTACTCGCCCCTCCTTCCGCTACTATACCATGTCCAACCTTAAGCAAGGCGAGTTCGTCGGTTCTCTCGACTGCGGTACAACGTAAGTGTCTCCCTCCTCGTCCCTATCCCCATACTCACTCTTTTTACAGCTCTGTGCGCTTCATCGTCTTCGACAAACATGCCGACATCCTCGCCCAGCACCAGCTCGAATTCCCTCAGTATTACCCCAACCCGGGGTACGTAGTTCCTGAACACATCGGACCGAATTTTATATTTACAGCTTCACTTACTCTTACAGATGGCACGAGCACGATGCTGAAGAAATACAGCAACACGCAGACCTCTGTATACTAGAGACTATCAAGTCGCTGGAGTCGTCAGGTTGGGCAAAAGAGAGCGTCAAGGTTATCGGTATGTCACTTTCATCTCCTGACAGGTTTTCTTGATGACGACATGTGTCACGCACAGGCATCACCAACCAGCGCGAAACAACGGTTGCCTGGAGTCGCAAGACGGGCAAACAGCTTTGCAAGGCTATCGTATGGACCGACTCGCGCACGAAGAACATAGTGGCCCACTACGAAGCCAAGCTCAGAGATACTGGTATTCAAGTTGAACCAGGAGTTTGGAAGAAGGGCAAGGATGGAATTGAGGCCCTCCGCGAGATGTACGTTTAGGATCCTATTTCCATGTGCAATCACCTGCTGATATATACGGCAGCACCGGCCTCCCTCTGTCAACATACTTCTCAGCGATCAAACTGCGCTGGATGATTGATCATTACCCAGAGGTTGCCAAAGCTCATGAAGCAGATGACCTACTCTTTGGTACTGTCGAGTCCTGGGTAGCATATGTTCGTACATCATGCTTTCTCACCAATTGTTATACTTATAGTCTTCTATTTAGAACCTTCTGGGCGGTGTTGAGAAGGGCATTCATATTGGTGAAGTCACCAACGCATCCCGTACACTTTTGCTCAACACCAAGACTCTGCAATGGGAGCCCTCTCTTGTCGAATTCTTTGGATTCCGCGAATCTATTCTTCCCAAGCTGGTGTCGACATCTCAAGTGTACGGTAAAATTGCATACGGACCCCTTGCTGGTGTTCCAATTGGTGGTCTTGTCGGTGACCAACAAGCTGCTTTGATTGGTAATAAGTGCCTCAATCAGGGTGAAGCCAAGTGCACATATGGAACTGGCGCATTCCTACTATTCTGCACTGGTGGTGACATTGTCAGGAGCGACCACGGCCTCTTAAGCACTGTGAGTGCGGTAGACTTTTTACTTCTTTGCTACAACTTAGCACTGAAAATAGGTCGCTTATCAAGCGGGACCTGATGCTAAGCCCGTTTATGCGCTCGAAGGCAGTAGTAGGTACATTTACTCTCTATGGTGATCACTTGACTAATCCCTGCTCTTATAGTCGCTGTTGCTGGTAGTGCTATTAAATGGCTTCGTGATTCCATGGGCATGATTAAAGATGCACCCGAAGTCAATGATCTCGCTGCCAAGGAGCCAACCTCAGGTGGAGTGTATTTCGTTACCGCTTTCTCTGGTCTTCTTGCGCCATATTGGGACCCTGGAGCAGCTGGTCTACTTATCGGTAAGTTTAACATTCTCTTTCGTCCTGTTCTATTTCGTTGACAGTGATAAAGGAATTTCTCAATATACTAATCCCTCTCATATTGCGCGTGCTACTCTGGAGGCCAATGCATTCCAGACATACGCCATCATCGAGAGCATGAAGCTTGATTCTGGAACTGACTTGAAGAACCTTAAGGTTGACGGTGGCATGACCAATGGAGATTTGGCCATGAGCATCCTCGCAGATGTTGGAGGGTTTAGTGTTATCCGACCAGAAATGAGAGAGTGAGTGATATGTTCAGTTTATATTTCTGGATATCATCTCATACAGAACTTCGCACAGATCTACTGCACTGGGATCGGCTCTCTGCGCAGGCGCAGCTATTGGATTATACGGGTGGGATCTTTCTAAACCTGCTACCCTCAGCGAGGTTAATACCAAAGGAAACCGGGAGTTTACCCCTTCTATTTCCGAGGAAGACCGGAAGAAGAAATGGGAAGGTTGGCAACGTGCTGTTGAGCGGTCGCGTGGATGGGAAGAGGGTGTTGACGAATGAATATCGGAATATACTTATACGTAAATTGTATTATTTGCATTATATACCAGACAATGTACGGTGTGTAATTGTTTTTTCAAACCTAGACTAAGTATTGGCGGATAGGTGTTGATGTTTGTTAGCCTTCATCTTTAGGTCGGAGTCCAGATGGCCGCACAGCATTGTTTCTGTTCTTGGAAGTCGTCTCTTTGTCGACTCATTGGACTACAACCTTATACTTGTAGAGTTTTGGATATCTGATGTTCTGATGTTCAAGTTTATTCCTATTTATATCAGCACGGGGAACCCCCCACCCCACTGAACGTTATCTCTTCTGTTTGGTAATTGTCTGATTCATCAGCTACTTATGAACATTATATGATGAACTCCATATATTATTAAGGTGGCAAGAAATGCCCTACACTCCATTTCCAATTGGCATCCATCATCTACGTGGCAGTGATGTACCACTCTGACTATATTCTGACTATATTTCGCTCATCCTCCATTGACGTTGCCTTTCTTCATCCATCATCCAATGCATTCTCTACCTCCGGACGACATCCCCGTAAACATCCTTCCCAACTTGGCCAGATTTTTGGATTGGGTGTACTGCTGTTATAATGCCGAGATTATTTTTAAGTTCTCTAAATAACTGTGACCAATGCACGGTGGCCATCTTATGGTCGAATATCTCAACTCTTTTTTCTAAACCCTGGGCTAAGTGAGTTTCCCTTCCAGTCCCGGGCATTATTTTAACATGTATGCCGGTCTGCGTATTGGCCAGGAATAATTACACAGATGCCACCATAGCAGATTGCACCGAGTAGCAATTTGAGGGTCCCGAGTGGTATAATTAGATGGTCATCTATGGATTTCTGGTTGAGCCATTTTTTTACTGTTTCGTTTAACGGGGCTGCAGTCTATTAAGTTACGGGCTAACCGCTTATTTGATTTTCCAGCACTTCTTTCTTTCTCCTCACTTGATCCACTTCGTCATTGGGGATATTTCGTTTGCTGTTGAAGTGGTGTTGCGGGTACAGTGAGATGATCAATCAGGCGACATTTCGAACCATTTAAATAAAATGTCCGGAATACAACCTAATACGATGACAGGATAAATGAATTTTATCAACGCGATGCCACTTGCGCCAGTTCCCGAGTCTCAAATGAGTAATTACAAACCTCAACGACCACCGAAGTATCAGAGACCAAACTCCTACCGACCGAATTTCTTCAATGGATCCGACTTCTTCTTCCCACCCCTCCCCCCGTTGCCTCCCCCGCGACCTCCTCTCCCTCGACCTCTACCACGGCCCCGAGCGGAATCTTTCTTGAATGGAATGAAGCCTTTTGATGGGCGTGCCTCCGCTTCTTCTGCACCTGGGACAGCAGCAATGCGAGGAAGGAGGTACTTCGGTACGTGTTTCATGTGCGGTTGAACGCGTGTTGGATGTAGCGGCTTGTCGTGGCGCAGGAATTCGAGATCAAGGGGGTTATCTTCGAAATGGGCCTGTAAAATAAAATAATATTAGAACTATCGCATATAAAAAATAAAAAAGGACGAAGAGGGAACAAACCTTAAGCTTATCTGAATTCAAAATCTCACTCTTCAGCTCCTTAATCCGTGCCTCCTTGATCGCACTCCGTGTGACACTCCTCAATGCATCCTCCATTCGATACCGGAACGCCTCCACCTGAGCCATGTCGAAATTATACTCCTTGATCTTACTTCCTCGTGCTCCTTGCTCCTTTTCTATCCTGCTAAACACGACATCATCTCTCTTCGCGCTTGGAAGACATCCAACGACCTTATTCTTTCCCCATTGATCCTCAGGCACAACGAAGGATAGAGACATACCCGTACGTCCCGCTCGAGCAGTGCGTCCGACACGATGGGTATATGCGCGCGAGGAAGTAGGTAGATCGAAGTTGAGCACACATGCTACATCAACGAAGTCGACACCGCGAGTGACCCCGTATTCTTTGTCGTTGGAGGACTTGCGGTGTTTGCCTTTCTTGCGCAATTTTGTTTGGGGTATAGGTGAGCTTGGGCGTTTTCGTTTCCGTGAATCGGGTGCAGAGGAAGTAGAGGCTTCGGGTTCGTCTTGAGCTTCTGGTGCAGGTTCTCGTTGTGTTGAGGTAACTATAGGAAAGGGATAAGCACAAGTACAATTACGATAAGCGATTGAACTCACACTCTTCGGCGACCTCATCATTGGCTTCCTCCTCCTCCTCTGCCTCTTCCTCATCAGAATCGTATTCTCCTTGTGCGCCGCTTTCATCCGTGGCAATAATATAATCGTACACGCCCTTATTGAACTCCTGGACAGTATGGTATCTATCAAACAATCGTCAGCACACATGTCCTCCTTCTATGCATGAAAGCATACCTTGAATTAAGAGGTAGCTCCGAATTAAGAACACAACTTTTTATTGAAAATTGCTCAAGGAAGAGTTTGAGACGATATGAACGATCGACGTCGTTCACGAAGAGGATACATTTGCCCTTGATGAGCTTGAGTTTGAGGATAACGTATGTGAGCAGGAATTTATCGACTTCCGAGCACCGGACGGCGTATTGACTGAGATTTGCTGCTTCGTCCTCGGCTTCTTCAAGTTTTAGGATCGCCTGTGAGATGTTTAAGACGTAAAATGATTATAGAAAAGTAGTCGGACATACGGGGTTACGCAAAGCGAGGCCTTTGAGCATCTCCACATCCTCGGTCATGGTTGCACTCATTAGGAAGGATTGGTATACTTTTGGGAGGTGGGCACCACTGAAGATTTGACGGACGTCTTCGTCGTGGCCATAGGAAAGAATTAGATCGGCCTCGTCGATGACCAGAGAGTCGAGGGAAGTGAGTGATAGGGACTAGGAAGAAACTGTTATAAGTTGATCTAAGGAAGACGGCTGGGAAGGTTACTTTTGATTGAAGAAGCGAGAGAGCACGCGACGGCGTCGCGATTACAATGTCAGGTTGATCTGATAGGAGCGTCCTAAGGGATATTTAGCCCGACGTGCAGTGAGAGGATTTAACGTTTTCACGCACCGTTGCAAATGCGAAGTCGTCCCAGATGCAACGTTCGATATAATCAAATCCGTATCGCAATACTTGAGCAGCCCCCTCAAATAAGCGGACACCTGTTCGGATAATTCCCTAGTAGGCACCAATATCAACGCTCTCGTAGCCTGTCTCTTTGGGTCTTCCACATCCAAGCTCTACATCATCATGCATTCAGCTTCGGAATAAGATTACAAAATACAAAACGCACCCACACTTTTCGCGCTCAAAATCTTCTGCACGATAGGCACACAGTACGCTGCCGTCTTTCCGCTCCCGGTACGTGCGCGAGCGAGGATATCACGGCTCTCGAGGGCGAGGGGGATGGCTTTGGCCTGTACGAGGGTTGGGCGTGCGAAGCCCATGTCGGCGAGGGCGCGAAGGATGCGGGCATCGAGGAGGTGAGAGAAGGACGAGAAGGAGGCTTTATCGACAAGATGCGGTTCCGCCATTGTTGGTGGCTTGTGGAGGATTGAGGGTGAGTACGCTGCTAGTAGCTAGCTTGAAAAAAGTGGGCGGAGTTTGAAGTCGAGAATATCGTCACTTGCCATTATGCATCACGCATCATGTCTTCCACTCAGCAACCCATCGAGCTCCCGTCCTCTGTCGCGTCTTCAGAGCCACAGGACACCGTAATCTGTCGATTGTACGTGTATTCGTCCATATTACACCTCTCATCGCTCACAGTTGCACAGATGCCGCCGCCAATTCGCGAAATACACCTGTCCAACATGCAACGTCCCATACTGCTCTCTCACCTGCTTCCGCTCTGAAGTGCGTGTCATTTACTAAGAGCTATGCTAGTAATGTACGCTTATCGACTCCTTTGGCTATTTGGCCAGGCTCACTCACAATGCTCAGAAACGTTTTATAAGAAGGAAGTCGAGTCAGACATCCGTTCGGAGCCATCCAAGACGGCGGAGGAGCGCTTAAAGATGATAGAGTTGCTGAAGAAATTTGAGGAGGAAAGTGGGAAAGATAATGGGCTAGGAGATTTGGATGAAGACGAGGAGGGTAATGATTTGGCTAAGCGCTTTGATGCTGTTAACTTGGGTGAGCTCCGACTATCTCTCACTGTGCTTCATACTTATATTATCGTGCAGACGAACTATCGCCTGATGCTCTATGGGAAATGCTTACACCGGAAGAACGCAAGAAATTCATGAAAGCCCTCGACGATCCCAACAGCGAACTCGCACAGCAGCTTTTGTCAAGCGAGCAGTTGGAGAAGGAGATCCAAGAACCTTGGTGGGAGGCTTCAGGCGTCATCGATAATGATGAAGAAGTGGGTGATAGTATCAAGTCCAGCCACCACACACCTCGAAGATGTGGAAAGAAACCCGAAATGATATGCGTACCAGCATCGATGGTCAAACCCATCCCTCACGGCCCGCCTTTGGTGTTTAATGCCTGTGCTATATGGTAAGTTAAATTTGTATTTCGACGTGGGCAGTACTCATTATCTACAGCATCGCGTACGCATACACGACACGAAATCTAGGCGCATCACCTCTTTCATCTCTCAAACCGGAAAGCGCAGATTACCATGAAGCCCGGAAGACGATCTCGCGGCTCGTTCCTTTTGTATCGGACCGAAAATCCACAACGCTGTATCCTGATTTTTCAAGCGTCATGACTGACATTTGGTCGCGATTTGATCTGGTACGCGTTTGGTCTGGAATACTTTGATGATGACTGCTGATTCCAACTGTTCCCAAGGGTACAATGACGTCTGACCTATTTGCCCTACTCCTGCGCGACGCTGTAGAGTTAATTAAACCCCGTCGAGTGACTCAGGTTGAGTCTTCATCTCCAAATACATCGGATATAGACCCATCGTCACATCCACATAACATGCTGCTCTTCGTATTCTCGGATCTCAGCAGGCTATTCGAGACCTTGCCGTCGAATTCTTCCGCGAATGAGAAACTAAAACCGAATCATGTAACCTACAAGCTGTTATTCTACGCCGCACATATACTCTCGACGCCCACACCAATACTTCAGATGTTAGATGAAGAACTGTCGGCGAGGGCACGTGGTTTTGAACAAGAAGGAAAGCAAGCAGTAGCAGATGCAACGTCAGCACCTCATACGCGGTCGGAGCACCAGAAGAGCGGACCAGTGGAGGAACTGTGAGGGTGCGTGGCGGTGATGCCTAGTGATTTAGGCTGCGATAAGGATGCATTCCAACGTTTCGGAGACATGCAAAGTTGGCGGAGCGGAACGAACCTTGGTATAGATCGGAAGAGTACCTTCGTGGTTGAAGTTTGCGTCCTTCCAAGCCAGTGACGGTGGCAGCCGTGGAATTCGGGATGTCTTCATTTGACAGGAAATCAAAAACCAATATAGGTTGTAGTGGGTACATCGAATTGAAGCTATATGAACACACCATGAGCTTGGGGAGGAAAGGCTGAATGTG
Organism: Crucibulum laeve; assembly: GCA_004379715.1. Taxonomy (NCBI): domain Eukaryota; kingdom Fungi; phylum Basidiomycota; class Agaricomycetes; order Agaricales; family Nidulariaceae; genus Crucibulum; species Crucibulum laeve. The sequence continues at coordinate 824,218 of ML213598.1, forward strand.
CTCCGGGAGTAACGGCGCGGAGGACATAGCGGATGATGCAATTAGGGCTATACACGTGATGTACAGCCAATGAGGGCGTGTGGGAAGGAAAAACAAGGGAGATCTTAGCGCATCGATGAGTATTGAGGACCTCAGCAGTCACCGTGAAAAGTCGCATATGTCGCGTTGGGTGCCTTGCCAGTCCTCACCGCAAATCTTTCCTCAAGAACTCCCCCCACCACCCACGCCTTCACACTCGCTCTCCCTCGCCTTAAAACCCCTCCTGCAGTCCTTCTCCCTGTACAGCTTCCCCTCTCCCCCTTTCTCCTGCTATGTCGTCCGTCGTCGCCAACATTACCGCTCGCGCAGCAGCAGGGGTCCTTCCACACATAGTCGCCCGCGCAGGGGGACACTCACACTCGCATAACTCTGTCGATGTGGAAGGAGAACTCAACTGTGGTGCAAACACCGAAGGCGTCGACAGCCTCATGGGCCTCCGGATTGCCTCCATCTTCGTCATCCTTATCGGCTCCACTGGTGGCGCAGTCTTCCCAGTACTCGCAAAGAGAAGTAAATGGCTGCATGTACCAAAAGCTGTCTTCGAGTGCGTTCCTCCTTCCCCTTTAGCTTTTAGCTTGGGACCTGACCTGTCGATCTGCCTCCCTTTAGTTTCGCAAAATACTTTGGCTCAGGCGTTATTGTACGTAGCGCAGCTCTATCATGCTTCCAGTGAATCTAATATTCTTTTCTTCCTCTTAGATCGCCACCGCCTTCATCCATCTCCTCGCATCTGGTCTCGAAGCATTCGAATCCGAATGTCTATCGGAAGCTTGGCACGAATATGTAAGTTGGTTCCCACGCTAGTCTATTTTTGCTAAACACTAACCATCACTCAATAGCCCTACGGTATTGCACTATGTATGCTCGCCATTTTCTCCCTCTTCCTCATCGAACTCGTGGCTTTCCGCTGGGGAACTGCGAAACTTGCCAAGCTCGGCAAGCAACATGGTACGCATTCATGAGGCGCTTGTATTGGATAAAGCTGACTTGGAACTTTAGATGCACATGGACACCACATGGGATCGCATGCTGCCCACGGTCCCGAGGGAAATCTCGTAGAGTCGACCAAGACGGAACTTTCTTCCAGCCCGAGCAGTGACATCGAGTCCGTCAAGATTCCCCATCAGCATGGGTTGGTGGGTTTCGACGATAGTGCTATTACTCAAGTGGTTGGCATTGCTATTCTGGAATTCGGTGTCGCACTCCACAGGTACGTCCTACTTCCTTATCATTCACGATGTCCCCTAAGCATTAGCTTTCTAGCATTTTAATCGGTCTGACACTTGCTGTCGATGAGCAATTCAAGGTCATCTTCGTTGTCCTCGTCTTCCATCGTACGTATCCTTTTAATCTATCATGCACTTGCATCTAACCAGCACCTCAGAAACATTCGAGGGACTCGGTATTGGCTCACGCCTCGCCTACATGAGACTTCCTCCGAAGTACAACTGGGTGCCATTAGTTGGCGCCATTTCCTACGGTCTCACCACACCCATCGGTATTGCTGTCGGATTGGGTGTCCGCAGCACATACAACCCTGGTAGCACAACAGCCAGCATTGTTTCTGGTGTTATGGATTCTGTGAGCGCGGGTATCCTAATATACACAGGTCTTGTTGAGGTATGTATCTCATTTCGCGTAGCAGATGATCATAGTCTGATTGGTCGTTTTATCATAGCTCCTCGCGCATGAATTCCTGTTCAACAAGGAGATGATGAATGGCTCTAACGGCAAGCTCGCGTATGCCATCGGATGCATGCTCCTCGGGTGTGCACTCATGGCTCTCCTCGGGAAATGGGCCTAAGACTCTCGACACCCCATTCCGTCTCTCTTTCTGTGCTTTGATTACGGCTACCCATTCGTTCTTCGCAATCATCCATCTATTTAACACGCCCGCCACCATTGATACATTCACCATCATCATCATCCACACCACCATTTCCACATCCACACCCACTGCTCTGTGCATCCACGCATCGCATACATATACCGGTACTATTGGAGGAGGTTCATTCTGTTGTACGAGTATGCCAAGATTTTTTATTAGAAGAAGAGAAGAAGTAAAACAAAAATGACCCTCTGTTGTAGTGTTTTGATTAGCTATTTACTCATCTATCTTAGTACATGCTTGTCTGTTTTTGCATTAATTATGATGTGAAGATTTGAAAGTCGGTTTAATATCTGCCTTCTTGCCAATTCAAAGTCGAAGTTTTTGAAGTTGGGGGAAGGAAGCTCTTGGGAGATCGGACCGTCGGATATATTTAGGCTGACGCGTCAACGGCAGTCCGGCAAACTTACTTTCTCGTCCTCCACTACCGCCGTATTCCTGCTCATTGCTCAACGCTCACCACAGCCATGGCAGTCGAAAATCCTACATCGAGCTCATCCGCATCTGCACCAAGTAAATCTGCAATGCCTCCAGGCATGGTCATGGGTCCTGACGGCAAGCCCTGCAAAATATGTACTGCGTTCCGCAACTGGAGCCCTCGTACGACGAACCATACGGAAGCCGTGCCAGATTATAACAAACGTAAAGGACATACACCGACAACATCGCCATCGAAAGCATCTGGAGGAAACTCGGCGGCTGCTATGATGGCCGCTTTCGCGACAGGGGGTACTATGAGTACTGCACAGGCGACGGTGGCCGCGCCTGAACGTACGCTCGAGCCTCCTCCGGATTGTCCGCCGGACGTCGAGCAGCTCGGACGCGCGACATGGACATTCCTGCACACAACAGCAGCTTATTACCCCGAAAAACCCACTCCAACGCAACGCGTCAATATGCTTTCGCTCATTCGCTCGTTACCCATGCTATACCCATGTACATCGTGTGCCACCGACTTTGGCGAGGATGTCTCGAAGAACCCACCTGATGTAAGCTCGCGGGAGAGGTTGAGCAAGTGGTTGTGTGAGAGACATAATGAGGTTAATCAAAAGCTGGGGAAGGAGAAGTTTGATTGTGTAAAGGTGGATGAGAGGTGGAGAGATGGCCCGCCGGATGGGAGATGTGATTGAGGAGATGTGGATACCTCTTCGGTTGGGAAGCAACAATAGGAATGTGTTGGGCATGGTATATCGATGTTATATTATGCAGAAGAATGTGTCACAATCACGCCAGGCACTACTTGTATCTGAACCTTCTGTGAGACAGTATAATGCAACATTGCAGAAGATAAATTTTTGACACAGGGGGGTGAACGCTGGACAAATCAGAGGGCAAACTTTTAACACTTCGGCATCACCGCGAAGTAGCTCTATGATGAAGGTGATCAGTTCTGCTGATAAGGACAGCTCTAATTTCATGTTGAGAGAGACTGGTGACGGTCGACGTGGGAAAAGAACGCTAGAAGTGGTCAGCGGACGGGTTGCAGAATGTTTATTTGGAATGGTTTTGGAATCTGAGTCGCGCGACCTCAGCTGTCAGGTACGTAAGTATACGCCTATGTAAATGCTTTTAAGTCATCTTATAGACTCGCCAGTTCAAGATATATTAACTTTAGCGCGAGTTCATGTACATAAAACATATACTTACACTAATACCATGTCACGATATGAAGCAAAAAATGACTTGAACTGAATTATCAGTAACTAGGTTATAAGCCTCTGGAGTCACTTGGAAATTTTTTTGGGATGAATTATATACATATGAAATAAGTTTAAATTTAGAATATATACTGCCAGCTGCAAGTTGGCAAAGAATATTAATACTAATCTATCTGAAAAGAAAAGTCATCATAGAGGCAGTCTATTGCTAAGCATATAGTCAGCGACGGATCATGGATATAAGACTTATAGCTTACCTTTGCCTTCAAGCTCCTGTATCTGTGGCATGATACCTTGAGAAAGCAAAGCAGAGAAGCGGTTTTCTAGGGCATGTATAAAGCCTGAGATCTCGTCGATTGGCATTATGCTTGCACGGAACGACAGACTGACATGACGCAGAAAGGGGAAATGCTTTCGGTCACTGAGAATGGCATCAAGTTTATTTAGCGACGAAAGGTCAAGCTCGTCGGAATCCATGTCAAGTACGTGGAAGTCGACTCGTAAATTGACCTCCTCTAAAGCATTGCTAGATGAAAATAGTCCGAATCTATATGCTACCCATTCGAGGGAATTAAGCGGCGGGAACTCATCTTCGTTCACTACTTCCGTGATAATTGTTATAGCTTTCAAGTTGGGTAAAAGGTTGAATTGAATTGGGTCGAGGTCAAGATTGATTGGGTTCCAAGATTCGTCCGCTGTATGTTAATATATTAGCCAGTATTTCCCATTATCAGCAGCGTAGAGGCTTGTACTAACGTTCAAGAGGAGTAGAAATAATAATCTCTTCTAAAGAGTTCGAACATGTCTGCATCAGCTTCCATATGTTCTCTTGCTCATCATCATCACCCAGGCCGAATGCAGACAACCGACGAAGTTTGGAAACGTCAAAGCTGTTTAAGATCCCAAAGAAACATAATACCGGCGATCGGAAGCCGAAGTCCATACTAATTTGGATAGTATCTAGTAATGGCCTATGTGGAGGATCTTCGAAACCCGATTCAGAGGAGTCAGCAGTCAACAGTCCTGCGGATGACTCATCAGTAAATTCAACGTTGTTCAGAACCAGGTGTTTTAATGCTGTCTGAAATTGAACAAGAGCCCTAGGAATCTGAGCGATATCATTATATTCAATATAGAATATCGTACTGCGACAGCGCCAGAGTAAAGATTGAATGGCTTTCCGAAGTTTATTGGGCAGCTCGACAAAATAGATACGGGCGAAATCGGCAGTCGAGAGAGTGAAGGAGATGAGGTCCTGGAAAGAATCCAGAAACAAGGAGAGGGATCTATCTTTTGTAAGCCATCCCCCTCCATGGTGGTCTGCACCTGGCCCTCCATCAACAATCTTCAGTACACGAACATATCGACCAACGTGAGGAGCCAACTCCAGAAGTCTCTGGAATTTTTGACCAGATGTTCGAGTGGAGGATTTAAGTGGAGGGTGGAGTTCAACAGTTGTGAAGAGGTATTTCTGGGAGCATAATGTGAAGCGGCGACAAACGAGAGAGCAAGCTTTGAGCGTTGCTTGGTCCTCACGAAGAAACCCAAGGATGGCGTCGATGAGCTCCTGGGGCAATCCTATGTTAAGAGCTTGTGGGTGTTGCGCAAAATCTTTCTTCGAGAGTTTCCTCTTCTTGAGCATCGGCGAAAGAGATCTTGTGTTGGGGGTGTTGGTGGTGTGAACCTTAAAGTTGGAGGAAATTTGAACTTTTCGTCATCAACTTACGCGCTTTGTCACGGGCGCGTGTATTGTAACGTTAGGGACGTGTGACGGATCTTATCTTAGTTTATCTTTACCACTTAGATTCGGACTCAGCATATTAACTAGATAGTTATTCGACGCTCGTTTTAGTTAGCTACATACTACCTACGGTATATAAGGGGCCTCGTATCCGACTACGAGCCCCCAAGTTCTACGAATTGGATATTACCCACGCCGTGTGGCCGAACCGTGATTCACCTCACGCTTCCGTCACAGTATGCGTCTAATTAACTATGGTTGTTTCGTAGGAAATTATAATATGTCCTTTTTGATTATACATTGTAATGAGAAAGGATCGAAAGATAGAAATTTACAGTAATATTTTCAAACTTCAAATCTACTAATAACTCCGTAATGCATGGTAATGCGGACTCCTGTATGATAAGGCCAAGCCCGACAATTGTTCATAGTCCAATAAAATTCCCAATAAAAGTATCACTAGAATCGTTGGATAGGAACGTGACAGTCGAAGCAACCCGCAAAAATAACTGTTATCATTCTTTTGTAAGATGGACGAAGGAAAACACAAGGAAACCGACCCTCGCGTAGTTCCTCCATCCGCAAGATGCCTCTGGGGACTGAGGTAGACGACTGGTTTTTAAGGTCAACCATAAGGTCTAAACCCATCTGTTTGAGTGTATATGGGCTAATGCTAGTTCGTGTATAAATGCCGACGCAAGGAAGGGCAGGAAAACGATTTTGGCCATGGAGAATAGCGTCGAGGTTATTCAGTGGCGGGAAGTCGGGTTCGGTTGGACAATCAAAGTCGTCAACATGAAATTGGAATTCGCAGAGTCATTACTTCGAGAATGTTATTTGGTGAAATAGTCCAAATGAGTGGGCCACCCATTAAAGCGTGCTACAAGGCCTTGAATCGATATCATCCTCATCTTCATCCACAACGTCCATCACTAATTTGACCCTTCGCAAATGTGGTAGAACGTGTATCTGTACTAAAATCGAAGGCTCAGGTGTTTCATTGATCTCCCGCTACACATAATGATGTGTATGTACCCTCGAATAGACAAAGATGAGCGGTAATATTCAACGCTTGGAGAAATAATCGTTTCTTCTAAATATCTGGAACGTGCTTGTATTAGGGACTAGAAGTGGTGGCGCTCTTCCGGGCTTCTTTTCTATGGTAGGCACGCAGGCAGCGAAGTTGCGAGAGATCAAGTGGACTCAATAGCCCCACCAGGTGCTGCAGCATTTAGTCAGATAAATCATACAACTGCAGACTGTGGAATGTCCCTCTGCTGGTATTTTGGGTTACGAAGACAGAGGATGATGGTTCCTCGAAGGTGGAATCAGCATCTCAATAAACCAAGGACAGATCGAGATGTTTCAGGGATAGACCATTGAGGGGGAGTCCCGCAGGGGTCATAATGACCTCAAAGAATTTAGTTTAACGAAGAGTATTACAACAACAGAATTGGGTGGGAGTTGAAATTAAGTCACAACAGCGTGCGGCGCCTACACGAACGTAATCTGGCAGATCTATAAATAGCCGGACAGTGTAAAACGTTACAAAATTATACCCGGAAGAAAATAGTATAACTTTTCGTTGATTACTGCTTGTCAAGCTTCCCGAATATTTACCATATGCTATTGAATCATAAGTGAACAAAGCAAATTTCACCGAAGTAGTAAAAGCCGCTCAACGTTCTAGAGCTACTAAGTGTACGACGTTCCAACTTTGGATAGGCCAGGAGTTTGGAGCGAAAGCAAGCTTAGATCTATAAATCCGAATTGCAGATAGAGAGCGGCGTGATAAGATTGCCAGAGATGCAGACGAGTGACGTTCGTCGGGTGAAAGGAGACACGAGGATATGTTTGGCATTTGCTTGGCGGATGAAAATAGCCGCGCCAAGAGTACCTCCGTGCCCGCGTTGCAGAATTAATGAGCCGATGATGGGGTGCATTTCCCCGTCGTCGAGCACTGCTGTCAGCGGGTATCTGCCTACCATTCACTCTCTTTCCTTCCTCCATCTCATATATACTTATTCTCTTTTTCCGAGTTCCTTACCCTGCTCTCCTTCTCCGAGTTTAGTGCCATCCGTTGCGCTCGCTTCCCCCTTTCCACCCATTCCAACCTCGAATGCTTCCACGACATGCACCCGGCAGGCGCGCACACCATCTCGCCATCAACATATCCACCCCCACTCCGTATAGGCCCTCCGTCTTTCAGCTCGTCGTGGGCCGACCTCTCTTCCGCTGGATCCTCCTCATCATAGGGGCCATGTTCGGCCTCTGGATATTTGCCCCTCTCCTCTTTGGCGGTGGTTACAGACTACATAGACACCATCGGCCATATATCCCAGACGGTATTGCATTTCCGCCTCCACCACATAGGCCCCCTCCACCGCCTCACCATGAAGGTCCGCCGACGGTCTGGTCGGAGAGAGCTGACCGTGTGCGAGACGCGTTCGTTCATGCGTGGAGTGGCTACAGCAAGTATGCTGCCGGGTACGACGAGTTGATGCCGGTGACGGGGGAACCTGTGAACAAGTAAAGTAATTATATTATTCAAACTGTGCTTGTGTTTATGTCGAACCAATATTAGCTTTAATGGATGGGGAGTGACACTCTTTGACTCGCTCGATACGATGTGGTTGATGGGCCTCCACGATTCCTTTCGAGAGGCGCTTGGTTCTGTAGCCAAGTCTACATTCGCTTTAAAGGAGGTGGGGCGAGTTACCAACGTCTTCTGAATATTTCTCATTTTAAGCCATAGAATAACTATGCACCATTCTTTGAAACGGTCATACGATACCTTGGCGGACTATTGTCCGCCTACGCATTATCAGGAGAGCCTGTCCTCCTAACGCGTGCTGATGACCTAGGAAGTATGCTGCTTCCAGCATTCAACACCACATCTGGACTGCCTATGTATGCAGTTAATACAGTCTCGTGAGCACACTCTCTAGATGTAAAATAATTATTCTAAACTCATCCTTAGAGGGCGAACGAGACTTGGCTGGAGCGGGAGTGTATTATGGGCAGAGGCACTAAGCAATCAAATGGAATAGTGAGCCTCGCTTCGACTTTAAATTGCCCGCATTTATCTCAGCATGGCTAGCAAATATTTAGCGCATCTTACTGGACGGACAGAATATTACAACAAAGTGCGTCGCGGATATTCGCTTGTCGGGTGATAGACTTTTTAACCTACATTGTGATTGTTTGTAGACGGAATCTATCATGCAAAAAATGTACACTGCTAATCATACGGACGGACTATTCGCAACTATGTGGGATATTCACAAAGCCACACCTAGTAACTGTGCGTTTCATCTCTAATTTCTCGTTTCGTCTCACTGAATGACCGGCAATGCAATAGTTCATTTTTCTGTAGGGGCATATGCCGATAGCGCACACGAGTACCTACTCAAACAGTGGCTTCTAACAGCCCAATCTGAGCCCAAGACGAGGGATTTATGTATGCTTTTCCTTTCTCTAATTTCATGCTCATCTTACCAACCAGCCATCCACCCACGTATACAGACCTCCAATCCATGTCCGGGATCCTCAACAAGCTTCTGTACCTCACCCCCACCAGGCAGCTTCTCTACGTAACTGACATCCAAAACAATTATCCCACACACATATTCGAACATCTATCATGTTTCCTCCCTGGCCTTCTCGCATTAGGCGTATACAGCCTCCCTGACCTGTCGAAACGGGATAAAGAGCTGCATACGTGGGCAGCAAAGGGCCTCGCTGAGACGTGCTGGGCTACATATTTTGATACAACGACGGGGTTAGGCCCGGATGAGATAGCTATGACGCCGGGAGATCTGTGGATGGGGAAAATGGAGGAGTGGGAAGCTGGGGGGAGGGTAGGTGTGCCCCCTGGAACGTGGGAGGTGAAGAGGCAACGGTGGGAGGCGGGGAGGGACTGGACGGTTAGGAAGCCCGGGTATTTGTTGAGACCTGAGGTATGTTCTATTCTATGTATATATATCCAGGTGATTGTAAGACTTACACGGGCATTGTTTGTAGGCTGTGGAAAGTTTTTATATCCTGTGGAAGACGACTGGGGATGTGCGATGGCGAGAACGTGGATGGTGGGTTTTTCGCCGATTCGAAGTCTTATGAGTGACGCTAACTTGGAATTACTTAGGTCGGTATTCAAGGCAATAGAAAAATATACCCGCACGAAGTATGGCTATGCCAGCTTGGCGTCCGTGGACGATGCATATCCGCAGCTGAAGGATGAGATGCCCAGGCACGCTTTCATTATTCTTTCCAGCCACACTTTGCTAAAGTGTTCTCGTTTTCTCAGTTACTTTCTTGCAGAAACGTCCGTCCCTCTTCATCTTTTCTTCTCAACCTTTTCGATACTGACCAAGTTATACAACAGCCTGAAATATCTCTTCCTACTATTCACCGACGAAGACCCGCTATCATTAAAGCATTGGGTATTCAACACTGAAGCGCATCCATTACCTGTGTTTGATTGGAGTCCCTGGGAGAAGGAGGAGTATAATATCACTCTGTAATTATAGTAAATTGGTTATTTAATGTATACCTCGTATTTTGTGGGATATGACTTGATTAGTGCAGTGAGTTGCATCAACAGTCCAATTCAATAAGTATTGTTTCACCACATAAACAATATCCATACCGTATATGTGTACGAGTTATGTATAAAATTGTCTGTTAGTGTTCCTTGGTTCGATGCTGACACTTGGAGATCAAACGACCTTTTCAACTCCTGGAGGGAACTTGTATCCTCCTTGGCGACGGACCTGCGAAAGACAGTAAGTCAACAACCACGACCAACAAGAAAAATGTATTTACCTCATCAAAGATCTCCATTTCCAATATACTCTTATTATGTCCCCAAAGGGAACTCTCCTTCTTTCCATCTCTCACGCATCTCGCCACCTCATCAGCCTGGAAGTGCCATCCTCCACCAACATATTCAAACACCCTCTTCTCCTCCCTCACAAGCTTACCGTTATCACCGTAATATTCTACAGAAAATTCTTTAGGGCAGTAAATGGGAGGACGGATCTTGATTGTCCCTTTCTCAAAGCGGATAATCACGCCAGGCTCGGGTGAGTTGAGAGTGATGCTGCAAGTGAGAATGGCTTGGGCGGCGAGTTTGGCGGCAGAGAAGGTGAGAGTGAATGCAGTGCTACTGTCGACGTCCGTAATGGGTGTTTTGAGCATGTTTCCTGTGATGGTCGTGGGGTTGGAGAGCTTGTTCAAAGGGTTTTCGTAGAGTGTGATTATAGCCTAGAATCAAATGAACAAAAGAAATGGTAATGACGGTAAGAACATACCCAGACGAGAGGGTAAGGACCACTATATATGCGTCAGAGTGAGTTAACCGAGTTTGAGTTGGGAACATACAGATCGAGAAGTGCTCCACCGCCTAGTGCGGGATCCAAGATTCTATGTGTAGTAGCAATCTCTGTTAAGAATGATCAACAATAAATTTTTCTTATAGCGCATTGTATACATACTGTGAATTCCGAAATTTCCTGACAGATCAGCATGGAGTACCACAGGCGCTCCCAAGGTACCCTCTTCTGCAATTTTCTTGACTTCCAGGCTAAGCGGCTGGAATCTTGTCCATACGGCCTCCATAAAGAAAACGTTGTGTTCTTTGGCGGCAGAAATGAGAGAGCGAAGCTCTGCAACGTTGCAGGTGACAGGCTTCTCGCAGAGTACGTTTTTGCCAGCCTTAATGGCATCCAGCGCATTCACATAGTGATAAGTGTGAGGAGTTCCTAAAAGTGGGTCATGCAAAGTTATCAAAGATATACATATCGTGAATATGGAAGAATCCTTGCCGATATAAATAGCATCGACGTCCTGTCATTAATATCATTTATCGAAAGGTTACTCCCACAGAGAAAGTGTGCTGACTAACCTTGTCAGCATATACCTCTTCGTAAGTACCATAAGCCTTAATTGCCTTGTCGCCTCCAGCAACAGTGTCGATGAATTCTTGCGCTTTCTGGACACTACGTGATCCAACGGCAACGACCTTGTGGATAACATCTTGAACATCGCGTCTGGATCCTTCGAGTCAGTTTTATTTCATGAAGCTTGATATAAACATGCACGTCTTAGGGTCCACGAGCAGGTCCTGTAACACGACGTCAGATATAAAGGCGGCGTAGAGCGATCGGCAACGAACTGACCTTGACAAAGGCAGTAGCGATCATCCCGGTTGAGATGATTCCCCAGCGAAACTCAAGCGGTTGGACGGACGCCATGGTTAAAGCAGCGGTTGGTAGGTGAGAGACGGTAAGGAAGATATGACATCGTCTAGAATTCTTGAGGACATCCGATGAGTGAGTCGGTGACTTGTCGTGGAGATGTCGGAGCAGTCGGCCCGTGTCCTGATTAACGATCACTGCGATCATTGCTATTGATAGTGAAGGTTCCTGCTCTATACCATATACCCTCATCTCGGAATGTAAGCGTCCAAATGCTGAAGAATATCTTCGTGCTCATCATGACCATTGTATAATAGCGCGAAATGGCAGGATTACCCACTCTCGATGAAATCAGAGGCAGTCCATCTCAGAGTGACTCTCCGCTCGCAACAGCCCTAACAGTTCTCTTCGAGCACTCTCCTATCTTACTCTTTGTCCTCGAGCCTCAGCTATCGCGAGCTCTGAAGTCTGGCCCCGTGCCGGAGTCGTACGCTCAACTTATTGACGCGTCGCTGAAAGAAATTACGAAGTGGGACATCCCGGCCCAATCCGAGTTCATTTCCGGCCATCCGAGAATAGGAGAGAGCAAGAATCTTTCAAATCTTAGTGCTAAAGAGCAAGGTGCTCAAGGGGCTATGGTCACACCTCCAGAAGTCCTAGCTCGTTTGGCGCACCTGAATGCATGTTACGAAGCAAGATATCCCGGGCTGCGGTATATCACCTTCGTGAACGGAAGAAGCAGGGCAGCTATTGCCGAAGAAATGGAGGATGTGCTAGGTTTGCAGTACTCTTTATCCCCAGATGATCCTCTGGTGTCAAATGTATCACCGGTGGACACGAACAGTGAGGCTTGGCTCTCAGAACTGCATCGAGCAGTACAAGATGTCGGGCGCATAGCCAGGAGTCGCCTCGTAGCGATTGGAGTTCAATGAGGTCGATGGTGATATGCGCATATAAGATGATTCCGCATGCGAGGACTTGTATGTTCGTTGGGGTATAGGTACAGCATAGCTACATATGTGATTATAGATAAAGATTAGTTCAAAATGGAGCACGTTCTATGTTGTCCAGGAGCGATATGACTGCGGACGGCGATTACGTCTCTCTTCCCGTTCTCGTTCAGCCTTACGCTAATAGCAAGGTGAGTATACACAGCTTCTTTATAGTTATATGAATATGCAAATACTCACCTGCAGAACCGCTCTCCGCCTTGCTTCAATTTCGGGGTTGGCAGCCTTCATCTCTTCGACTATTTCTTCCACCAGCTTAACTTGGACATCGATAGTTTCACGAAGTTTGTCGTGTGCAATGCGTCCGGCTTCTGCTTTCTTCTTAAATTCCTCCAGACGACTGAGATGAAGCTCTTTTCGCTGTCGTGCCCATTCTTGACGTTCGGTCATCCGCCGTGCGGTCTCGTCAGACATTGTCGTAGGTTCTGACTTTAGTGTTAGTCTGGCATCATATGTCTAGCGGTTGGAAGAAAGACTTCAACTAGTGGTAAAGATGGAAGAGAACAGCACGCACTCTACGCTTCTGAGAATCCCCCAGCGTCTCAAAGGCCTCTTGCACCTATGTAATCGACTCTCTTCGTTGAGTGATCTTGCTCCAATTCGTACTTTAAATCAGACCTTATGGAAAGCATGTTCTGCAGCTTGTTTCTCTTCCTCAGTCGCTCTGGGTGCAAGTTTATCAGGATGAGTTTCCAGAGCTTTCTTCCTGTACGCCTTCTTTACTGAAATTGCGCGTGATTACTTCACTACACGGTTCCAATGCGACGTGAAACACGTACCATCTTCCGCAGACCCAGACTGTTCTACACCAAGAACATCATACAGAGTATTAGATGAATAAGGGGGCATATCTTCAATTCCGACCAAGATATTTACACGTTCCTAGCACCAGCATGAGTGCGGCCGGAGGCGGCGTTGGGGGGAGAATTGTGCTTCGCAAAGAGAGAACGTGGTTTCAACTACGGTCGCGAAGGTATCACGTGGAAGGCGTTATTTGGCTCTAATTGCCATGAGCTTTAGAGTTAGATCAATAAGGCGTAAAAAGAGCAAAGTCTTAGAGAAAGTTTGAAAATATATCGGAAGGAAAACGGAGGCAAAGTATATGTACATTAAATTTTATGGATAGATGGATAGGCAACATGTAGCACGGTTACTATATTTGATATCTAGATATTATAGCTTGAGTGGGCAGCTTTTATATGAAAATATAACGGGAACATAAATAGAAATAAGTATCAAAAAATACACTCTCTCAAGGTAATGTATCTTAAGAGTTGGAAGCCTTCTCGTGTCCAGACTGAAGTTAACATAAACCTTTGTTTCGAGAGCTATTTAAGCTTGAAGCCTAACTATTTGGCTCTGCTTGTCAGTCTATTAAGGCCACGTGCGAAGCGCGTTCTTGCCGCTCAGACTGTCCTGACTCGTACTTCACGTCTACCTTTGGCCTCTGCGGCCACTCTGTTTCCTAACCTTGTCCCAGGCGAACCTTCTCTACAAGGCGCCATACCTTGCAGTTTGGCTGTGTCCTCCTGCTCCTTCGACTAACGTAGTGCAACGAGCATCGCAGCGTGTGGGTGTAGACTTCTGGTACTATGGACGCCGTCGAGAAGGCAAATACTGAACGCCAGCAGAGATGGTACATTCATACATGTTTCGCATTATGTATTATAAGCTAACACTTGTCAAAACGAAGGGTTAAGGACCAGAAGGTTGGTGAGGGTACATATGCCGTCGTATATCGAGGTACGCTGTGGTGTTGTTTCTGTTGCTTTTTATACTAACAGGATACTCCAGGCAGAGAGGCTTCGACTGGTAGGAAAGTAGCTATCAAAAAGATTAAAGTCGGACAATTCAAGGATGGGTTGGACATGTCTGCTATCAGAGAAGTCAAATACCTGCGGGAGTTAAGGCATCAGAACGTGATTGAGGTGCGTAGTGCTCGCTCTGATGCGCCGGCTCTTCGCTCATATTACATTAGCTACTCGACGTATTCTCGTCGAAAACAAACCTCAACTTGGTTCTAGAGTTTCTCGAATCCGAATTGGAAGTGATTATCAAGGACAGGAACCTTGTGTTTCTCCCGGCGGATATCAAGAGTTGGATGGCTATGATGTTCCGAGGACTCGAGTTCTGCCATCGAAACTTTGTATTGCATCGTGTGAGTAGACTGAGGCACCCGAATGAAACAAGACTTATTCAATAGATAGGATTTAAAACCCAATAATTTGCTTATTGCATCTGACGGGCAGTTGAAGATTGCAGATTTTGGTCTGGCGCGCGACTTTGCGGATCCGGGGTACAAAATGACTTGTCAAGTTATCACTCGGTTCGTCTAGTTCCATGTCATAATACCTTTCATATTGATGTTGGATTTTAGATGGTATCGCCCTCCAGAGCTGCTGTATGGAAGTCGCTATTATAGTTCTGCAGTGGACATTTGGTCTGTTGGCTGCATATTCGCAGAACTCATGCTTCGAATACCATACCTTCCTGGAGAAAGTGACATGGACCAACTGAAGACAATTTTCCGTGCGCTCGGGACACCCACGGAAGACGATTGGCCCGTGAGCTCAACCTCCTTATCATCGCTAATGCTCAACTAACGAATATTCGAATAGGGTCATACTAAACTTCCTGACTACGTGCCAGTGGGCAGCTTCCCTAAAACACCATTGCGTGATCTATTTACGGCTGCAAGTGCCGACGCGCTCAATCTGCTCAATAAGTGTTTCATTTACGAGCCTCGGAAGCGCATATCGGCGAGAGATGTAGGTGGCCTGATTTGAGTGCTAGGTCATGTTTGATTTTGTTTTACAGGCACTACACCATCCATACTTCTTCGCATTGCCTTACCCCACACATCCGAGTAAATTGCCGAAGTGTACAACACAGCTTTCGGCACGTCCGCTGGAAGAGATGGATGGTAACGTGCAGATGAACTCGACGGGCCCTGGGGTGAAGGCGAACAACAATCGACTGAAGAGGAAATTGTCTTCACCGCTTGACGAAGGCAAGGGACGCTCAATTGCTCGGCGGCTAGATTTCACGAAGATCTCGCCGGGAACATGAGTAATAACTTTGGGAGAGGTGTATATTAGTGGTATGTATGTAGGATATAACTGTTTGCCATAATAGAGAATTGGAATGAATCTGAGCCAACAATAGACCGGAGTATTCTTCTAGTAGCTTCTGGTTATTGCTGACAAACAAAGGGAAACAGAGGTCAAGCACTATCGAATCTGAGCTCATTTCACGCTATCTTTCGCACCACCGTCGTCTCTCTCTTCTACGACGAGTAGCCCCGCGCATCTGCAATATGGACAGACGCGAGTTCATTGCAAACGCTTTCAGCACAATCCTCGCCCGTAACGCCCAGAGCGAACAGAACGACAACCACGGCACAGGCGATACGCCACCCTTGGAGCCAATCGACCAACCACAGTCATCTACTGCCCCAGCCGCACAATCGTCCTCACCAGTACACCATATTGTAGTTTCAGCACCTCCAACAGCCAGGCAGCATATGGAGGTGGATGCGGACGACGACCTTCCGGAGTTACAGTCCGTCTCGAACTCGTCTGATCCAGAGGAGTCGGATGGAAACCAAGCCGACATGCACGTCGAAGATACCCAGGGCGTCAACGATGCGTGGACCGACGAGGACCAAGAGATGCCCGACTCCGAACCCTCATCTCTGCGAACGGGCACGCGGCGTCCGAGGGTAGTGGACGATGATGATGACGAGCGAGACCGTAGGCACCCCTCTCAACGCATTAGCAATGCTGTTAATAACCAGGATAATGTACCTTCTTCATCTAACCATACATCTAACGTTAACTCTACTACCAACGACAATGCACAACCTCCGCAACCCCACCAACCTCCACACCACCCTCGTCATGCCGTGCATGCTGTTGTTGTGCCCATCCCCGTTACAATGATTCCCCAAATACGCGGACCATTTAATATTCAACCACCCAACTTCGCTCATGCCGGTGCAAACAACAACAATACACCGGACACAAACGGTGGGAACAATAATCCAGCGCCTGCAGGGCCCGTCAACGGCACTGCAAGCAATCCATTCCGATTCTTCCGTCACTTCACAAATGCTGCGCAGGCGAACGAAAATCGAACAGCCGATGCTCAGCCAGGTGCTGTCCCTGGCAACTTCCCGGGGGGTATTGCCATTCACTTCGATGTGTTAAATGGCCCTCTAAACGCCGGGGCCAATGCTCCTGGAGCACAACAGTTTGGTGTGCCCGAAAATGGAGGTAATACATTCCCTGACCTACTTACGCGGCTCGGGGCTTTCGTACGAGACTCGATCGGAACGGAGAGGGATCAAGAAGATCCTGAAAGGGCAAGGAAGCTGGTCGAGGGTCTGGAGGAGGTTCCGGTGGGTTTGGTGAAGAGAATGGAAAGAGTGGAAGGAGACGGAGAAGGTTCTGGCGGGGGTATGTGTGCAGTTTGTTGGGAACCGCTATTGAACGAGGGTGGTTTCGGTGGGGAAGAGGATGGCAAAGAGGAGGCATCTACTACATCCGGCGGAGCGCCCTTAGAAGCAGATTCATCTGAACCTTCAATCTCAGCAGAATCATCAACACCTAAAGAAGCCGCCAGTCCTCCGGACCCGCTGCTCTTGAGGGTTGTTTCCCTCCCTTGCGCACACGTTTTCCACGCTTCTTGTCTTCTTCCGTGGTTCTCGAGGCCGAGACAGACGACATGCCCTTCGTGTAGATTTGACATCGACCCCGAAGGTTTGACATATGTTAGTTGGCGACGTCGCCGGGAGGAAAGGGAGGCTCGAGAACGTGCGGCAAGAGGTGAAGAAAACCGTAATGCACAGAATGCAGTTGGGGTTGAGGATAATCGCGAGCACGACATGCTGGAAGATTTGCTGCGTGGTGGTGCGTTACCATTAAGCTCGCTTCGTCAGAGTGGAAATATTAACAGCACGCGCCTTTCAGTTCGCGAATTGCATGAGGCAAGAGAGACTCTGGATCGTCAGCCTCAACCACAACCTCAACCACCTATCAATGGTATATTGCGACTTTGGAACTTCCCAAGAGTATTCGCTAATCGTCATTCAGATAACGTCGATCCGCCTCTCGCTGCGACTGCTACCCTTCCTCCTGCCAATGCGGTCAATCCTCCACATGCACGCACATACCCCTTTGGAGAATTCATTACTGTTGGATTAGATATATTCGTTGGACCACCACCACCGGGATTTGGGACTCAAACCGCGGGACAACCTCTGCAGCAGGGTATACCTACGGCTGAAGGTGCACAAGCTCAACTACAACCTGCACAGATACCAGCAACGGGAGGACCGCAATCGCAACCACAACCACAGGCTGCAAATACTGGCCTGCAGGCTGGTCTTGCTCAAATGTTCGCGAATGCCATCGGGGGAGCACTGGGCGCCCAGATAGGTGGGCAAGCACCGATGTTCTTTGGAGGTGATGCACTTCCTGTCGCAGGGCCCACGCCCGCTCCTCAGAATGCTCAGCAGCGAACTCAACCCCAGCCTCAGCCCGCAGGTACAGGTATCTCTGGCGGAGCGCTCCCTGCTGGACTATTCGGTGGCATGCCCATGACGTTCGCAGAGGCAGAGATAGACGTGGATATGGGCGTCGTTATGAATGGAGAGATACCCGAAGATGAAAATACTGCAGAAGACGAGGCACAAGAGGATGAGGCTGCTTTTGCGATGTTCCAGGATATGATGAGGAGGGCTGCTGCAGAGAGGAGAGGACCTGCCGCGAACACAAACAATTCTCAATCCGCTGGGACGAATGCAGCTACTCAACCTGCACCAGCCCCTGCACCCGCAGCTGCCACGGCCACTGCTACTACAAATTCCGCCAACGTTAACGCTGGTGCTTTCCGTTTCTTCCAAACACCTGCTCCATTCCCGGCTACAGTAAACATGGGCAACGGCGTACACATTGCGGCTGGTGCTGGTCTAGGCATGGGTGGCGCCCTCTCAGCATTGTTCGGGCGACGAAATGGTCAACAGGCTCAGGAAGGACAGCAGCAAGCGCAACAACCCCAACCTACACCAGCTCAACCTCAACCTGAAGAGCAGCAACCAAACGCACAGCAACAGCCACAACATCAGGTACAAGGAACTGCACCAACCAATACAGATCCGGAATCGTTAGAACTTCCTCACTTACGGGATCTCTTTGGCTATTTGTTCGGAGTGCCTCTTCCAGTGCCCGGTATGGGTCCTACGATGCCTCCTACGAATGTACCGGCTGGTCCAAATGCCAATGCAACCCCGGCCAATGCTACTGCTCCTAATTCTGTCGTTCCCAACCCCGTACCCGCTGCTGCTCATAATCTCGCCCCTGCTGCTTCCGATCCCACCAATACAGCTCCTAATGCACCTGAGCAGCAGCGTCCAATTGGTTTGGAAGGTCTTTTCGGATTCTCTCCTTTCCTTACGGGTAATAACCGCCCACGTCCTCCTCCGCGAGAAAAGAAAGCATGGGCACCACCGCCTGCTCCAGGCCCTACGCTCCGTCAGCGCATCGAGAGGAAGGAACGTGAAGCAGGCCTTCGATGCTTCGATGTTAGCTGTGGTATTGGGCCCTCAGACGAGGAACCGACAGTGGTAACAACAGAGCAAGCGATGAGGCAGCTCTCTATTTACGCATGCGATGAGGATGGAGGCAAGAAGAACCTCTGCCGGCATACGTTTCACTCTACATGCTTGGTGAGTGCAGAACGTGTAGCATTAAGAGGCGCCGATGCGGCTATCGTAGGAGATGATGTGGAGGTGTCTTGTCCAGTGTGTAGGGGTGTTGGGTGTGTTTCGAAGAGGGACTGGGATGAAGGTTCCCAGGCGCTCAGCTGAGAACAATCTCTCTGCAAATCAAATTCAATCATGGCCAATTGTACTTATAGATTGTAAGTAAAGGTATTGGTGTTTCTTGCAGCGGATTACTGATGCCTATCCTCTCAGAGTTAGCACATACCTAATTCCAGAGGAACCCTCAGCTCAGTGCCTTCTCATATTTTCTCTCTCGTCATTCTCTTCATCGGAACCACCATACCTTTGTTTGTGTATTATTCTTGCATTTTGTTTTACGTCTCAGCAATTTAGACACTCTTGATAATAATATATACTATAGTACGTAGCACATCAAAACTTCTGGAACATCGACGGCATTGAAGTAATACATATTTATTATTACGACACCCTATGCGTTGGAAAGACTTGAGCTTGGGATTTTAAATCGTGCTGTATGGCGTTGTATGTAAGATAAATGTCGCTTGCATGTTCACACCATTTGAGTCAAACATTACCACTACGCACTTTATATTGGAAGCTGAACCTTGAAGAATGGAGCAATACACCATCAAGCACTAATATTAATAAATGTAACTGCAACTAAGAGAATATCACAGATACAGGAGAAAAGCATATTCAAGTGTGTTCATCGAGCGCCATCACAAAATTTACATTTATCTGCTCCCATTGCATCATTAGCCAATCCGCACTGAGAGCATGTCCAACCTGTTACCGTTGGACGTTTCATGCCAGCAGCAGCCCAATCAAATGCTATCACTTTAGGAGTTGGTGGCTTTGACGCTTCCGGCTTTGGTGCTTCACAGATGGCGCACTTCTCTGTCGCTGTCGAATCATTGGCTAGTTGACATGTTGAGCACGTCCAACCGCCTGTGGAAGCTGGCTTTTTCATGCCAGCAGCGGCCCAATCAAATGCCATCACTTTAGGAGTAGGTGACTTTGACGCTCCTGGCTTTGGTGCTTCACAGATGGCGCACTTTTCTGTCGCTGTCGAATCGTTGGTTAGTTGGCATGTTAAGCATGTCCAACCACCCGTGGAAGCTGGCCTTTTCATGCCAGCAGCGGCCCAATCGAATGACTTGATGACAGGAATAGAGTGTATCGGGGGATTCGATCCGCTGGAACTCGCAACGGCATTAGGGGTGTTGAGGTCGAACTTGGGTAAGGATGTCAGAGGGATAGCCTTCGCTTCATTTCGTGCTTGGACATCCTTGGAATCTGAGGGAATCATGGAGGTCCCAGATGCTGTGAACGTAAATGTGAACGTGGGTAGAGAGGTAACTGGGATAGCACGCGCTGCTTCTTTAGGGTCACGACATTCACTCTTCTTATTTGTTGAAAAGTCCTCCCGAGTATCCATTTCACTGTGCTTGGGAGTAGTGGTGGATGTAGTCGAGGTCGAAGGCGAGGGTGATGGGAGGGTAAAACCAGAAGGCGCAGATTTGGATTCCGTGCTAGGAGATGAAGCTGGGGGTACTACACTGTATCGCAGTTTACTTGGCTCCTTGGGAATCGAACTGGGTTTGAATCCACCGAAAATGGACTTATTCGATGGTGGGCTGACCACGGGAGGTGCAGGCTGTGAAGTAGCGAATGAATAGGCAGTTGTCGTCTCCTTACGCTTTGACCCTTGCATATCAACGTCGACCTCCTCGATTACAATCTCAGGGGTAGTAATCGTTGGACGGGAAAGCGTGGAGCCATTGACCGAAGACTTTGATTTCTTCGATGACCTCTGCGATTCATCATCATCGATATCCTCAACTTCCTCCACAAGATATGAAGTCTTTCCAACCAAAGATTTATCCAACGAAGGGCTTCTGCGAGAGTCAGATGAAGGCGACTTTTCAAAGTGTGCAGGAGGACGAGAACGTTTGCTTCCCTGGAAAGAACGAGTTATTGTTATGGATGACTCGATAGGCCTAATAAACATACCTTAGGAACAGTAGCTTCAATGATAGCTTGAGGTGAATATTCTTTAGCTTTCTCCTTCTCTTTCTCTTTCTCTTTCTCTGCAGCCTCTTTCTCCTTCTGCTCCTTGGTTGGCACGGGTGGTCTCCCGGTCGCTCTTGGGCGTTTTACTGGTCTCCGAGGTGGACCCACTTTACCAACGGGACTCGCTGTCTGGTAGGGGTTGCTAACATCTGGCTTCTTCGGAGGCGTCACCTCCTTGATCAATTCGGCCATGAAATTGGCGGTTTTGCTGGCTTTGGGCGGTGGTGGCTGTAACGGTGCTTGGCTAACATCACTCATCGATGAATTAGATGAGCCTTGAGACCAAGCTTGGCGAAGAGGTGAAGGAATAGCGGGCGTAGTCGGTTTCTGGACAGTAGGCGTGCGAAGTCGGGAAACGGTAGGTTTAGATATTAAGCCATTGCTAGTGCGTGGAGTTGCAGGTGAGGCTGCAGGAAACGGTTGCGTTGATATAGATGAAGTGGTACCATTGACAGTTGGACCACTCGGAGCTGCAGTTGAAGCGGATGCTTCCTCGCCCACTCGGCGTCGCTTGACATCGGTTTTAGGGAGATCTGCAGTAACCGTATTATCCCGTAGCGCTGTTCGCTCTGGCGTGGACCGTGGACCGAATGCAGGAGAAGAATAGCGATTTCGAGTACGAGAAGCCCGTGCACTTCCACCACCCTGCCATCGATATTCGCCATTGGGATTTCTCGTCAACACCTTGCGAGGCGTCGCTGCTGGAGTTGAATTTCTTGAAGGTGCAAAGGTGGAAGGTGTGGACCCTTGGGCTGGGATAGATGGGGATCTGCTCTCGAAACGGAAAATAGGTGCTGTACTATCAATTACATCTGCCATTCTGGTCGCCTCGTCTGGATTAAGACGTTTACCTGCGTTTTCGCGTAGGTACTGCCCTATTCCTTGTAGTGTATCTTGCTGAGGCGATTTTTCAGCCCGGTTTTGGAATTGAAACCGGTTTGGGCTGGACTGACTGAAAGGTGGAATATACATAGGCTGAGCCGAAGAGCTTGCTTGGGAATTAGCATTGGCATTCGCGTTTACGCTGTTGGCAAGCTAATGTAGTGCATGAGATGAAAGAAGAAAGAGGATGGTAGTTGGTTGCATACCTGATGCCCCCTGTTCGATAACGACTGTGCAGCATAGTCTGGGCTATCGTCCTCGAAGGAATCCGAGCTCTCGTCCTGATCTTCTGGACTGGGTGATCTATCTGGTTCGAGTGTTCGCGACCGCAGAGGGTTGAAATAACTAAGGAGACTGGATAGACTCCATGGCTGGGACGAAATAAATGAGTATGCTGTAAAGTCACGTCAGGAATGAACGCACCGATTTTTTGGGAGCTGGACGCGAGTAGGGTGAAGCAAGCGCGCTACGTGCTCGCGAACGCGAGTTTGTCGTGCGAATTGCGCTCATTATTATGGTTTCTGAGCTAGCTATCTGCTAGTAAATAGCTGCAACAATTGAGATGATGAACGATAGGGAAAGAAATACAACGAGGCGGTCGTGGCACGCACTGTGCTGAGTCGCTCAATGGCCAAAGCTGGTATAAGGGCAGGTCATTGTTCTTCACGTGACCCTCGTGCGAACAGGTGGCCGTCATTGTCCGCAATAGCGAGCAAGCTCTCTAAAACATCCTCACCATGCCGCAGAAGGTCATAGAGACCCCCTTCCCTCTTATCGACGCCGACCCACACGCTTCACGCGTCGTGAGGTACTTCAGGCCCTCCGACTATGCTTTCTGGGCGGGCGCAACCGCTGGTTTCCCCTCCGCGCTCTACCTTTGGGGTATGCTCCTCGTCATCGCGTCGCCATTCACCTCTGATACGTAGGTCCACAGAGATGGCAGACCCCACTAGACTGCGATTGAAGACTTCTCTCAAGCTAGGAGGTGTCCTTGGCTTCGTCGGAGGGTTCCTGTTTGCATATCAACGATCCAGTAGTGCGTAATATTATTTTGCTGAATCTCGTGTGATACTAATTATATGCAGCCCGTTTCTGGGGCTGGTCTGAGAACAAACGCGAGGAGGAGATGGATCTTGAGGAACTTACACAGCGCGCAAGGGAGGGCAAACCGCTCTACGGTGAATCTAACCAGCCTGAATGGGTACAAGGCGCTGCATCCCGGAACTCCATGTTCTCACAACTCAAATTCTGTGCGTTCCCCTTGTTCTATTTTTCCGGACACTATGTCTTACCATAGTTCTTTTCAGCCACGTTTCCCATGTGAGTGTGCCATCTTTAAGGTATTTTGTCGTGTATTAAATGCCTCGTTTCTTTCATAGGTTTAACATGGTTAACCACGCTCACCATGGAACAGATCCTGCTAAATATGGCGTCAAGCCTAAGGAATCTGAACTCAGTTAGATGTCATGCGGTCATTCTCCAATGAACATATCCTGTTTTTATACCCTTTGAGCCAAGAAGCTCGTCACGAAGATTGTGCTTTTGAGATCGTGTGCATCCTTGTTTCCTACCTGTCATCCCTGGAGTTATCAGCCAAGTTTAAGAGCCTTCGATCTCTTGTCGATGAGGGAGTCTGGTCAGTCAGTGCTAGTAAACTTTCTTGTAACCTATACGACACAGGGCTCTTGCTCGAGGAAGCAGCCATACGCCTCAATGTTTTCTCAAGAATCAGATTAGCATACTGTTGTCCATTTTATCGCTTATATTTCTACTTATTACAGTAATGCAAATCTACAACAGCATTCGATAATTGGCAACTTTATACAACGAACTTGAATCCCAAAAGCATAAAGATAGGCCAAAGTTACAAGATTTAAAGAATAGAACATCTACGCGAACATCTCAGCCTTGGATTGTGAGTGTGTACCGCTCTCGAAGTCAATCTCGTCTCTATGGGTGTCGACGATTCTCTCCAGGTGTATCTCCACTCCGCTTTGCAGTTGAGCAGGCATCCTACTCGCTCGCGTCTGGAACTTGTTGGGTCCTGAGAAAATCATTGTACTGGCGTCACCATGGCTGACACCGAGGCTGACTCTTACGATGACCCAGGAAAACTAAGGAAATCAATGAGTGTGAATTAGTCTTTTCGAAAGGCTATAACGTACCACCAATCCCTAAAAGATGAAGGAAATTAATAGTAAGCACAAGGTTTTATGATGTTATAATATTAGAACATACAATGAGCGGGACAATCTATAGGAGGGTAAGGTTAGTATTTCGAAGCGCCTGGTAGAAATATACGACATACGCTTTCCAAAACAACGAACATCGCGCCTATATTTGTTGCGGATGTGATGATCAAAGAAATTAAGGCGACCGAATAAATAGCAGCTGATATTATGGCATAGTCAGTGGATAGTCAAGTGAAGACTGAGGATGCTAACAAACCAGATTCAGTTATAATGGTCACTGTTCGATAAACCAGACCCTTGCTGCTTCCTGATGCGTTAGATGAGATGCGCCAGATACGGAAAGAAATCATCGCTGTTGGCAAACGGCCCCCGTCAAGCAGTCAAATAAATGGATGCCGAGTAAAAGAATCTACTCACAGGTACAAATAATATTGAGTGCCAGTGTGATAGCGTAGAAATAAACCACGCGCTTTGTCACGTTGGCAGCGAGGAGGGAGTCTCCAATATGGAACTCATTGAGTGACCATACGGTTAAAACACCGACACCTCATTAACAACCATCATTTAACTCTTTATAGTGATTTAGAGATGATAGCATACTCACCAATATCAGCCAAAATTAAGAGGCAAGGAAGAATGATAAATACATATCGTTTGCCATAGACAACGAAACAGCGATAGATCTATAAAAAAAATTGAGGAGAAGTAGAGATATTCAGGCAATTACACATACGATGAACGCGTCTGATACCAAAGTGGTTGCAGTATATGCAGCCAACCTGATTTTATTTCTGAATGTGTTGATGTTGCCGTAAAAGCTCTGCGGTGTAGTAGAAGGGTCTGTGAACGCGATTACGAGCCTGTCGAGATTGACCGCGAGATGCTAACATTAGAGACGCGTATTAGTACGTCGGTCGTCCATTTCGACGAGGTAGAAATACCATTGTGATAAGAATAAAAAGAATGGCTGTAGTTAATACGAGATAATAATAACCTCGCGGTCTCCGTTCCAAACGTTTCTGCGACAATATAGTGACGCATTGCGAGAAAACTATAAGGTATGCACCTAATGATCGTAGCTTAATACGTTGTGGGCGCATATTTAAACCGGTGTACGTACCATAGAACAATGTTTCCAGGATCGTTCCAATTAAATTCCCCTTGAACGATGGGAATGGAGCCATAGTGAGCCTGTAGCTGTGGAGCTGAAAGGGATGGATTGGCGACAAAAGTTTGCCATTGAAACCCCCCGCATTATAGCTTCGTCCGTTGGCTTGCAAACCATGAATCGTGAGAGTTAGAGACAGATCCGATGTCGCCCAATTCCCCATCATTGTTTTCGCCCATAAGGTTCTCTTCTGATGTTGTGCAGCATGATATGTGGATTGAGATACACGCCGCGGTAAGAGGCAGGTACCTGAAATGGCTGTAATGAGCCGCTTACTGTCAGGAACCGAGATAGACTACCAGAATATCTCATAGCCTACCCCGCCGCTGTCAGTATGCACTTCTTGCAGCGCCACTGCACCACAATGCCGCCTCGGATACATGCATCCTCGGGCCACCTACATCAATCTTATGGAAATTGCTTCAAGACCATTTCAAGGTTGGAATATTCAGTCCTAAGCTACGTAGGTTTTTCGTCGTGACCCACAGTTGTAAGATTTTCTATTCAGCATTGAGACTTGAGGTCCAGACTCCGGAAGTAGATGAAGCATGCCCTTCAGGATATATCCTCCCAAAATCCTTCCACTGACGGAAACCGTGCGATGCATCAGAGAAAGGGTTGCAGAATTTTGGAGGATTCGCTTACAGGGTTGATGAGCTTCAAGAAGACTGTCAGAAATATAACCGTTCAACAGTGACTTCACACCCACTGAGTCTATTTTTAGAACTGTAAACGAAAGTGGGATGCCCTGATCGACTTCCAATTAACAATACCAATGTATGAGAGGAATGAACGCTCAATAGTACACAGCGTCATAATGCAATTCACAGCTACAAATTTTCGAACGTAAAATCAAGCATACAGCAAATATAGAAAGCTTCGAATAACTCAATACTGGTGTGTTTTAATGTTTTCACCGATCAAACAGCGAGACTAGGCAACGCGCTTTACGCGTACCTGTCGCGCATCCACCTACAAGGGTGTCTTTTTCTTTGATGGCCTAGATACGGCTCGGAAGCATTTAACAAGCAAGACGCTGGTAACAAGAGGAATCAGTTAGAATTTGGACTTTAGGAGATACGCACGTTGTGCAGAGGGTTGTGACGTGCAGATAGACGAGCAGAAGAAAATCGTGAAGCATTGATGACCATGTATTTATTGAAAAAATGTCTTGATTAGGCTTGTGAATATCAAAAGTCGATGTGTGTACTCCTTGGAAGCATTCGTATAAAGTACATCAGGAATGTGAGCACTGTCATCCCAGAATGATAAGTACACGCGATTGAAGAGAGAAATTGACCACCCACGAAAGTAATATTAATCCACGATAGACCTTGAATCAAGCAAGTTGAGATAGTTTACCATAGATATAAAACGTTCAATACCGGATAGTTTATTTCGATGTACTGTACATAGCATATATTACTACACAAGTGGCGGATCATGTAAGAAGCCAACCGGGTGGTCGTCGGAGCTTTTATGGGAACAACAGTAGCAACTAACGAATCGTATCAATAGCGACGCTGGACGAGGAAATATGTAGAGTTATCGAATCTTTAGGCTAAATAATATTATAATATCTTAGGAGTGGGGCCTTCGAGACGTCGCATCTTATGTCGATTAATGTTCTGAGCTTTGACCACATATGTGACTTCACATGCACCGTCGATCGAAATATCTTCGTGAGATAAAAAAAGATTTTTCGGGAATGTAAAGCTCCAGGACAAACAGGTCTCCTGATAGGCGACAATAAATGTTGAGGTCAGGAAAAACCTTGGAGCTTTGTGTAGGAATATCGGGCAGAATGAGGCTGCTAGCCGGTTTAACGGTCGGGTGCAGCAGATAATTATAGAGCTCCGAGGTTGGAGCGGAAGGACATATAAGATGCGATGAAGCAGAAACGAGTCTCCCACAGGAAAGCATTCATCATGTTTATCCCATCTTCCCTAGTATTCATCGCTTTCATCGCAGCAGCAAGCTCTACTGCTATTGAACACCGTGCAACGGGGGGTTTCATCCAAAACCCATCGGGTAGCGCGTCCTTCACGATGTATACGGGATGTGGATCGCCTGGTGGGAAATATTTTGAATCAAGCAGGAACGTGCTAAACATTGTCCCCCAGCATGTGGTAAAAGTGCGACAGGATTCACAGCAGCCATTAACCAGTTGGCATTCGGCTCTGCTCCAGGATTAGGTGCGGGAGACGCTTGCGGCCGTTGTTTCAGCCTCACCGGGACTGCCGATCCATTCTCTCCTGCGTTCACTGGCCCATTCAAGTCCATAGTCGTCAAAGTCACGGATCTCTGGTGCGAAGATTATAAGTTCCACCGTTAAAATAGCTAAAAACGTAATAGCCCTATCCAAGGCAACCAGGTAGATATTTTTTACGTTGATATTCAAAATCAAGTTTAACATCCCGATTAGGAGTGGTGTGGACAGACGCAGAGCGCCCAGAATAACCAGCATGGGAAGCCATTCCAGTGCGTATATATCCACGGATTCCGAAAGTCAATACCGATCCGTTCTGTAGCTTCGATATCTGCCAGGATACTGGGGGGGCATCTGCTTTCTTCCCTTCTGGCCATGGAGCTCTGACAGGAACTTTCACCGAAGTATCATGCAGCCAATGGAAAGGGTCGGATGGTGGATCGTTGTTCAACGGAGCCTGTCTCTCTGGCGAAACTGCCGGAAACTGGCCATCTGTTGGCTGCGGCAACAAAGGTAGGTCCATGCTTGTCTTCAGACTCAAGAACGCCCTGATTGAAATGATATAGGAACTGCACCCTAAATGTTGTTTGAAAGTAGTATATCTGAAGCAATATATATTCCTAAAGTATCAGATTTGATAATCTGAGTGATCGAATTAGT
Organism: Crucibulum laeve; assembly: GCA_004379715.1. Classification (NCBI taxonomy): domain Eukaryota; kingdom Fungi; phylum Basidiomycota; class Agaricomycetes; order Agaricales; family Nidulariaceae; genus Crucibulum; species Crucibulum laeve. The sequence continues at coordinate 852,680 of ML213598.1, forward strand.
GAATATTTGTGGAATCAGATATCTGCTGTCATCTTGCGCATGCGTTCGAGCATCTGCGAGTTAAGCTGTGGCCAAGTGTATACAGTTCTGTTGACAATATATGTCACTAAATGCCTATAGACTGATAGACAAAAACTTACTGTGGATGGCTGAGTATAAGGGGCCTCCTCTTGAAAACCCTCCAATTGGCTTTTACTCCAAGATCGTAAATTCTTTCCTCAGGGAGGACACGGAAAATACTTTTTGCCATTATCCAATGCTGATCCGATTGTATAGCAGCTCCAAGAATGTCTGATCCTGAAGCTCGCGAAACGCTTTCATACCTGTCATTTATCACCGGGACGCATATCAAACGTTCTTTTCTCGGCTTGCCTTCTTGCGGAGCAGTGGTATATACTTTTAAAGAATCCAGCGTTGTACATCCCTTTAGAACCAATTGTATTGTACTGGCCGCCAATCCCTACCATGAGAGCAATCACTTGGGTGCCGATGAGACATAAAAACCATATACGTACTAGCGAAAACAAGGATAGCATCAAAGCTAAAATGACGACGAGCAAGACCATAAATCGTGGTTGTTCGACGAAGGGGCTGGCATCATATCTGTCCCTTGTACTGAGAATGTGAATGCCAAACACGACACCTACAGCCCACCGACCTATGGGCCCACATACTATAATCCAGGATCCGGGCCAGTTCCACCACATCTTGGTCATCCACGGATCGCTTTGAGACGCAACCAGTGCCATGTATATGTGACGCAGTAAAATCGATATAATAGGGTATATGACAATAATGGACGCCACGGGAGTAAGCAAAAGCAAGGCGAGGAATATCTTCAATCGTGGTAGCGTTACACAATTCCCGACCTTCGAATTTATCGTCAAGGTGAATAAAGGTCATCTTCGGAATACAAGTACGGCGCACCCAAGGACAATGATGGTCGAATTCAAGACGACAAACACCACACGCTGAACAGTGATGCGTCCGAGGTGGTTTCCATTTGCCATTACAATGATCCTTTATGCAGACTTCCAGATCTCCTTCGTTATTGATGCATTGGTATGCTTCAGCGAGCGTGTTAGTGTTAGGTAATGAGTACGATGCAACGCCATGAGTGTTCCGTCCTGTAGTCAAATAGAGGTAGCAGAAGGTCACAAGAGGGAGGAGAGTATTGACGCAAGCCAGATATATTGCTAGAGATCGAAAAGTAAGGCGTTAGAATTTCATAATATACAAGAGCAACCACTGGTAAGGACATGCTATACGCACTTCCTGGTAAAATTAGACCACGATGCTGGAGAAGTAACCCAACTACACGATGATTCTCCCGTCAATATGTGTGCCTTACAGAGCCCGAAATACTGACTTCCAATATGCACAGTGGCTAGATACCAGCCATATCTTGAAGGATTTCGTCAATAACATAGTTGATAGAAATGAGAATACATATACACACCCGATTATGGATAACACTACCAGCTGGATCACCAACTCCAACCCTCTCTGGGCTCCCTTTGCAGCAGAATTCATTGGGTATCAGCAGTGGGACATATTTCTCGTTCTGGTCCTGGGGATCCGAGAAGTGAGGACTGGGTGAGGAAGGGTGAGGATAGAAGTTGAAGCGTAAGAGTATTTTTGACGAGGCACGCGGTTGTATAGCCACCCCAATCACCGCGATGGCAGGAGTTCTCAAACAGCTCGATTTATTGTCGAAGGTTGTCGCACACTACCATCTCATTCTATAGAAGGTATTACTATTATGCTTTCATTTCCTGCCCAGAACTGGCAGAAAGCGGCGGTAGCAGTTTCACGGACTAAAGGCACTCATCCAGGATCCAGATTCGGGCGCACCGCGTCTCTCATTGTTCCCCGCGTTTATCTCTCTGACGCTTACACTGCGACAAACGATGAAGAACTTGTGCGCCTTGGGATAACTCATGTCATTTCGGTGATTGAATATGTTCTCGACATTCCCAAGTGTATAGAAGACAGTAACAAGCTACATATACGTCTACATGATCATCCACAGGCCGATTTGTTGGCGCATTTGGATGAAACAACCAACTTCATACAATCAGCATTGTCTGAAAATAAGACGAATAAAGTTCTTGTATGCCGCCCATCGCTACATCCCTCGCAGTTCGCTGTCACTAACTGTGCATAGGTGCACTGCTTCCAAGGCATTAGTCGTAGTGCAACAGTCGTGTGCGCATACTTGATTGCCACAACAGACAAAACCGCACCAGACTCGATAGCATTCGTCAAAGCACAACGTGGAATAGTGTGTCCAAATTCTGGGTTCCAAAAGCAACTCGGAGAGTATGCATCCAAATTTATTGGGAATCGAGCGGGGAGGGCAGCGACTCCTTTGGCTCGGTTGAGTGTGTCTATCGCAGATCGGATCAAGAGTTTGAGAGGCGGGACAGTCCCCAGTACGGTTGTCGGGACGTAAGGGATACTTGAAATACAGGGGCAGTTGCGGGACCTCTCCAGCATTGGTGCTTTTGAGTTTATTATTATTATTGGATGCTGTTAATACAAGGACGGTTTGATTCTGGCAGCTAATGGCAGATACCAAGGTCTATGTTTGCGATAGAAGAGTTTGACGCAGTGCAAGTATTCATAGACATGGGGTGTGCTCGTTTCGAGGCCTACTAGTGTGCGGTAAGCTCAGAGATCGGGATTCAAGTCCAAATCCAAATCGAAGAACTGTGGTTGGAGTGCGCGGGTGTCGTGTCGGTATGGATTGGCGCCAGGAGCTAAATGTTGATTTGTATCTGCCTTAGGAGAGACCGTTGGCGCTGAAAGAATGAGACAATTATGAGGATAGGTACATAGAAGTAGACAATGATACTCACGTCGTCCAACCGAATGTGTTTCTCCAAGCAATCCCAAGGGGGCTTCTGCATTGAGGCGTCCACGACGCATTTTCTCCTCGTTCGGGAATGGCGGGAAGAACAGTGGGGGAGGAGGCTGCCCAGGGAGAGTAAGATCGGGCATGTTTGGAGGTGCAGATGTGAACGCGCTGAGACTCTGCGCGTATGCCAAAAGTTCAGGATACGGTATTGCCGCTGATTAAATAAATAAGTGGATTTCCGTTAAGGATAGAAATAAAGTATTCACCTTTCTTGGCCTCTTCAATTGCTTTGATTCTCTCTTCACCTTCTTCAATCATTTCCTCCAACTCTTCTTTCCCATTAGAAAGTTCGGCACAAATTTCTCGCCATTGAGCCTCCAGTTCTAATATCTCCGCTTCTAGCAGTTCTATCTTGCGCTGCTTTATCTGGTGTTTCTGAGCGACATTAACCGCAGATGCTAGTGCTCTATCAAAATCGAGAAATGCGGACAGAGGTGGAGGATTGGTGTGTTTCGACGACAACGCGACAAACAAATACTGAGATAGAGCGTGCAAGTTATTTAGCGGTGTAAGAAGCATCGCTGTCATGGACGACGGTTCATGTTGCTGGAGAGACGACGAGCCCGCGGTAGCATTGATATTCGTTGGCTGCGACATAGTTTGTGCAACTGGTTAAGGTCGTTGAGCAGACGCGTGTTTGGCAAAATGGACCACCCCAAATAACACCCAGGACCTACAACGCGTCTGCCAAGATTGGACATATTCGACGACCACACAGCTAACGACCTCATCGTACCTCTTGCCTCCCCCTAGTTATACCTACTATATTTCCTCTTGCAACACATGTAATCTGAAATGTCTTCCAACTATACACCATTGACCGAGGAGACAACAGTAGAAGCAGAACAGTTCGAACTCACAGAGGAGGGACTACTACTAACTCCCAACGCGAAACCAGCTACGAAATACAAAGACGGAACATCTATAGACTGGCTGCATGAAGAGACTGAAGAACGTGAGCGCCGCAATGCTCTTCGCTCAGAGGCTGGGGCTCGTGGCATCTTGCTGCCAGTGTTGGACGCATCACGTATGTGGTTCGTGGTAATTATGACTGGTATTGGAATCGGAATTGCCGGTGCTTGGCTGGACGTGTTGGTGAAATGGTGAGCTTCTTAATTCCAGGCTCATATGGTTTGATATACTTAGGATATATGAAGGTTGAGCGACCTGCGCAGTGGCCGCTGTGTGTATGGTTTCTTCTATAATCAAGTTGCATGTTGTAGTGGATTGGATCGTATGTACAATTACATCTTTCAAATATATTTTCTCATGTGCAATAGCTGGAGAGGTCTGTAATGAATGGAAGACCTGGAGTGAATACCTTCATATACGAAGCATATTTGCACAATCTATTCTCCAGTCATTTGTCTATGTCGTTCTCGCAGTGAGTGTATTTCGAAGATTTCTCATGCAAGGTTAACCTCTCATATTTCTAGATTATGTTCGCTGCAAGTGCTGCGGTCTTGGTTGTGACATATGCTCCATAGTAAGTGATAATTCTATTAGACTCAAGAAATATCAAGCTGATTAGCCTCAGTGCATTCCATACAGGAAGTGCGTATTTTCTTGCAACATCCTGACATTAACAGTATGCTGATGGCATTTATGCTCCGTAGTTCCTGAAATCAAAGCTGTACGAGTTCATTTCCTGCCAGTGACCAGCAACGCTAAATTTTACATAGATTCTTGGCGGCTACGTGTTCGACGCATTCCTCACACCATGGACACTTTTAATCAAGGCCCTTGGTTTGGCTCTCGCAGTTGCTTCAGGGTTGTCTCTTGGGAAAGAGGTAAATATTGCTTATTCATTTGTCAGCTATCAAGTGTGACCAAGTGTGTAGGGTCCATTGGTACACGTAGCATGTTGTATGGCATATCTCTTATCCAAAATATTCAAGCAGTTCCGGAATAATGAAGGTATAGTCTTTCAGCAAGCCTTATATATCAACGTGCTAACAACCCTCCAAGCTCAAAAACGCAAGCTTTTGGCAGCGGCAGCGGCAGCAGGCGTTTCAGTAGCTTTCGGAAGTCCTCTCGGAGGAGTATTATTTGGACTAGAAGGTTAGTTGTACACTCTTTTGATATCTCAGCATGCCCTAAGTCAAACAGAGTTGGACACCTTCTCAAACGAGTCGGAGGTGATGTGGAGAGGTTTCGTCGCCTCTGCCATAGCAGCTGTCTCTTTGCAATGGGTGAATCCATTTGGAACAGCTAAATTGGTACTCTTTCAAGTAAGTCAGCATTCTACTATACGAGTTGATGTGCTGAATATACTCGAAGGTCACTTTCGTCAGCGATACGTGGCGAGCATTCGAGCTGGTATGTTACCTTCTCGAAATTTCCTATATGATTCTAAACCTGTGCCGTAGATACCTTGGCTAACTCTTGGAGTGATAGGTGTATGTTTATGCGACTCATGTGTTTTATTGTGCTGATCCGTGGATAGGGCGTTCTTGGGTCACTTCTTATCCGTCTAAATGTCGAAGTGGCACTTTATCGGCGGAATAGCATTTTGGCGGATTGGCCAGTTCTTGAAGTTGTTTGTGTAAGTGCTATCACAGCAGCTATAAGCTACCTCGTAAGTCGATGTTTGCATACTGTCTTTCCAGTGACAGTCTCCTTACTGACATGTTCATAGGTTGTCTTCACTCGGGTTCAAACGTCAGAACTAGTGTCCAACCTATTCCAAGAATGTGACCCAACAAAGGGTGACTTCCATGGACTTTGCAAGTAAGTTGTTTTCTATGGGTAAACTAACTCATGCTGAATAATGTTGTATTAGTCCAAGTGCATTGCGACAGAATGTATTTCTCCTGATATTGACAGCGGCAATCAAGCTCTTGTTGACTGCCTGGACTTTTGGCATGATGGTGGAAATAATACCCATTTCAATGCTAGTAACTATTAACGTGCTAACTGACAGATTCCCGCCGGTATCTTCCTTCCTACGATTGCTATAGGCGCCTGTCTTGGTCGCGCTGTGGGTTTATTGACGTAGGTATTAACCATTCTCCTTTTCCATAGTTCTGACTAGATTTTAGGCAAGCGTTGTACAGGGCATATCCCACTGCATGGATATTCCTATCATGTCCACCTGATCCCTCAGTACGCTGCATTTCTCCGGGATTTTACGCAGTGATAGGCGCATCTGCTATGTTGGGTGGAGTGACGCGCATGACTAGTGAGTCTCAGAACTATGCCTCTAATATCTCGATGGCTAATACTCCACTCAGTCTCTCTGGTGGTTATCCTGTTTGAGGTACGAGTCATTATATTAAGCCAAACACATATGCTTACCTTGCTCTAGCTGACTGGCGCCTTGTCCCATGTCCTTCCAATCATGATTTGTGTGATGACTGCCAAGTGGGTTGGAGATGCTCTTGGGCAAGATGGTATATATTCTGTCTGGATAGCGATGCGACGATACCCCTGGCTTCCACCGGTTGATTATCGTGACAAAGGAGAATCTGGAGCCAGTCTTATGAAGCCCATTGAGCATTTGATTGTCATCGAAGATGAGGGTACAACAATCAATGGCTTAGGTATATAACATACATTTCTAAGTCGATACTCGTTATTTACAATCTCACAGATAATGTTCTGACTGAATACGATTTCCATGGCTTCCCTGTGATTCGTAGAGGCAAGCTTGTGGGTTATGCGACTCGGGAGAAACTACAAGCTGCAATCGGTGAGTTGTCCAAGTCTGTTTCTCATTAACGGGGATCTAACATTATTTTAGAGCATCTCCTTACAGAAGACGCCACTGCAGAGAGACTAAAGTTGTGCTCCTTTTCGCCAAGTCAATCGCTTTTGCCTTGGGAAGAACGAATCGATTTGTCTGGAACACTTGAAGAAGCAGTTCTGCAGCTCCGCAAAGAAGTGCCTCAAGAGCTTGTTGTTAGCATGTTCCAAAAATTAGTGATTATATTTAATGTGATTCATCGATGCTGCCTGCTGACTTATTCCGACAGAACCTACGGCAAATATTGTTTACGCACGCAGGAAAACTTACAGGCATGGTGACAAAGACAGATGTAGTTTCTTTGCTTACCAGCCACTTCCCTCATACCGCCACATTGTCACAGAGACCTCCATGAAGTCTAATTTATTGTACCCTTATGGATAATATACTCTGAATTCTGACCGCCTCTCCATCATTCTTTGACGATGCTTCTGTGTCCAATAATGATGTCTTCTATACTGCAGTTGATATCCGCAACGCCATCACCACGACACGATAACTCGTATCTGTGGGCAAACTACACATCGTCCACCAAACTTGCTCCTCGAAGGTAGAGAATGGCAGGATCCCAACTAACGACGCAACTACCCCAATCCCCAAGACACATTTACGCGAACAACAATCTCCCCACCCGCCCCGCCACCTCCGACTCCCAATCCCAATCCCGCCCCAGCACATCCACTAAAACACCCTAGCAAGTCTGTTGTCCCTTTATTTCCGTACTTCATCTTTCTGCATTCGTCGGAAAATCTATCTCATCCATCTCCTCAAATATGTCGACCTTCGTTTACGCTATTTGAGATGCGTATCCAAGAAGCGTTTGAATGTTTGATGATTGGAGGCAGCCATTTGTTGCGGTATCGTACCACGCCTGTGGGTAGACTCTCGCAGCTTGCAAGCTTTCGTGATGAGTATGCTGGCTACTCGGAGATGAGATATTTTAAAGAGTTCTGCAGCTGAGCGCTGATTCTATCAGTGTTATTAATCTTTGAATTTTTATCTTGTGTTCGGCTTGGAAGTAATATCTTTGTGTGTCTTTTATCTAAGTCATCCGACGTTCAAGATTCAAACGTTCCAGTTCATTGGGTCGCTGCCGTTGACATTAGTAGACTGTCACAGAGGCTACTGCCTTTCGTCCTTCCACAGTTTTATAGGTCCATGTGGAATACTATTTATTCCAAGGGAGCAAGACAAATACCGTGTATCGCCACCGCTAATTAAAAAGTAAAAAGTTGAGTAAAGACTCGCCATGATGATAAACTCGTTGATAGATTTTCAGCCAGTCTATTGGTGGTTAGATATCGGTACAGTAAAAAAATAGTAGGAGAAAGACTAATATGTATTGAAGGACCACAGATCACGATAACAGCTCTCCAGCAGGTAAGGATGAATCCCTTGGAAATATTAAAGTACCATTTTTTTCTGTGTCAATGCTCCTCATAATCACCTTCACCTTCTTCGGAATCATCGTCATAGTCGTAATCATCTTCATCTTCTTCCTCTGTTTCCCCCTCGTCCATAGACTCTTTCAGCTGTAAATGTACATAGTAGTGAATATTTCAATGCGATAATAGAAACACATACCATTTCGACGAGCTCGTGGCACTCGCTAAGATGTGCCATTATAATACCTTGACCCTCAGGAATAGATCCGTCAACGCCCACAAATCGTCCGTCTTTCCGCATGGAATCAATTTGGAAAAGTGCAAGTTGATACTATACAGAGCGATTAGGTAATAGATAAAATGTTAAAATATATATCGATCATACGGGATATAGATCGCGAGGATTGAACGGTCCACCATACTTTAGGACTTCATTCAAACATTTCTTGATGGTCGATAATTTGTTTGCCTGACACTATGCGTGAGCAGGTACAAATTACAAAAACAATAAAATGTACGCACAATGGGCATAAGTTCCTCTGAAACTGGCTCGCTTGAAGATAATAAGCGGTAGATAAGACCGTAACATCGTCTCAACAGATAAAGGAGCACCTATGTAGTGTAAATTCCTGCACTTGACTTACAGCATGACCACTTACATATTGCCCTGACGGTCGATTTCCATCGGAATCGACAAATTTGCCATCCACTCTCATCTTGTCAATTTCTTGCAAGCTGAGCGAATAATTCCAAAGATCGGTTTCGCGAAGACTCCACCGGTGTGTAAGAACCAAGCTTTCCAATTCGGCGCGGAGGTCGCTGAGTCGATCATAGATAGGTTTCAACGAAGAAGCGACATTTTTGGAATCTTCATGCGCCTTGATTTCTTGGGCTATGTCGAAGCATTCTTCCAGTAATGAAGAGCAAATAGCTTGCGATGTAGGAACAATCCCCCCGGGACCCAGGAATTTGCCATCGACGCGTGTTCTATCGTAGTATCATGGATGTCACAGCAATTGAATGGTAGTGGGTACATAGAGGAACAAATCCAGTCAGTTTTTGTTATGTTAAAGGAGGATCGGTAAACAATGGCGACAGACTTGGGATCAAATGGGAGAAGTACTCAACGAATCGATCTTGCGGAGCTCTTCAAGAAGTGGTTTAACCTCTGCCTTTTGGGAACCTTCTTTTGCCGCGAGAGCGACAAGTTGCCGACGAATGGTGACGAGTTTCTGATGCACCGGAACGAGTTCCACTGACAGGACTGATAACGAGTCTTGCAATTGCTTTACAATGGCATCTATAAAATATCAAGCTCAACGTCTGGACAATATAGAGGGTGTGATACTCACCACACTCGCCCAATTGTCGCTCCAATAGCTTGACCAGGGCCTTCGGATGCTTCCCACACTCAGCATCCTGTTGAACAATTTGTCGAAGCTCAGCTAATCTACGATGGAAAGGCGCAAGGTCGGTCTCATTGTAAACTGCCGACTCGTTCATATGGTTGAGAATTTGCTACAAACGTGTGTTAGTAAGTATAGAATTAGAATTAGAAGGAAGTAGAATGATTTTCCTGTCCTTTCGAACGAAAGAGAGCCGAAAGCGTAGAATAAAATCAAGTATACTTACTCTCATGGAGGCAATCTGACAATATGTCGCCGGTGTGTCTCTTGTTTTACCGATGGTAAGGTAAAAGAGCGAAAGAAGACTGAACACATCAGCTAGCGTGGTGTCCAGCCTATTATTATAGGTGGTATTGTCGTCCCGTACACCGTTAAGCTTTGTCACTGACATCGGGACGGCACATAAGTTCTTCAGACATTCCGGCGAAATTAAGCCAAGAACACAGGAGCATACCTTGTTTGACAACGGCTTGATATAGCTGATTTACATCTGAAGCCTTTATATACTCGCCGCGATCCTTCTTAAGTGCAGTTAGTCTATTCCGGATACTGGATAGGCGCCAAGTTGAGAGAGAAACGCGTGAGAGTTATTTAGCGAAAGAAACGCACTTGATGACCGCCTCAAGGATGGGAAGTTCTATGAAGAGATATTACTGATGTCGAGGAATACAGAGCGGGTATATGACATGAGTACTGACCTTCTTGCGGTACTGGTGCAACCATGAATCAAGGCTGGGTGATTAAGCTGGGCCGCGTTGCGGGAAATGGCCCTTGTGCGAGTCAAGTAATGATATATAGCGGGAAAAGTGAGCTCGGGGGGAGGCTAGAACAGGGGATGTGTGATTGAGCACAAGACTTCGGCAGTCGTCGCGTATCCCGCTTTGAGCTTTCTTAAATGTCGGATGAAGGCCATCGATGGATCCAATAATCTATAACTACTCTACTTTCCCACGATCATTCTCGCCAAATCGGGCCGCCTCTCCTTTTATTCCAACGCGTCTTCACTCGACCGTTCTGTTAATCTACACATGTAACCCCATCCCTCGAATTTGCTGCCTTCTTGCCATCTTTTGCCCATTTGACGCGTCAGGCTGTTATTTGATTTCTCATGCAGCGTGTAAAACAGGTCAACAACCTCTTGCTGCAAAAGCTCTCATTCACTTAGCACTTGGATACAGTCATTAGATACCCTTCGGGCACAAATTGATAAATCTCGGACAAGGGCGATTGAGGGTGAAAAGAGGGTTGAGACTAATAAGGCGTTATTAAAGGAGAAAGACGCGGAGATCGAGCGTCTTCAAGAGAGGCTCTCACTCGGTCGCAGGTTGATCATATTGGCCAAGCAATGGGAGGCGGTACAACAAAAGTTAAAGGCAAACGAGGAAAAGCAAGTCTCACCTATGATCCTCCCGGTTGCTAAGCCATTTATTACAGACATTATAGGTTACGTTTGACCGCAGAGAAGGCTGACAGGCTCGAACGCAAGGTTCAAAAGATCCAGGCCGATGCTGAGCGGTTCGAAAATCAGTACGATGTACGTCATTTAAATGGTACTTAATGCTGGCGAGGTAAACTAACACACCTCTAATTTCAGGAATCGAGAAAGCAATACAAAGCGCTCTTGGAAGAATTGGACTCGCTACAACTTTGATCAGGTCTGGTAAATGCGATTGTTAGCATCTATCATTTGTCTTTCATTTTAGATTTACTTAGAGCAAATCAATCACGTAGTTTTCTGAACCCTTGAAAGATTTTCGCAGTATCGTACACATATGCGGTTAAAGTCTTTCATGTCCCCTGACCAGCTGGAAGTGATAGGATCTCCCGATTTCTCTGACGGTCTAGTTACCGTCTAACGGAAGTTAGAGAAGCGCGTTTCAGGCAAGTATGAAATGAAGGGGGTTTCCAAGACCGCTTCTTAGACGTAAATGTCGGGAGGCCGTTCTGCCAGCAAATTAAAAGCATTGGACACCTGTGGTTGATCGAGCACGGGAACAAGATGATGGTAGAACTACCAGGTCATTCTAAAAATGCACCGGTAGCTACGTTCCGAACAAATTATCATCGCGATTCAGATGTCGAGGAAGGTGACCTATATTGAGAGGACGTCTAAGTTTATAAGCCTTAGCAGCAACTGAAATCGGCCTTTATTTGAAAAATAGATCTTTAACAGGCTGATCGAAGTTGAATGCTGCCACCAAGTATTTGCAGAATTCCTTAGACTAGGATCCCATATGGCTTGTATTTGATGAACTTTGTTCCTAAGCATGCATAGATGAGAAACAGTACCAGCCATGAAATATGAACAAGTGGACGGGTCGGCGTTATGTTTAGCTGCGGCGTGTTGTGCCGAAGCCACGTGAGATCTAATCTCCGAACGGACAGACCCCTTACCCAGCCCAACTCGCCTTATTCTGTTATTCAACCATCCATTTGTTCACGCATTAGCACATCCTTTATTCCTCCATCTATTCTATATCCCCTACTCACCGCATACCAATCAACTATACACGATGACTGACAGAATCAGGGAGGTATGTGCAGCAACTCTTACTCATAATCTACCATCTATCTAACCCCCCACTCCTCAGAAATTGGCATCTCTGCGCGCAGATGCTGATAATGCTCTGACGCGTGCCGAAGAGGCGGAGTCAAAGAACAAGAAGCTCGAACAGACCCTTCTAGAGAAAGAGCAGGAAATCACTTCTCTAACCCACCGACTGAACATCATTGAGACAGAGCTCGAGAAAGCCGAGGCCCAGGTTACTGAATTGAAGGCGTCTAGTGCTGATGGCGAACACACGAAGACTACGAGTGAAGGTTTGCTGAGGAAGGTTCAGCTGCTAGAAGATGAGCTCGATGCAGCAGAAAAGAACGTGAAGGAGACTGTTGAGAAGTATGCCGTTATTTCGCTTCTGTGTGATATCGAAATACTGATTATCTCATTCTGTAGATTAAGGCAGGTAGATGTAAAGGCCGAGCACTTCGAGCGACAGGTAGCGCGCGCAGAGCAGGAACGTGATGCATGGGAGAAGAAATACGAGGTACGTTGCTATATTCACCGTTCGCAGACCAGATCACTAACGCCATTATACAATTGCAGGATGCGGTGGAAAAGTACAAGAAGTCGCAGCAGGAATTGGAGGAACTCGAGAAGAGCATGGGCGATCTCTAAATCACAACCAAGGACTCATGTACCATATTACCATCATCTCTACTGGCACCAAAGATCACAGACCATACCTACTACCTATCTCCTCGTTTTGCTTTACTCTTACGTTGTGGTTCGATCTGCTCAATTATACATACCCACCATACCAACTCGCAGCACTGATTGCGGAGGATGGAGGATAATAGGACGTTATTCGTGAATCAGTATCACTAAGCATCTGCACAGCCTGATTAGCGCGATCTGAACTGCGATAACTACGAAGTGTTTCGAGGGCGCGATTCTCTGGGCGCTACAGTATTGCTTGAATATCTTATTCTGACGATACATATACATTCGGTACATGTGTATAGATATATCCATGGTAGTAGTAGAGTTCATTATGATACAGCTCCTAATCAGGGCCATTATGCCCCTGTATA
>ML213598.1:866516-1026873 GCA_004379715.1 Crucibulum laeve
GTCAGCTGTGCCATTGATTACTTCTCATCGTAGAACTTCAGTGATATGGAGTTGACACAGTGACGCTCATCGGCTATTGGATCATAAGCGCATGAGTATTATTAGCGATAACCAACGGTTTGTGAACGCACTAGGTGTGTCGAAACCTTCTCCCTTGAAGACATGTCCCAAGTGTCCACCACACGCAGTACATGTAATCTCCGTGCGGATCATGCCCAAGGAAGAATCATCATGCCTGCTAACAGCACCAGGGATAGCTATCGGCAGAGTGAACGTTAGACAAATTATAAGAAGCATTAAACGCGAACTTACCATCGAAGAAGGCAGGCCATCCACATCCGCTCTGTAGTAAGCCAATGTTACCCTGTGATTCGGTCAACAAGCACGAAGAACGTACGTTGAACTTGGTAGTGCTCTTATATAACGGAGTTCCACAACCAGCACAAGAATACACTCCTTCCGCAGAGTGCTTGTCGTATTCACCAGTTCCGGCAGGTTCAGTGCCCTTCTGACGTAAAATCCTGAACTGTAGACATGAGTCTTTGTCCACGTAATAACTGGTGTCCAACACACCTGCTCAGAAGATAAAATAGTCCTCCATTCTTCTTCAGATTTCTTCACTGATGACATGAGTTCTGCACTGGAAATGCGGCTGGTGGGAGAGTAGTGATTGTAGAAGGATGGAGTGACGTTGTGAGGTGAATGATAGACCCAGGTTCTTGAGAGATATAACGCGCTTGAGAGAGGCGGTGCGAGCGACAATCATGAACATGTTGCCTAGTAAGCAAGAAGTCAGCACGTCCTCTCTAACTCACATGAGTATGCGGTGACAGGAGCGAATCACTCTTACCGGTTGTGGGTGTGCTGTGCTTTTATTTCATCTTATCCGATTCAGTGATATCATCGCTCTGGAGGAGACTTCTGAGCGACACGAAGGTGAAAATTAGGATTGACCACCATTGAGAGGTAGAACGTATAGCACATATTCTCATAGTACTAACTTGGCGGAGTAGGTTCACAGAATAGACAAGCCGTTTTGAGGTGGACTGCAAAAGAATACCTCGTGATGTGATAAATTCGTGCTGGGAGCCCGGAGAATACTGAGAGAAGAATCAGAAGGGAGAAAACGCGGAGGTTCAAGCAAGATACTCCATTGACAACAGCGACTGCATCGATGCAATATAAACAGCAAGAGACTTGTTTCGGTGCTTTACATTTCCTTATTGAAACCTATTTACTTCCAACGAATCAAGACTCGCGCAAAGGCGTCGATAGTGGTGTACGGTCGATTGCAGAGTTGCGGAAGCTGGATTTGTCTTGCATGGAGTCTAAGCGGGTTAGGAGTCAGCAACGTATTAAATGAAGGAGGAAGGTAACAGACCGTTGTTGGACTTATACTCCATGATAGTTGATGGTGGAAGATTCAGCACTTTTCTCAGCTGATCACTGTTGCACAAAAGACCAGTTAGTCGCTGACCAAGATCAGTGATCGTATTCACGCACCGAATCTTTTCCCTAAGCTTGGTATCGCCGTCAACCCTGTTCCACAGCGTCACGATGTCCTCGCTCTGCCGCACGCTGATGGTGCAACCACAGATCTCCGGCCATTCTCCCCCACTTATATCGCTGCCATCGTCCGATGTACCCGATGCGCCATTACCATTACCACGAACAATGCCATTCTGCGCCTCCTCCGTCGGACGGCATTCATCGAACTGGTCACCAATGATAGCTAGAACGAGATCCTCCCAGATGCGGTCAGCGACACCTTTCTTGAGACGGATGATCCATTTGCCACCGGAAAGGTTGAGCGGGTCCTCCCAAACGGGCCGACGGACGCCGTTATGGAAGAGCAGGTAGTCTGTTGTGGGTTGGAGGGCGGAGGGAGGTACAAGATGTGTCCAAAGTGACCAGAAGGATTCGACCTAAGCAAGTCGAATATGAGGACAGGATAGAAGGAGATAGACGGAACACGCACCGAGCTGAAAGCGGATATTTTCTTGATACCCTCCTCGTAGCTAATTATTTTGTTGCCAGGAGCGCGCTGCTGGCGGAACCAAAATACCCATCTGAGCAAGGGCAGGGGGTTACGTTCAAGTCACACGATGTCAGAGGGCTGGAAGAAGTACGAACATACGTGTTTCTGAGTGGATGGACACCGACTGCGCCATTGGAGGAGGCGGTGGATGGGGAGGGAGCCTCTTTGGAGTTGGGCCGTTCTACAGCTGCTGTGGTGCTTACTGTGGTGGAGAAGTGCTTGGAGGACGGCATGCGGGAGCGAGGGAGAGAAGCAGGGCCTGGGTTGTGTACAGGGGCTGCAGCGGGTGAGGAGGATGGGTGGGACGGAGCGGTGCTGTTAGCGAGGAAGCGGGACGAGGAGTGGTTTGAGAAGTAGCCGGCCATTTAGTAGGATAAGTGTCGGGTATAGATGCAATAACAATAGGAGGTGTTGCGGAATGAATAGTGGTTACTGCTACAGTATGAGAGAAGAAATGAAGGAACGTTGAGCGAGATGAGCGACGGGGAGAACGTTCAGCTTTGAGAAAAACGACAGTCAGGTGCAGTGACAGAGCTTACCTAAGCACACTCCCTCTTCTCCTCCTGCCACCACTCCCTCTCCACCCATTCCCATTTCCTCTGCGTATGACCCCTCTATGAAGCTCATGCTCCGCCCAGAATGGCGGCTTTGGCCCCTCTCCTCGTTCCTTGGTCTCCTCGACCTTAAAACCGGTGTCACTGTAGCCCTTCTCTTCGCTGTGCGTTGTGTTCTTCTCAGTCACGTACAACCACTTACATACTTACTGTCCTCTGCAGCTGCTCAACAAAGTCGCAGGCGTATACGGTCTAATTGCTGTTCTCACCGGGGCAGGCGGCTCCTTTGCCCAGCTCAGCCTTTATATTTATTCCGCGATTGCCCTAGTTGCACTCGCCTGGGGTTTGCGCGCAGTCAAGGAGGTACGCAGCCGTTCTAATCTCCATACCAGCTTCTTCCTAATATCTATGTGACTCTATCAGGAGGACCCGAAGCAAACACTCTACTTCGCACACCTCTTCTTCGCCGATCATGTACTTTCCACTTCCTGGACCGTCTTCTTCGCTCTTGTTTGGTGGCTCTGGACACCCCACGACGGCCAACGCCAGGCCAGTTCTGCAGCACAGAAACAAATCATGGAGAGCGGAAACATTACCATGCATCATCTTAGCGACGCTGAACGTGCAGAAGCGGCCATGACCATCTGGAATCATGAGAAGGGTATGGCTGCCGCCGTGATCATCATCTCCTGGCTCTCCAAAATCTACTTTACCATGCTCATCTACTCCTATGCTACACATCTTCGTAAAGGCTCCTATCGCTCCCTTCCCCTCTCACGGTCTACATATGCTACGTCGGGGAGCACTGTGAATGGTGCTGCGTACGATACCGCCCTCGCTGCTGAGGAAGACGAGGAGATAGAGGACTTTTACCGCGTGCCTCTGCGTACCCCGACATCCGGACATCGTCGAAGTACTAGTCACACTCAGAACGGGTCGATATCCAGTTTTACGGACTTTATGAGCGCGCCAGGCCGACAGCCGCGAAAATCGAAGCTTGGTCCGTCTAGGGACATAGGCATCGAGGAGGAAGTTCTATTCGACGAGGATGATCTAACAGCATATGCGCCTTCCTCTTCATCGCGGGGTCATTCTAAACTTGGTACAGAGACGAGCAGCACTGCTGCAAGTACGGATGAAGAGCGCGCTGTGGGCGGGTACAGTGATGCCAGTGGGAAGGGCAAGGCAACCAGGGTGGACTGAGGCGGTGTAATGTGACGTGGTATCTGGAGTGGACTTCGGAACGCAGCTATCCACAGCGATCTATATATCCAACCCGTTCGTTTGTTTCTTCCCTTATGATTGGTAAATACCTACCTACTACCCCCTCTTCTGGATTGTCTGGAGCTGTATCTAGTATTTAATACGTAAAATCGATCTCTTTAATCCTCTCTCTTTTAAAAAAAGAAACTTAAGGGGGGTTAAGAGCTATTCAGGTGTTAATACAGTTGGTGGTATGGTAAGTCCATATATGATGTCTAGGAAGTGAGATGCGGTTGGAGTATTCATGAGTGGTGGTAGTGATCTAAAAAGTGCTCAAGAAACAGATGAACGAAACAGGATTTTTACTTTCTTTCCCTCACTTCCTCCAGCACTGGAAGAGTATAGCTGGGCAGATCCGTCCTGTCATATTCCAAGGGTGTCGCGTCGCGTTCCCAGAGATGACTTCTCGCTCCCATGCTCCTTCTCATCGAATTCTCCGGACCGTCCTCGTTCCGGCAGTTCGAAAGTTGCGGGGGCCCACGGTTTAGTGCGGGGTGATGAGTCGTTCTTCTCTGCCGTTATCGAGGTCGCGGGCGTTGCCAGTCCACTTTCTAACTCGCAAGGGGTGCTCGGAATCGTCGTATCTTCTAGCGCAGCCATTTCGGCTTCTCGCCTACGTCTTCCACGAGCAAGAGGATTGAGGATCATTGCGGCTATTAATATAACGCCATCTAGGACCTAGAGCAATTGAGTTAGAAATGACATGGTGAAAGCGCGAATTAATGCGTACCACCACAAGCGAGTAGCACACCGCAGCAATAATGTCGAATTCTTCTTTAAACACGAGTGATAGATCGTTGAAGATTCCCCCCAATATGTCGATGCTGATAAACACCAAAGATATACCGACGACTTCTTTATGTTTGTAAATTTCCCAGTATTGAGGGAAGAGTGCGACAGAAATCAGAACGGAAGCGAAAATTCCAAAGAAGTCTGTCGCAGTATGTTGACCGCGATCATGGGACGGACGAAGGACGAACACGAACACCGTTTCGAGGCTTCCACATACAACCATGACGGTACCCATTAAGAGGATGGAAAATTTCCGTGTGCGTTTAGATCCATAGTACAGGCACTAGAAGCGGTTATCTGATCAGTATATTGCTGTTAAAAGTAGACGAACATTAGTCTCACCTGGCCCCATGATAATAGCGACAAGAACCCGAACACTTGTGGCTGAACGATGAGAGGGATGTTAATATTTTGTAGGATACAGTATACGCCTTGGAAAGCACAAGAAAGTCCCCATAGAAGTCTACAGATAGTCACTACTTGGTTAATAGGTAAATAGCGCAGGATAGATTCTGCTTACACTAGCCAATGCGAAAGCCCTTCAGTCGACTTCTCTCGCCAGCTTTTCCATAGTTGTGGAATTAGTTGGCCAGTCCAGCAGATAGTGCCTTTTAAAATATTATCTTGAGATGCTGAGTTGTGGGATATAGATAAATCCGCTTACCGATTGTACCAAAGACATGTTCCGCTGCTGAGTTATGGTACGGCATAGCTCGACAGACCCGAAGACACGATTCCAGGCCTCTTCAGATGGCCTTATAAACCTCGAACTGGCGCCAGATGTAATTGGTATGGTCTAACTTGCGTCAGCTTCGAAAAGAAGGAACCATCTCGTCTCATTTTACAAGCGAGGGTGACCACGAATTGAAATGTGACTATAATATGACCTCAGATCTTTTTTCATTGGATCGGAACCTTAAACCTCCTTCGCTCCGGGAAAGATTCCCTACATCATCGGAATGCTTTGTATCTTTCTCGCTTTCTCCTGTGAGTGACCGTCGAACACCGTGTGTCACTTGGTGCTGGGAAGACTTGCAAATGGTTAGTTAGGAGCTCCAAATTTGAACATTAGCAAAGATATGGAGAAGGTGAATCCGGTTCCGGCGAGTGTGATCACGATCACAAATTAGGCAACGGAGCGGAACTAAACCCCATTAACGGAACGCGGTTCCGACACGTAAGTTATGGACATATAAAAATTATGTTACCTTTGAGAGTAGAACTTTGAGCTTTTGAAAAGCGACTATCTGAAACGATCAATCCCAAATGTGCACTTGTGTGAAGTGATAGGATTACTTCAGGCACAATGGTCCGTGCAATGAGCAAGCGCTTCCTCACCATGATGATAAAACGCGTATCGGAAACCGAGTACATTGTATGATTGATGAGGCTTGAGCACAGTGGTCGCTCCCAAGTCAGTCCATTCAACGACTGACTGACAGAATCTTTATGTGGCGGCGACCGGGCAACGTCGAAGTGAGACATGTCACTGTCACAGGAGTATACATTGGCCGGGAATTAGGATCCAGCGGCAAGGCGCCATGTGACTGAGTTCACTAAGTTCTTCAAAGAGTTCGGCGATGAATCAAGGAATACTGAATATAGAGAATGTGTTAAGAATACAAATGAAGGCCTATTCACTCCTATCCACGAAGATTGTACACAGTTTTGCCATAGTAGAAACCAGCACCAGCAGAAGTAATTGCTAGGATAGCAGGAATAGGTCCTTTCCGTGCTCGAGGAAGTGATGAAAGGAAGAGAAGGGCAGACGCGCCTGTTATAGTGCACATTACTTAGCTCCTTTAAAATTGGGGTGTTGAGAAGCTAGAACATACCTAATGCACCCTCAAGGCCATTAGCAGTCCCCTTCCGGATGCTATCTGCGCTCCAAAGGTATAGCAAACCGACGCTACGTGAAGAGCCGGAATTGTAAGGTCAGAGGAGCAATTCAGGGAGAGAGACTTACCCGAGCCCAGCAACCAGTGAGGGTATCGACCGCGTCCTCACAAATCCGGTCACACCCCCAACGATGCAGAGGGTTCCCATTGTATATGCGGGGTACGCTGACTAGAATTAATTGAGTTTAGGAGCGCTGTGGCTTAGGAGATAGGAATGCTGAGCATACCATATTGATTGTGTTCAAAAGTGTTGAGCGGGGGTATACGTGTCCTGGTGGTGGTTGAATGAAGAGTTGCTGTGGATGGGAAGGGGGAAGCATCCACCTGTTTCCCCACACGCATCGGCTATTAGATCTACCGTGGGAGAAGGCAACCCTGGGCGCGTCTGGAATCATTGCATTTGTTCTTTGCTTTAAGAGGTATTTGGTCTAGATGTACGAAATATACCAGAATACACGGGCATATGAATGGAATGTAAACACAGGCATCTTTATTATTTCTTATGATAGCAACTCGAAAGAAAGGCATCAATTTAATAATTCATTCGACATACGTGAACTCAGATATATCTAGTATCGAGCACTTCGAGAAATATTTGGCAAAATACTATTACGTTGAATACCACCTCACTTCATTTTACGCAGCTATCCCCACCCGTGCAATGGATCCACCAGTTGCACCAGACCATACATCCGGACCAGGTGCTTGATAGGCAGATCCGCTCAGTTTATAGATGTTGAAGACAATCCCTGGAGTAGAGTCTGTGTAAGTGCCTGTGTAATGCAAAGTTAGCTGCGAAAGCTTTAAAAATATCTATTAAAGAAATTACCGGGGAATGAAGTGCCCCCAGGAGGTACTTGAGTTCCATCAGTTGTAACGGAAATTTGAACGCAACTCATGTAGTTTTGAGCTCCCCTCAGGTTGTTCTGAGAGTAGGCCACGTCTGCTTCATGAAGCGCAACAATTTCAGCTGCAGACAAAATTCTGTTAGCAAAATCAGTTGTCATGGTCGATACTTAGTAAACATACCGCGGAATAGATAATCTCCAGCAGGTACGTCTGGAACGATGATACTGTGTTGACCATGTGATGTAATAAGACGGTCTACACCCCAGGTAGTATTCCAAGCATCCTCGAAAATCTTTGTCCACACAGCACCTTCGCCATTCGAAGAAGCAGGAGCAATATATACGGCCACTAAGTTTCGATGAATATATTAATTTAAATGAACGAATCTGATACAAACCTGGGCCGTGGTGAGAAGATGCAATAATATCATCATCCCGACTAATTATCACTGGTTAGTATACACCATCGAAGAATAAGAAGGAAGAAAAGTACGTGTCATGATACCACTCAAAGGTAAGCTCATCCCCAGACTTGACGGAAACACTTTTGGGAACAACTACAGTAAAGAAAATTTTTAATAAAAAAAGCTTATATGATACTAGTATTAAAAATTGTATGTACCTCGGTTGTTAACGTTGCAAGCCATTGCGCTTGACGTGAGGTCTTTCACCGGGTTATTGTTGGGTGGCGAACGAATCTAAATCGGTGTGATTTAGTCGGTAATACCACTGCATTAAAAATAAAATTCACGTATTGATTCCTGCCATCACCCTGGTCGACGCCGTTGACCCAGACGCTCCAGATAGTGGTATGCGCCAAGGTGGTAGCAACAGCTGAAGCGAGAACGATCAAAGATTTGAGTTGCATATTGGGTTGCGAAGTATACCAAGAGCAAGTAGAGGATAACCAGGATGAAGCGCCTTATATATGTTCAACGCATGATTGTCGCAAGTACCGCACGAGGGAGCCTGACCTTCAACAGCAGGTATCAAGGCATCTCCGAGCCTGAACTATCATGACGCATATCATCGTCAATCTATTTCGCAAACGACTCAGTCGCACGATTGAAGCTTCTTGGATACCTAAATCCGAGATACTTCCTAAATGCATCCTGGCTGCGTAGTCTTTGATAAAAAATCCGGTACTAGAAGGAGAAACATGCTATATGACTATTTTCTAACAGAATCGGAAGCACCACATACAGCATGATATCTTTATTACATCGACCGGAAGAAGTGACTGGAAAGCTTGACCCTCGGGATGCCTGAGAATGAATTTAAAACCGCAATTGCTGTAAATTATGTTAGCATGTTCGTGAGTTACACTTTCAGAGCCTGAATGAGCAACGAAAACTGCACAAACTTAATCAGAGAGGAGAATTAATAACTAGACAACGTTGTAAACGTTCCGTGAAGTAACATTTCTCGGTGAAAAGTGCAGGAATCGTTCCCATGACATGCGGAAGGAGCCTGTCTCGCCCTGCTGCCGCCGTCACAAATTAGTACTGGGGATCAGAAATAGGCATAGAAAATGAGCTAACGATACTACTGGGATTCTACAATTGAGACGGATATAGCGAAAGACAGAAGACAATGGGTTTAGTCGATGGCGGGAAGAACTCAGGAAGAACCCAGGAAGAACATGGAGGAAGAAAGGTTTACCAGTTTCAAATTTGTCCGAAAGGCGGTTGTTTGGCGGCGTCAACTGGAATAAGCAATAATTAACTTGCGACGAGCGGAATGCTAAATAAACTTCAAGAGCAAACGATATTTAGCAGGTTCGCTCAGAATTGCCGTCAAGTTGCATAAAATATTAAATGGTGGTCCTGAAGCCATGAAAATGTATGGTCAACCAATAATCTCACATTGGTATCCTCGCTACTTTAGTTGCCACGACCTCTCTTCCGCCTACGTTGACCCTCCTCGTCCTCGCCATCCTTTCCAGCTGCTTCTTTGTCCTTATCTTGCACAACAAGACGCTGAACAACTGTATCCCACATAGTGTCGTTCACGCCCTTCGCTTTAACTAACTGTCCACGCAGACTCTCTACTTCGGATTCCAATTCAGATACCTGGGATTTAAGCATAATTGCATCTGGACTTCCTCTAGATGAAGCGGTGCTTTTCACGAGAGACGGCTGAACAAAAAACGCATGGTCCCGTAGGAATTCCTCCGTTGTATATGCGGTGGCTTCATCATGGTAAGTCTACAGAAAATCATCAACTTTAGAGCACATCTGAAGTCTAGAAAATATTACGAGCCTTATTTTGATTTGGCAAAAGCATCGACACGTCATGTGCATCTCTCGTTTTCGGATCCCTCATGCGCTGGAAGGGCATGATAGGTTTTGGTGGAATGGTATCCTTTAAGTCAGAGACAGCTCCTACGCGGAGTTCGAGACTGATGTGACCGATAAGATCAGGCGGCTTGAGCATCGTAGCGATGGTTGTTATTGACAGACCCTTGTGTGTTGAAATGGTACGGAGTAGTTGGTGTGATGGGATGTCGTATGAATGGATGAGACCCTCAGTTGTGCCCACAAGGAGAAGTGCCGATGTGAGGGATATCGCTATGGAGGAAATGGGGTAACTATTGTAGACGGGATATGAGCAGGGATCATATGGAAGAAATAGAGAGATATAATTACCCGACAGATATAAGTCGTTTTTTCTTTGCTTCGCGGCTGTCATCGTCAACGCGAATAATGTCAGTCACTCCAGCCCCACCGATAGCTTCGATAGCCTGTCCACCGAACTTAGAGTCCCTCTGGCGAAAGAGGTTCATTTGATGTATTGAACCATCTGCTGAGGCAGCGAAGAACATGCGCTCAGTAACATCCCACGCTAAAAATGAGATTGGTTTAGGGAATTGGAATGTCGTTAGTAGGGATTGTGAGGCGAGATCCCAGAGCTGTGAATTTAGTAAATAGGCGTTTAGTTTTCGATCAAGGAGAACTAACCTTAACTGAGTGGTCGACAGACGATGTAAGGACACGACATGCAGGGAAAATTCCTATTCCACATTGGATATCCGTTACTGGGAGTGTATGGTCGGATAGTGTGCAATATGGTATAGGAAGTTCATTTTGGAGGTCATTGTCAAGTAATCTAAACGCATATATATCAGTGCCAAGAAGTTGGAGGACATGAAGGCCGCATTGACCTAGACACGGACCAGACGCTCACGCCAGAATCGTCACTTCCTGATATTAGGGCTGCACCGTCGTTGGTAAATCTTAACACATTTACTTGGCGATAGTGAGCGTCCCATGAGTTGTATAGAATTCCGGAAGATATCTATAAAGAGGAAAGGTTATTAACGAACGTAGTGGACTAGACGTTATACCACACACCTCCCAGAGATATATTCTTCCTTGTGCTGTTCCACCTGCGCAAAACTCTCCCAGACGGTCGACTACTATGCAGCATAGCTTCTCGGGGAGCACAATTTTCAAGCTAATTTGGTCCTGGTAAAATTTTAAACAGGAAATTCTCGATTAATGTAACCAACCAGACCTTTTGGAACGTATAGACATTGAGGATAGATTTATCAGGTTGCACTGAGAGCATAAAGCCGCCTTGAGTATTCTTCGACTGGAAGACAGCCGTACAGTGCGAGCCAGCATTCGTTTGCTTGAATGATGCAAGACTCGCTCCGGTCTGGATGTCGTGTAAAGAGATGGCTCCTAGTGGGCCGGAGCTGGAAGAAGGCGGCGCCGTCGCGCAGAATATTGTCTCCTGGAGGTGCATGGCTTTGAGAGGGGATAGTTTCGTTTTATGAAGATGGATAATGTAAATCTAAAAATATGAGCTCATGGGAAGGCCGAGCGTGCAAGGAGTAGAGGGAGAACTTGTATGCAGAACGGTTGAACGGCGACCAATCACAGTGCCTTATCGTCAAAAACGCTGAGCCGAAAGTAGGTGCTAAGCACGTGACGTCATGAACATAAGCGGGCAATTAACCGCGCGGGTGGTGCATGTCCTTAACTTGCTGCACGTCCAGAACATTCCCTGCACAACTCTTGACGCCCTTACTACTTTCTCGTATAAATATCCTGCTCTAAACCCTCATATCAATCGCTTATTGCACCCCATACAATGGCTTCAGATCTATACGAGGTCCTTGACCTGACTGTCGATGCTACCCCAGAACAAAGTACGTCCAGGCCCACTTATAGCTTACATTCTATTTCTTGCTTACACTTTCTATATAGTCCGGAGAGCATACAAAGTCAAGGCGCTGAGGACACACCCAGACCGACTACCGCCTACTGCAACTCCAGCCGAGAAAGCTGCATCCGAGGAACAGTTCAGAAAGGTTGGCCATACAATATATGCCGCCATATGTATACCGTACTAACTATGTCTTCAAGGTTAACAACGCCTACGAAGTGCTGTATGATCCTGTGAAGCGCAAGGTCGGTTTACATTAGAATCTTCAGCCTATATTCTACTCAATACGTCAATTATAGGAGTATGACCTGCATGGTGTATGGCCTCCTCCGGAGCCAGAATCAGAGGAAGATGAGTTCGTACCTAGGCCAAGTAGCAGTCGGCACAGAGGATACTCTCGTCGTCAGCACCATGCTCCACGGTACCACGACCCATTCTTCGGTCATAACCATAGCGCCTTCTCCTCATTCGTGTTTAGCGATCCATTTGCTCTATTCGACGCCATTTTCGGAGACGAAGACATGCGACCCCATCGTCCAACCCATTACAGCCATCATCACCGTTCCGCTCCCTCTCGCTTCGAAGATCCATTTGAGCGAATGCAAAGGGAAATGAATAGCATGATGTCTATGGAGCGGGACTTCTTTCCTGGAATGGGCATGGGAGGGATGGGAATGATGGGTGGGTTCCCTACTCTTGGTAGACTGGGGCCCATGGCTCCCTTCCCATCCATCGAGCCTTCTTCGTTTGACAGTGGGCACGGGCAATGGACCAGTGAATCTTTCATGACCACGTCTGTGAACGGAGTAACGCAGACTATCCACAAACGACGTGATTGGGATGTGGGTACCAGATCCGCGGCTTCATTTCATATTCATATACTGATTTCGATTTCTCCTTCTTGACAGGGAAATGAGCACGTAACTCGTACATACCCTGACGGACGTGAGCTTCATACCATTAATGGGATTGAGCAACCATCCGCCTCTCGCGGTTACTTGCCACATCCCGGGCCTAACGAATCTAGACATCTCCCGCAACCAACGGAGCACCGGCACCTACCTCCACCCCCACAAGTCGTAAACCAGGCGAATATGCCTAACACCGTGCGCTCAGACTACGCACTGCCTCCGCCACCCCCATATCCGGGGCACACTGGAAGCTACAACCAACCACGTGAGTCTAAGCTCAAGCAAGTACCTCATTCTGCATTAACTCGCTTGTTACACTTTCTAGCGCATCTTGATAGCAGGCGTCGTTCACGCAGGTCCTCAGACAAACGTGTGTATTTTTGGACTCGTTATTTCCGGTCTTGTGCACCATTTACTGACTGAATCTACCCTAGATGCTTACGGCGGCAATGCAAGTGAGTGTCAAAACCCTATTCATATCTGATATGAAAACAACGAGGATGGTGTCTTATCTTTTCATTTCATTCTCAGATCCGGACCCCGTGCGACACGAGGAGAGACATCACAAGAAGAGATGGTGGCCTTCTGGCTGGTAAACCTTCTTAGCTGCGTATTCATCCCTCGTCTTCCCTTACTTCTTTCCGTCCACCCCACACGAATCGCGATGTACCGTGTACCCCCCACGCCGATCACCTTCCTTACTTTCATATCATCTTATCTCCGCTAGCACGGACTTAAAGCTGTAGTACTTATGGATCTCTTAACTCCCGGGTTCGTTATAGTAACCTTCCAGTTGTATCCTTAAACCCTCGATTCAAAACGTTGTCTTATCATTTGTAACTACATATGTGGAATGAAATTCGCTTGTGATCCACCTCATCGGCCACGAGTTCTACAGGAAGTGATCCCAAGAAGGTAACGTTGGGCGTTTGGAACCGACTGCTGGTAACATATTACTTGTAAGGTACCGCCATACCGGCGGCTGTCAGACTTACAGCACACGCCAAGGGCCCTCTCAACGCGTCGCTAACGCGTGTACGAAAATTCAAGATATATCGGACAGTCACATATATTACGATCTGTAGCAAAAAAGTCAAGACTACATAAGTGCGTACGCTTTTTGGTATCACACAGTGGGCAACGGACAAGGATGGACGTGGAAACGTCAAAAACTGGCTAAATGAACTAACAAATCTGGACCATCATGATCTTCATGGAATCGAATGTGAAGGTCGAACGAAGTTGAAACGATGGGGAACGTCTTGAAACTTTGAAGGTCCGCCAGACGTGTCGATCTCTCGTTCAACCAGGCGAGTGTGTTCTAGTCATGACTGCTATGTCCACTGGTCTTGTGACAACTGCGCTCAAGTTATCGCTGTCCTCGTTGGCTGCCATTCTCGTTTATCTGACTTTGATAGCTCTGTCGACAATGGTATCACGCAGGGCTTGTCTAGTTCTGGTGCCTCACTTGCGACTATATCCCAATTCTTAGCTATGTAGATTCTCAAACTTATTAGGTCACAATTAGCTCTTCATAACACCAAATGGAAATACAAGCTAGTCGCTCTCCACCGCAAGAAGATGATGCTCCCTGATCTCGTTCTGCTATAGTAGGTATGTCATCAAACAAAGGACAGTGTTGGAATACCAAAAAATACGGTTGAAACTAGAAGAGGGCTATCTGGGAAGCGTTTATTTATATAATCTCTTTCTGCTAACTGCTAATTTGAACAAAATTCGCGTCATATATCCTAATTCAAGCCGTACCAAGAAGGTTATTGTTACATGAACCATTTCTCGCAGTGATCTGGCAGTTTTGAAACCGGAACGGCGAAAATACTTTCTGCAACCCTCCAAACTGAATCAGGCGCTGCTCCTACTCGATCTAAACGGAATGCTCATTGAAGGCCACCGGCATAATCGACTCCGCGGTTGCTCAACTCAACTCAGCGACAGCCAAGAAGGAAGGACCTTCATGTGTTCAGCCGCCGGCGATCGAAATTTCTGTCAATGGAGAACCAGCTGCTACACTCAAGATGGGCGTGGATTTCATAGATCTTTCGCAGCTAATGGAAGCTAGAGAACATTAGCCAAAAATCACGTCTCCCTCAGTCCAAGTCCATCGCCAAGTTAGTTGGCAGCGAGGGCCACATGCCTGAATCGTTCTATTTGGACTTTGGATGGCAGTACTTGGATACAACGTAAAATGCATATTATATTCTTCTTTCCATCTCCAATTCATTTCGCGCTGTGACGATCTCTCTATGCCCTAATAATTCGCTAATCATGTGCTGCCAGTCTTGGGATATTGACAAATATCGCAGCACACGTCGAGGGTCCTCTGGACGCGTCGAAAATGCGTGTACGAAATTTCGAGATATATCGGTCATCACATCTATTATGGACAAGTCAAGAGCAGTTTATTGTACACGCAAGTCCACTCTACGGGGCCTGTGAGGCGTCAAAAACAAAGACGTCTGGGAAGATAGATACGCAATTAAGTTCCTTAATTACTGAATGAACGAACAAGTGACGACTTCCGGAGCGTTGTAGGAAGAAAATGGGGTGAAGATAGATAAGGAGCTGCTGCGGATGTGCTCAAATGGAACGAGGATACTGAGATCCGGGTGGGGGTGCATGTGAAAGATTAGAAGATGAATGACCCAGATGCGTGAATGAACGGGTAGACTGATAAATGAATAAATGAATGATGGATGAATGAGAGATGTTTATGCTCTTGTAATAACGAGACAGATACAATGAGTGTGAGGTATGCGTAGTAGGCGGTAAAATAATCTGGAAAGGGGGTTTGTATGAATAGCATGTAACTTGTTTACAGTAAGCAAGAAAGGGATATAATACATAGCATCGTCGAGAACAGCAGGGAACCAATAGGAAATAGAGAGAGAAAAAGTATAAGTGAATGAATGATAGAAAGAAAGCGACGGGAGCAAAAAATACTATATGCGCGTCTGTACTGGAGGGAACGCAGATGACATTGGGGAGACTTGTGTTTGTGTTGCATCGTCAAATGCAGGGGAGTGTGATGAGTTTGCGGGTACGCCGGAGCCCGGTGTGGGTGGAACATTTCCTGACGCTGACACTTTTCCGATGAACCATGACTAGAAGAAACGCCTAATTAATAACCTTGCCCGAATAATACGAATTAAAATCCAAGACGTACTGGTACCCAACCACGGTCTCCTCCTTCCTCTTTCACAGCCTACACAGAACAATTAGGTCAGACCTTCACCGCAAATCACGGACATAAAATAGGGGAAAACGCACATATGACCAATGATTATACCGCTTAAACACCCTCAGTGCATCATCCTTCACTAAATCCAACTCCTCCTCACCCTTCTTCTTGTAATCCATCAACGCAATACCCGGGAAGCTCGTCGAGATGATGCTGAGCGGCAAGATGGGCGTCTTGGACACGGGTGTGTGTGGTGGGGATCCGGAGTTGGATGATGCTGCACCTTTGGCTGCTGTGGCTTCCGCAATGGCGGATGCGACGGGGACATTGGTCTCGAGGAGGCACCCGGCAGGAACCCAGCCTTGCTTGACGATGTCGGTGTCGACGATTCCGGAACCTGTGGGATCGCGTTGGACGACCCACCAGCCGCGTGCACGGGAGAGGATGACGAAGGTGTCGCCACTGGTGTCACAATATTAGTTATACTTTGATTCAGGGAGATTAATGAACACTCACACAACCACATCAAACTCATCGTCCTGCTCCGCCATATATGGGTATATCGCAACAGCATATGAGACCCCATTCGAACTAGGCAAAGGCATTTCCCTTGTACTCGTAGTGCTCGAAGGAGGCTCTCCTGAATCGATATTAATCCGCGGCTTCATACTGCTCTCGTGCCCATTACTCGATCCACCCATCAGCGTCGTCCCGCTCATTGTTGTTGATACCGAATTATGCGCACTCTGTGTCCCAGCCGAGGCAGGCGTCTCATCTCCCCTATCATTACCAACCGCTGGTGATAGTATACCAGGTTCCGGCCATCCAGGTTGTGGGCTGAGTGAGTTTGATAGCAGCGGCGTCTGTGCAGACAGATCTTGTACCTCGAGTTTCGGCGGACGATTGCCAGTGCGTGATGCTGATGTTGACGGGGCCTTTTGATGGCCATGGGTGGCGGTGGTGGCGGTAGTGTCGTTGGAGATGACAGATGAGGCTTTGCGTGCAGCGTGCTTCTGCTGTGCGACGGCGATAGGGGAGCGGATGTCTTTGATGTGTTTGAGCATGAAGACGGGATTCTTTTTCGCGTCTTTGAGCTTCTGGAAGAGAAGAAGAGGTTTTTCGTCGTAGCTCAGACAGCGTTCTATCCTGTTGCCTGTAGGAAAATTGAATATATACACACTGACGCGCAGGGATGTCAAACGAACCTGGCGATCCGTAACATATAAACATGGCATAGTTCTGCCAGTTGTCGTTGTTGATACGATATTTCTTGAGGGCAGCAGGTAATACTTTCCATGTTGGATCCTCGAGACTGACCTTGAAGCTTTTGAGGTTGTCGGAGCTTTCCTGCCGTTGCGGTCTCAACGGAGGCACAGCCTGATTAGGGTTGGGAGAGTCGGTTGGTGCTGGTTGCTGGGATTGAGATTGCGACTGTTGCTGTAACTGGGACTGCGGTTGCCGCGACTTGTCGGATAATGAGGATTGGGAGGGGAATGTGGTTGGGTTTGTTCGGGAATAGGGCGGGATATCGTGTTCGAGGCGACGGGGAGATGCGTGCGGTGATTCGCTAAGGTCAGCTTTGGTTGGTGACTTTTGCGGTTTGACAAAGTTGTCCCATCCGAAGGCAGGCTGCCGATTTATTGGACTGGGTACCTCGTCCTGTAAAGTGTTACACGTGAATTGACATATGATTGAATTAATAGACACACAGTTCGCGATAATGAGGACTTGAAGGTATTGAATTCGTCCATGAATGAATGTAGTGTATTATTTAGGTTGCGATTCTCTTCTTCGAGGCTCCGTATCCTTTGGGCTGCAGCAAAATAAAGTGGATGGTTGGCTGTAATGAGAAAGACGCGTACCCTGATCTTGGACCTGCTGATGCAGCTTCTCCACAGATATGGATTCCGGACGCTCCTGAGCCTCAGCTGATAGAATATATTAGGAGGATAGGGAATAGAACACGAAAATAGACTGACATGGTGGTACATAATGGTCATCGTCTATAGGAACGTTGTGTGCGATTTTGAGAAGGTAAACAGCCTTGAGGATAGCCAGCCTCTGGCCAATGGTAGAAATGCCGATAGACTTGAGACCTTCTGAGTCGAGGACACAGAGGGTGTCACCTCCGACGTTGTGTTCTAGTGAAGAGTTAGAGGATAGCAGGGAGTGGAATTGGATTAGTAGCAACCTCTTAGTTGAGCTTCGTATTGGGGGTAACCGATAGATGTAAGCCATGAGTGAACGTCGGATTCGTCCCAGTCGAGAAAGTGCCTGCCAGCGACGGAGCCGTCCATGATAGAAGAGGATGGAAGGGCGAATGGAATGAAGGGAAGAGGCGAGGAGCAGTGAGAGTTTGAACAGCGAGAGGAGGGTCAAGTCCGAAAGCAGGGCTGCCCACGTGAGCATGACTGCCTAATCGAGAAGCGGGCGAAACCAACGATCCGCGTCAGTGAACGGATGTACGTGCTTACTGGCGTACGTGCTATTGTTACTGGTGCTACTACTATTGCTACTACTGCTGCTGCTATACTCCTCGTCGCCTTCAATCTAATCTCTACCCGTTCATGACCCTTCTGCACAACTCGTAATGGACGATCCCTGGGCAAACGCTTGGGGAGAACCCGCCAAACCTCCGCTCTCACACAAGCCATCCACTGACTCCTGGAATCCATCTCCCATCCCCCTCTCTGCCGTGCATGATGAACAAGAGGCGGACCTCGCCATGCCCTCGTGGTCCACCGGCGCAGGCATCCAGTGGGACGAGCCAACCAACACCAACGACACCTCCCTCTGGTCCCGCGACCCCATTGCTGCCACCGCAGCCTGGGTCCCAGAGCCGTCGCCTTATGATAATATATCCATAGGAAAGTCGTCCGCAAAGTCTTCCATCTCAGAACGCACTCCCTCTCCGCTACCCGAAGAACCTCACCCATCTCCCCCTCCAAGATCAGCTTCTCCTGTTCATGAAGAAGAACCGCCCACCCGCGATTCTCCCATCCAAGTGCCTGCAGATCTTCCGTCCTTTTCTGCCACCTCTTCTCTATCCACCCAGAGTTCCCCTGCTTCCTTTCATTCCGCCCCCGATAGCCCCGACGCGTTCGGCACTTTCGAGACTGCGCTGCATCTTGATGAAGTTGATGAAGAAGAGTCGTGGGCGCCTTCCAATGCGGCGTTTTCACTTCCGTCTGCTGATGCAGATGCGTGGGGTACGACATGGAGTGCGCCTGATTCTGCTGCAACAGTGGAATCTACCTCGACTGAGCCCGTGGACGAGTGGGAAGCAGCAAAAACTCAGAAAGAAAGGCAGGACCGCCATGTTGTTAGTATAGCCGTCTATATTATCTTTTAATTGCGGTTAATAACCGAAAAATATTCAGCCCCCGGAGCTACTTGCATCTATACTGCAACAGGTGGACGAACTCACTAACGACCTCTGGCCGAAGGAAGAATCAATAGGAGAACAGGTGGAACTCAACAGGCAGAGTGATTTGAGCGAGAGCCTTGGTCTGTGAGTATCACTGGACACTTAAAAATCATCACATCCTGAATATCCCACAGAACAACCGTCGTAAACCGAATCATCCCACAAGACCTCACCCTCTCACCCCTCCCGCAATTCTCCAAATCCTTCACCTCCAAATCTACCATGGACGCTCTCCGTCTCACACGCCACCTCCCCATAACCCGTCTCAGCCCAATGGCAATGTACATGGCCTCGAAAGGCTCAACATCCTGGGAAGCCGCCGTCAAATCTCGCTCCGAGGCAGAGGACGTTACGCCTGTTGGTTGGCGGGTCATAGAAAAGACGAACGGGGATGCCTCACCAGCAGACGATGGGAAGAAGAAGGCAGGCGGAGGGATATTGTCGTTCTTTGGACGAAAGGCTGTGGCAAGTGAGGCGGGAAGTGCGATTAGTAGACCGCCGAGTACGCCTCCTGCTGCAACGGCGGCGAAGAGTGGGACGCCGAGAGGAAGCGTGGATAGTACGAGGTCTGCTGCAGTTCCTTCAGGTACGAACAGCGCGAGGGGCTCGATATCATCGCCTACGACTGCGTCGTTTGCATCTACGAAGGCTCCAGAACAGTCAACTCCAGCCATACCTCCGCCTACCGTACAGCCAGACATCCCACGAGAACCTACACCCCCTCCGTCCGCTGTATCCCGTTTTCTTGGACGATTCTCTCGCGGCAAGTCGTCTGGCAACACCTCACGCAACTCACTTGCGTTGTCAACTGATGATCTGGAGTTTTTATCTGACATTGTGCCAAGTGCGAATGATGATGAGGAGCATGGGAATGATGCATCTTTGGATGCTCTAAAGAACATGATTGAATCTTCGCCGCTGCCTACAAAACTACCTCCTCCACTCGCACCTCCACCGAAAGCGCCTCCATTGCCTAGACCTTCGTTAACACCAGCACGAACATCGTCTTCAACGAGGTCAAGTGGGTTTTCATCTCCTGTAAAGCAAGTAATTGCACAAAGTACGACAACTACCAACGACAATTTCATGTCTTTCTTCGATACACAGGCGCTGGAACCTACACCCGCAGCGGCAACACCGTCACCTATCCAGCCACCTCCAAATGCCCCTATATCTCTATCGCGGCCGCTATCCCCCACCATACCCACATTCACAACTCCGCCTATACTATCGATGGCTCCTACTCCTGCTGCTCCGGCACCGAAAAGAGAGCAGAGTGATTTTCTCTCTCTGGTAGGAAATACTCCAACAACGGAGGACGATGCATGGGCTTCGTTCGACTTCGAACCGCCTCCAGCTCCTGCGCCTACATCTGCTGCTACATCACGTTCAGCTTCAGCGCGAACATCAAGGGCGCATACGCCCGCCCTCCCTCCAAAGCGCACCGTTACAGCAATCATGTCGAATTCTCCCTCGGCTTCGGTGTCGCCATCTATTCCCCCGTTGTCTGCGTTTGGTTTTCCGGGCCCACCACCCCCGGGTTCAAGACCGCAACATTCGAGAGCGGGATCGTCCTCTGCTTCTGCTTCTGCCGGAGGAGGGATAGCGCCATTACCACCACCCCCTGCATCTCGTGCACGTACACCGCTTCCTCCGCCGCTGGCACCTGCACCTGCACCTGCAACTTCAGAAAATGATAATGATGAATTTGCGGATTTCCTGTCATCGCCTGCGCAAGCATCTGCTCCGTACCCCTCGTTCGATTCGAGTTTCTCTTCGACATCATCTGCGTCGTTTGTAAAAGACTCTAATTCAATTTCGTTCGATGACTTTGATGACTTCGTGACATCACCGTTACGGACACCATCTCCTCCACGGCTACCAGCCAAACCAGTTGCGTCCGCATTCAGGCCACCACCGCTTCCCCCTATACAGGTGGGAGCGGCTTCGCCTCCGAAACCACAGCCCAAGCCTTCACCACCACGGAGGGCTTCTCGAGCAGCTGATCACAGCAGGACATTGAGCTTGATGGAGGTAGCAGCTGCCCGAGGAAAATGGCCGGCCCCTCCCTCGCCGTTACCCGAGGCTATTCCACCTCCAGAACCTGCTGGTAATACACATGTGTCTGGGTTTGATATCTTCAACGAAGGGTCCGCAATGCAAGCGCAACAAGCGAATGCGATGGCGAATTTTACTTCGACGCCGTCGCCACCACCAGGGTTCTCGAAAAATGGCTCGTTTGGTGTGCCCAAGCCTACGCAACAGTGGGGTTTCCCGCCACCAAATACGTCGGTGATGCAGCCAAGTCCGAGGGCGACGTCGCCGGCTGCATCGTCGTTGTTGTCCGCACCCGATGGACTCTTTGCGAATCAACCGCAAATACAAGCATCGCGATCACCAGCGCCTTCGAGTACACCTACATCGCAAAAGAAAAGTGGAGGCCTGTCAGCGCAAGATCTTTCGTTCTTTGAGGGGTTGTAGATATGTATAGCATGTATAATCTAATCGGTGTTCCTTTCTTTTCTTTTCTTCGTTCATGGCATGAAATAGATATCACATCATAAGATTCATTGTGCCCATAGTATATCTGGGTGTTCGAAGCTGAGGATATATAGTCCTTCGCGATATAGTTCTAAGAGTCGTTTTATGTCCTTTTCGTGGCTCTTTCCAACACTGATGTTTAGTTCCTTTAGACGAGCCGTATGTAGAGGTTCTTTCCAACGAGAATCAGCCATCTTCCCTAGTATACCGTCAGTTGATGACAGGCATAGTGGACCTATCCCGAGGTTGTCAAGTTTTGGACATAAGGGCGGAGCGTTGTCATCCTCCACCGTTAGGAGAGTCAAGAGTCGGTCGGTAACGCATGTTTCCATCCCATCAATAGAAAATGTAGTCAACGATGCAGATACTGCCGTCAGGCAATCGATAAGATCCTCTTCTGTCACTGGAAGACGAAGGATTATTGTGGATAGAGGACAGTTTGATCTCGTCACGAGTGATACAATGCTGTGCGTCGGAAAGGAATACGCACCATCCAGCCTAAATTCAGACAGGGATGGTAATGTAAGGCTGTCAAAGAACATGTGCATATGTAGACTACTTGTTGTGAGCGATAAGGTGCGCAAGTTCGACATCACGAGAGGAGGACCCTCACGCAGATGGTGGAATACTCCCCACATCTGGTCATAAGAAAAAGAAACAAGCTCCGGTAGTTGTTGCAAAATATCCAGACAGTTGTCTAGAGTAAATGTAGGGGATGGTATTGTGAGCTCCTTCAAGTGTCGGAATGGGAACACGATGAGGGGTATATTGCTTTCTGGCAAATCTGTTGCGAGACAGAGAGATGATAGCCGTGGAAGACATGGTTCTATTTCAGAAAGATCGGAGACAGCATCCTCATATGACGTTGGTAACAGGATGTCCAAGGATTCGAGGAGAGATATCAGGTTCGTTTTGGGAAGTCTCAAAAACGCCTTCAGACTGAGAAAAGGACCAATCCTAATCACTGCCCGTCGCCAATAGCGAGCGAATGGCAGAAGAGATTCCATCGCGGCCACTCCATTGGTATGTGCAAGGATCCCAGGTCTTCCACCGAGAGTCAGAGAGACGTTCAATGGACGCATCGCAGCGCGTTCTAGCCATACAGATACCAGAGACAGCTGTGGTTTACACCCTGGCCTAGATATGATCACAGAGATAGAGCTCCATAGAGCAGGCATTGAGAGGGCCATAATTCTCCAAAGTTTTCCGACGCTGCATAGAAGAAGAGGTGCGGAAGAAGCTGATGGTTGTATGAACGGACGGTCCGGAAGACAACGAGTAAATATCTGTTCCCATACTTCATACGGTAATTTGGCTGCTGCAGCAACGATACATCAATACCGGCAGGAGATGTAAATATGCAAAAAGAACGTACATAGATCGTGCACTGGCAGCTCGCTGGCTGATATCGATGACATAGTAAGCGATGACGCAGGGGTCGAAGGAACTAAGCGGGAAAACGACATCAGAATATATCGAAGATCGTATTCAAATGAGCTGGATATTAGAGTAATCGCAAACGACGTTCAAAGTGAGCTGGTCTTTTAACCCAGGTACTGTAAGAAAACCAAGACATCGACCTGAGGTACCCAAGCATTTCAAGGCTATAAATAGATTTTCTAGTCACACTGCAAAAGATCAATGGAACTTTAAAATTGAAAGTATATTATACTTCAAAGATAAGCTATAAATCGCTTAAAATAAAATTAAGTACCCCGTCACCCCCCTTTCTTCTTCTTCTTCTTGGCACTGGAAGTAGGTAAGGAGGGAGCAGGTACCTCGACGGAGCCTCCGGCAGCTTCTGCTTCCACGCCACCGCCTTGTTCTATCTTATTCTTCGCCTCCAAGAAGAACATGACATCTCTGACTTGATCCTCGAGGTCCTGTATTTTTTGCGTGAATTCTTCCTTTTCTTTTTCTGCAACCTCGACTCTCTCTTTCATCTTGCCAATGTTCTTCATAAGACCTTCGCTAACTGCCTTCTCCTCTCGCAATTCTTTTTCGAACTTCCGTGCCAGTTCCATCGCCTTTTTGGCCTTCTGTTCTGCCTTCAACTGATCTTTGATTGCTTCTGCTATTCTGGTTTCTTCGGCACTTCGTTGACGAAGATCCTCCTCTTTTGCTCTGCGTCTTTCCATCTCGAAGTCTTCGCTGAGTCCCTTAACGAGAGCCTTCAGTTCATGTACCTCGGATTTAAGTCCCGCTGTTTGGTCCTCGTAGTAGGAGCGTTGTGAATCAAGCTGAGATGTTAAGAGATAGGAATATTCAATTCCAATGGCTTCGATCTTCTCAGCACTAAGGGCATCTGCCTGACTGGGACCCAGGCCACCGTCCCGTGGGGATGCTCCCATAGAGGAAGCTGCGCTTGGAAGTTCGACAAGCTTACCATCAGCTTTATTTTGTATCAATCGATGTACATATCCATCCCCTGCATAGTCCCATACACGCTGCGTCTCCAATTCAAGGGCATAGAGATGTGTGGTAGATTGATAGTGAGCATGAGCGTGAGCTTGGCCGTATCTTCCGCATCCAATATTCCCGCATATAAGACATATCCAGAGGTTCGTTGTTGATAAACACGAGGAACAAGCTGATTGAGACGAGGTCGACGGGTTTGCAAACGGAATGGGGGTACGCGAAGATGTTTGTGAACTGGGATGCGAGGATAGGAGTGTTTGGGAATATCTACACACAGGGCATCTAGAATACAATGTTAGAATTTCAAGTCCAGGCAATAGTACCGAGTACATACCTACTATCGCCCCATTTACTCAGGCACATGCAGTGAAATGTGTGTGAGCAAGGTACGGTGATCAGACCAGTCACAGCTGAGTCCATACGCTCTAGACAAACTGGACATGTCGGAAGCTCGTATGCTGAGCTTTGAGAAGATCCAAGCCGCGCTATCGTCTGAGATACGACATCTTCAGCTTCAAATTCGACAGATAGTACATGAACGACATGGCATATCTCAGGCTAAATAGAGAATGAGCGTCTGAGGTCTATTCAGCTGTTGTTAAATACATACCTCCATGGAACTAAAGGGTTTTCCATTATAAGCTTCAATGAATTCCGCCGCGTCTGCTGGGTTCAAGAATTTGATCACCACGATAGAACGATTTGGCGCAAAATCACTGTGGAACGAAATTACGGTTAATAAAACCAA
Organism: Crucibulum laeve; assembly: GCA_004379715.1. Lineage (NCBI taxonomy): Eukaryota > Fungi > Basidiomycota > Agaricomycetes > Agaricales > Nidulariaceae > Crucibulum > Crucibulum laeve. The sequence goes on from ML213598.1 coordinate 891,327, forward strand.
CGTATACTCCCAAGAATCAGAAATGCTCACCGAATAATTCGGAGATGTGAAATGCCCTCCGCCGCGGGAGCCACAAACGCCAAGAAGTCCGACGGTGTCATCCAAGAAGGAACGGCAAGCACACCGAGCATAACGCCTTCGCCCTCATCAGACTCAGCGGCTTCCAGAATCGCAGATGTTCTCGAATGGAGGTCCTCCTCACATAGTTTACTGCCTGAATCCCTGAACACGTGAACGACTCCCTCAGGGAGGTTAGTCGATCCGGACTTGCTGCGCATATGAGGAACAAATATCGCTTCAGCGGGACCTGATGCCAATCACCTGAATGTATAGGTCAGATGCATAGATGACAGGATGAAGTAAACTGACCTCGATTTCCCTTCTCCTTCGCATTTGAGTTTGAGGGCCCCTTGTTTAACTCTTCGAAGTCCATCCAGTCTATTTGAAGTGGGCCAAATCTGTAATCTTTGTTATTTCGGGAATCAAGAAGCGTGCTCCTGCGCTTTGCGGTTGATTTGGGCGAATGCGGTGGGAGGGGCTGGAACAAGGCAATCGGGGTGAATGTGTCCAATTGACGTGGCTGCGATGTAGATATTTCGTACTTGCGCTGAAGTTTGATAATAATATGATAGCCACGCATTTCAGATGGAGGCCCTGCACATTCTGTGGTGATGGTCAATCGCGACAACGTTTCAATAAGTCCAATATTGTTTGACACCTCCACAGAAATCAAACAAAGCTACCTTGTTTACTGATGCCATCAAAACTCCCGTCTGTTCCTTATTGTACTTGTAAAATCTGAATCACGCGGTACAGGCACAACGGTGTCCGCTTTTTCAGATCTTCCACTGGACAAACATCGACATATCTCCAGAAAGCATGCGGTATTCTCTCATCACTGTCACGCCATACTTCACCACAATTGCTCCTGGTATTCGCGAGAAAATGTACTTGAGAAATGCGAGAATAGGAGACAGCCGAACGCCATCTTTATTCTCTTTACGCCTTTCTAACTGTATCTAACATGAGCAGCGAGTCCTTGAAAGAGTCGAAAGCGAAGTGCTCGGAAACCGAGGGTGCTCCAAAATCATTCTATAGGGGAACACTTTTTCAAATCTTAGTGGTCGGAGTGTATGTATCCTGATTCCTCATCCGTTAATCCCAACTAGAGCGACTGACGAGTCACGCTTTCTATTAACAGCATTAGCTTTCTGGGTCCTGGATTATGGTATGTTCTAATTTCTCTGTAAGTTAACATTAGTAATGACGTTGGTTTAGGAACGCAAATAACAGTCTAGGTGCGGGAGGTGCACTTGAACCGTACCTCGTCAAGTACGCAGAATTCCCGTTCACCTTTACCTATACTTCATACTAATAAACATTTAGTGCTGGAAATTCGTACGTTGCTATTTCATATGCCGTACTCGCACATACCTATCATAATCTTCTACAGAATTGTATTTGCTCTCATGGGCCTTGGGTGTATTTGCAGCGCACTGCTCGTTAACACGATCGGTGTTAAATATACGCTTATTCTTGGAACCTTGGGATGGGCACCATATTCCGCTTCTTTATGTGAATTTTTTTCAGTTCTTTACTGTCGAATCCATGCTGACCGTACGTCAGATCAAAACAACAGATACGGGACAGTAAGTCGTGATTGGTGATCGTGTAACAGGTTTTAAAAATTATTCATCAGCAATGGTTTGTGATTGTGGGAGCTGCTATTTGCGGGATTTCTGCGGGACTTTACTGGGCTGCGGAGGTAATGTACCTTAGTCCTGGAAAATAACTTTGTACTCATATTATCACACCAGGGTGCCATCGTTCTCGCGTATCCTGAACACAGAAAACGTGGCCGATACTTGGCTATTTGGTTGGCTTTCAAAAACAGTGGCCAAATCGTTGGCGGGTGAGCTTTCTGTACCTATTTTAACCTCGAAGTCTGTATTAATTATTCTGAAGTGCCATTAATTTGGGCGTTAATGTCAATCGTTCGACTGGAGGAAAGATATCCTACGCGACTCTCTTAGCATTCGTCATTCTACAGGTCCCTGCATTACCGATTTCATTCCTTATTTCAAATCCTCAGCTAGTTCAAAGAGAGGATGGAACTAAAGTTAAAGTCGATAAACGGACGTCAACCGTGGAACAAATCAAAATTCTGGGCCGAACCATTATCTCTCGTGATATGGGGTTTCTCCTTCCCCTTTTTTTTAGTGAGTGATATTCTGAAACCGTTATATATGACGTTCTAATCATAAATGATAGGTAGTTGGTTCTATTGGGGTTACGCATCCACGTACTTGACGCTCTACTTTTCTGTAAGTCTGGAATGAACATACTGCTTCTGTCATATTCTAAATGAATACAAAGGTCCGGGCCCGTGCATTAGCCTCCTTTCTGAGTGCAATTATGGGGGTGATAGCCACCACCCTTTTGGGCTTCTTCCTCGACTCTCAAACAATTCCTTTAAAGGTGAGTGCATATATTTCAATTTATCCTTAAATTATCCATTAACTGCTTATATTAGAAACGGGCTAGACATGCTGGGATCTTTGTGATGACCTTGTTCTCCGGGATGCTGATCTGGGCACTTATAATTCAACATGAATATACTCACAAAAACCCTGGAAAGCTTGATTGGTCCAGCCCAGGCTTCGGCCGCAGATTCGGGATGTACATCATGCTGAACACGGCAGGAAATCTTGTGCAAAATTATCTCGTCAGCACATTTACGTTCTTAACTCTGTTTATTATTTCTGATTCTATCGTTTCTGCAGTACTGGTCTGTTGGTTCGATCGGCGATGGAACTAGTGAACTTACGCGCGCGACCGGATTATTGCGTGGAATCGAGTCGTGGGGCCAATGCGCGTCATTTGGAATCAATTCCTCGTATGTTCCTTTCTAACGTGATATTTCTGACTGATCCTAATGTGTTTCTCATAACAGAAAATTCAACCCCTTATACACGGTGGTTATCAACATCGTGTTCTGGTCCCTCTCCGTACCTCCTGCATGGTTTTCTTTGTCGAGAATTGGTGGCTCAACATCCAGACACGTTGACTATAGTAATGCCTCCGAAAAACGCGTTGAAGGTGTCGAATCATCTTCCACTGAACAGGCGTAAACATAAATTTGCACGCATAATCATATATCATTAAGGACTTGGATTGGACTCGGATGCATTTCTCGGATACGCCAAGTCTACTTAATAAGGACGGTTCCAGGGAATTATTATCACCATGATATCCTTTGTATAATTGTATTATTAACTACTTTTTCAAATCCTCTGTCACGATACCTTCTACATATAGTAACTTAGCAGAGAAACGGAAGATTACTTCCGTTATTTGGTCGTGAGGCTGATGGCAAATATGGCTTGTGATCTGCCAAAGTTATATATAATTCAGTTATCTTGGACGTTCGTCCGAACAACCATGCTACCACATCCACACCGAGTCCCACACGCTTTCAACACGTCCTTTATCCTCCCACTAACAAAACCAATAACACCTAACACGCTCAAATGCTTGAGAGATGTATTAAAACGCGCTTCTCCACCTCCTAGTCCAACAGCGGATCCAACGACAAAGACGCATAACGCAGCTGTGCTTATACCGTTCTGCAATGTAGCGGACCAGCCAGGAATTTTGTTGGAAGTCAGAGGAAAATCACTGAGGAGCCACTCGGGTGAGGTAAGGTAAGCTAGTTACCCAAAGCACTGCGCATGATGGTCTTGACCGCCAACGCATAACAGCTTTCCCGGCGGACGTGTCGATGATGTGCGTGCTCCACAATTCTTTCAGAGCTGACAGCTAATATGGAACACGACGGCCACAGACAGACCCATCTTTTTTGAGCGCCGCATTGCGAGAAACTCACGAAGAGCTTGGAGTGATCTCAAATCGGGTGAATGTGCTGGGAGAAATGGGGCCTCCTGAAAAGAATCTGCGGGGTGACATGCTGGTTTGGCCATTTGTGGTACGTCCCTTTGAAATTCAAGTATATTTTGATGTATATAGAGGGCATAGGGTTTTATCCATGCGGCAAGTGGCGAACAACCAAAGTCTGACGACGAACCCTTTCCATCTCTTGACATGGAAGTGCTCCGAAGGGAGGTTTCACAGTTGGAAGTTGATACCGTGTTCCATCTACCTCTAAGCGCTTTAACATCACCACTGAGGATGCGATCGTATTTGTTTCGAGGACGGCGTCCATATTGGGCGATAGAGGTGACGGACTTGGTCCAGAAGGACGGAGTAGCTGTGGATATTATTCCACCGGAAGACGCTCTGATTGAGCTCGATGATGAGGTGGGAGCCGGACGAGGTGGACGGGTAGAAATATGGGGTTTAACTGGATGGTATTTATCCATGCTGATGAGAACACTAAATGTATACTAGTAACATATTTTTAATCGGATTATCGTCGCTGTCGTAAGTTGGCCGTTTCATTGGTTTTCTTCCCAGTAGGTTTAATGTCCGGTCCAGGTAAAGTTGAAATATCGTCTTCTTTCTTGTGCCTGGCCGCAGCAATACTGCGACGCGTTTGCGAAGCAGATTTCATAGGTGACCGTCGAGACTGCCAGATGAGGTATAGACCAGCTTCTGCAATGGCGACTACAATAGCGACAAAAAGGGCGAAAAGGACCCTCTGCAGTTGATTCCTGATATTAAATTTTGAATCAGCGGTTTGAAGTTAAAAGCATACCCATTCGTTCCTCCATCCAGTTTTATCTGCTGCCCACCATGTTGCTACGCCTGCGCCAACAATGCTCAGCAGCGCGTTTACCAAAGCTGTAACTGTTTTCCGTTCACTCGCGTTACGTGCTTCCACTTCATCAGGCTCTTTCTTCGGAACGTATTTGCCAAACTTGCGTTCTGGTGACGTGGTTGTGCCTGCAAGCAAGGCAATCATCGTATATGATTGTGGCTGAAGCGGTGGACGATGCGATTGAAGGGATGCACTCCCAGCTGTAGTACGTGACCATTGGGATATTTCCTGGAGGACATTATAGGGTATGGTTGCGGGCTTAGGGTTGGAAAGATATGGCGTGAGACCTGACTTGAGCGCAGGAGGTAAAAGCGAAGGAAGTGGTGCAAGCGCGTCCCAGAGATGTGGTTCCAGAGATATATTCAGCTCAGATGCGTTGCTGTTGCTCATTGTACGCGACTGAAGCCGGCGGAACGGTGATGTAATGGTGGAAGGCGTGTCGAGAAACGGTAGGCGACGTGGTGGACGTAAGTGAGCGTGAGGAACTTGAGAGCGAGCGTCTGGCGTGCGTCAGTGACAGTCAGCGACTAAACTCAAACACAACATATCAGCGCCGCACTGGTTCTGGGGGCGCAACGTCAGTCCCGATGATTGCTAATTCGCCGTGCTTTGCTTTCTACTTCTTCTTCTTAGCCTGCTCAGTATTAGGCTGGAATCTCGCACGACCCAAACACCTTCCCTACGCTGAAAATAATGACTGAAAACTTGGATAGCGGCAATTCTCTCGGGGGCCAGTTCAGGAAGGCCTGCAGCGGCTTCGATATAAAAGGCAAACGTAGTATCACCGCTCTTGCCAACACTCTCGAGCATCTGGCACAGGAACTAGCTCAGAGCGGACAAGTCAGGTATGTCAAGCTATCGTGATTTTGCACTACGCATCTCATCGTAGTGTTCCCCAGAACTGTTGTTGGTTCTGAGCCTGCCGTTTGGACAGATTTACGGAAACTCTGGCGAGATCTTTCCCGGACGCAACTTACATTCTGGGACGGAGATGACTCGGAAAATGAAGAAGGCGTGCGGCACAATAACAAGCAGGCTGATCTCACTACCTTCTGCATTGCTCTCGCGAAGTTTACCAGGAATCTCGTAGCAGGCATCTCTGAGAATCAGAATCGAGCATTGTATGCACGTACTTTTTATGTCTCTTGAAGCTGTGTTGAAGTGCTTGCAGTGAGAATGAACCGGATATCAGGCGCTTGCTTCATTACTACACTTCATGGTCAGCAATGAAAGATAGTGAATGTGAGGGTTATGCCTTTCTGAAATTGTTTCATACCAATGCCATGTGAACAGCTCTCGCAGCCGCAAGAGTTTTGACGCAGGCATTATCCAATCTGGTTACCGCGAATGAAATGCTTGTTGCCAAACTGTGGGACACTTACATGAATCTGCCTGAGGACCAAGTAATACTGATGTGCGTTTCATGCCTTCATTTTAATCTCGTTGATACTAACGCTACGCAGTCGACTTCTAGGGTCTCCTGATCCTCGCACTCTTTTAAGTTCGCTGATATTTATTCTCAACTGCATTCACGACAGCAGCACACGGATGTGAGGACTCTGCATTTCTAAAGATAGCATGCATCTAATAGTTTTACTGCGCAGTAAACTGCTAACCAAAGCTACTATTGGCGCCCGAGTATGTGTAGCACTTTTGGATGATATGCTGCGACTTTATGATGCAGATGAAGGCACAGAAGGCGCCCAAGCGTTTGATGTTGGGTGAGCATGTTAGATGTTACTTTCGTGGAAATTATTTCTAATAATTCGACGCAGTTACGAAATATTCACGCGCCTAATGGAAGAGGGTTTGATTCCGGATCTGTACCAAAAGTTTGCCATGTTAGTGAACCTAAAATCTATCCCTTGCACAGCTAAAGAAATTTTAGAGTGGGCGAGATTGTCACGCCTCATCAAACTACTTTACTGAAGCTGGTCGATTCCTATCTACAATCAATTCAGCTAGCGTCCAACACTCCAATCAAACCTGAAACGCTTAGACTGCATTCCAGCCTAGGACCCTTCCTGGCGAAATGTTTTTTCTCCCTGTCGGCGTACGCTCAACGATCCATCGCACGCGCTCTGGGGTCTACCCCTGTCACCACAAGCAACACGAACCACACATCATCAGGATTATCAGACCCTCATACTTCCTCTGACTCACGTCCTCAATCTGCTGAAACCGCATCTTCTACCCAGGCGTCTTTCTCTTCACCTTCCGAGTTAGATGTTATGCTTCCCAAAGTTTGCGAGGCACTGGTGCTAGTAACCCAATGTATTGTGACAATTGCTCTGGACGCCGAAGAGATCAAGTCACGACAAATGGAAGGCGGTCGTTCAGTTGATACAAATATCAATATGAAATTTTATTTCAACGATGCACGCTTCTCACAACAGGGTTTGGTGGAAAGCCTCATTGGTAAGTGATTTCTAAATATTGCGTAATGGTCCTATATCTTGTGTTCTCTTTCAGAATTACTTCGTTTATTAGATCTATTTCTACCACGCATCAATTTTGGCAAACCAGTGCATATGCCTGCACAAGGCACTCCTTCACCGACCCAAAATGCGACTGATAGCACTGGTTTCTCCTATTTGAAGCGAGACCTTGTCCGTCTTCTTGGAGTTCTCTGTCACGATGATAGAGCAGTGCAAGACAGGATACGAGACACAGGTGGCATCCCAGTTGTGATGAACCTCTGCGTTGTTGATGAGAGGAATCCATGTAAGTGATTTTTCTTTCTTTTTGACATTTGACTGACAGTTACCTATAAATAGATCTGCGTGAACATGCACTGTTCACATTGCGCAACATCCTTAAGGATAATACAGAAAACCAAAAACTGGTCGACTCTATAAAGCCTTCTTCAGAATGGGATGAATCGGGCACGCTCAAGAGCAAACCTGGTGCTGTCCGAAAATAATGAATAAACTTACAATGTTTAGCAAGTATACAAGGTAGTCATTAGGTATATAGATACATACAGCATGAGAATGATACGTTAGGAAAAGGGTGTCAATATACAAATCTACTCCTCATCGTCGTCGAAGTTCACAGCCCGTTTCCTTGTTCCAGCCCCAGCCCGACGAACCTTGAATTCCTCCTCTTCGTCCTCCTCCTCACTCTCAACATCCATTGCAGCACCTTTGTCATCGTCCGTCTCATCTTCGTCACCGCCTTTTCCACTAGTCTCTTTCCTTCTCTTTTTAGCATCCTGCTGCTCGATCTTCGCATCAAGCCTGTCCAGCGGATCCTCCTCAACTTCACTACCATCACGCGCCCTCTTCCTATGCGAACCGCCCTCTTCCTCAGATGAATCGGCCACAACGAAGTCATCCTCTTGATAATCTTCAGGCCCTTTCTTCTCCTCTGTCTCCTTGCGTTTCGATTTTCTAGGTGAACCTCCGCCCATTCCGTCCTCATCCTCTTCGTCCGATGCAGCGAACCCTCCTGCATCCTCTTCATCATCACTCCATACATCGTGTTCTGCTGTCCTCCGTGAGTAACGTTTCTTACGCCCTCCACCAAGTCCATCATCACGATCTATCTTCTTCTTCGACTTCTTCGCGTCCTTCTTCATCAGTTCCAGTTTTTCGCGCTCAGGATCCATAGTTGGGTCAGGAGCCATACGCAACCTCGCGACCTTGTTATGTTTTTGACCAACAGCGCGCACTAACATCCGATGTGTTTCAGATTGCATGCCTGTAGGGCGTAGCGACATGTAACCGGTGATTACAGCCTCCGACTGGAGTACTTGGGAACGTTTGTGTTGTGCCACCAAGTACGTTAGGCCTTGATATTTACCCTGCGAAGGAGGAGGTTGTGATTGAGAGGATTGTGATTGTGATGGAGGGCCGCCGATATATTGTCGAGGAACGCCAGCAGAGTTGTCTATGCTTTGGTTGATGTCGAACAACTCTTTGCCCAACCGCAGACTCAGGGTACCGTCTGACCATCGAATAATACGGCTGTTCGACTCTCTCCGCTGGGAACAAGGTCAAGAACGGCGTGATAGAGAGTGACTATCACACTTACTTCATGACCTGACTCCTCATCTTTTCTCCATCGCCAGCGGACGGTATTTTCAACTTTGAGTTTGATGGTCATACTTTTTTCTCTCAAGGACTCCGCCTGTTGCATCTCCTCGTCTTCATGTTCGGGCCCGATGTAAGTATCAGGATGGAAAGGTTTCGAGTCGACTTTCACAAAATTAGGCATCCGGATGACCCAGTTCTACGATGATCTCAATTAAATGCGGGATATGTTTCAAGGCGAGCGCGCATACCTCGCTATCCGAGCTTCGGGGTACGGGTATATTGGGAAATGCAACTTCGGCCTCTTTAACCTCCACTGCAATTTCTGGAGGGTTCTCATCTTCTTCGTATTCAAGAGCATGCCGACGTTCTCTCTCCGGAGAGGGCAGCCTGGAGTCCGGTCCCGAAGCCGTCGGTGAAGCCGCCGTTCTAAATTACACAGCACGCGCCATAAGAAACAAGACCCGCAACAGAAAAAGCCGGCCGCGTACCTGTCGTGCTTGGTGACTTCGACGTCGTTATCGTTGCCGAAGAGGTCGGCCATTTCCTCGTCCCCTTCTTCAGATGCTTCATCGTTTGGGGAAGCCGATGGGTCCATGTCGACGTCGTCATCTTCGCTGTGCTGTGTGTGGTGTGAATTGGACGGGTATTCATCGAGAGCACCGGCGAGGCTTGACATTGTTGCGAGCGACGAATAGAGGCGGTGCGAGCGACGTGAATTGCGTCAGGACAGTGTCAGGAATGACTGAATCGTGTTGAGCACTGACCAGTCTCAACCGAACTGAGGTGAAAATGTGCACACGTGATAACACGCGCCTAAATCGAGAAACTGATGCCTGTTGATTCTCAAAGCTGTTGAGCGCGCCGACACAGCCTGCCAAACACAGCTGCGCCCAATGTGGACGACGCATCACAGAAATCACTCGACCTTCGACTCCTGTTGGACTCTTGTAATCAGCCAGTAAAGCCAGCAATCATTCAAACCGTCCTCAACCGCAATCTATATCACATCCAGCAAATGGCTTCAGTGATCATCAAATCGTCTGTCACATCGAAACACCTTTATCACCTCTTTCTCACCTAGTCCGCGGTGGTACTGCCATCGTCCGCCCACCGCGAAGCTACTATTGATGATGCTGTGCAATTTCGATCCGTACTTTCGTGGATCCCATTCTAGAAATTATTTCTACGCCTTCCCCGCAAATGGGGCAGCTCATCCTAACCTGTGTTTCTTTTGCTGTGTGAATTTCACAACTGTATCTGCGTGTAGGTGCCACTCGACTCCCTTCCGACAGTGCCTATATCCAACGCTACTACTTGGCAGAACCGCGTTTTTGAATTACGTCCGAAAATCTCCTCTTTGAGCTTGATACAATGTCGGACATGTACATATGCTTCTTGAGAGAATTTCCATTTGCCGACATGAAGGCTGAGCACGTCCATGTCTACCCACCCTCCCGGCGCGGAGACAAAGATAGCATCTCTACAGCACTCTCCCCAATGTGTATAATTGATAACTACTCGCTGATCATTTATCCAACCACTGGTGTGTAAAGGGGCTGTGAAAGCTATTTAACCACCCACATATCTCTCACCACCACCTCTTCCTTGCGCTGATGTGGATGACTTCTAACATGACAACAGCACGGAGTTTGTGAGTCACTGGAAGCCTTATATCACGGCGCTCATCCGTACTCACCCGTCTGCTTAGCCCTCTTAATACTCTCGACACAGTGATTACTGACCCCACTTCTGGGCGGGTAACTGAGGTCAATTACTGGTCCCAGTCCTTTTTGTCATCCCTTTTATCATCAACACATTTCATGCCCCGTACAATGTCTAATTCAATGGTAAGTCCTTGTATTATGGATACCGGATCATTGATCATGACACCCTCCATAGTCTGATATAGGTCATGGTGACAATTCGTCGGGGCAGGCCCAAAACGATGAAGATCTCCTCTTCACCTATAGCTCACAAGCAGAACCCTTCCTCGAACCCCTGTGGACATCGTCTTCCGCGATGTACCCGCCCGATAATCACTTAAACATGACGATGTTGCCTCAACATCAACAGCAGCAACAGCAGCAGTCTACTATGTCCTCACACTATGGGCCGTCAAATTATGGCAACTATGCTTGGGGAACATTGCCATATGATACCATGCCTGCACACTCCAGCTACCCAGCCACAACATACTCACCTGATTCTGGCGTTCATACGCTCAGCCCTTATTCTACGACACAATCGCGCGCCCTCTCGCCGAAGCAAGCCTCTCCGTCCAGCTCAGAGTTGGTTTTGTCCCCTTATGCTGCTTCATCTCCCCCTACTCCCGGAAGTTCTCAACAACAGTACCAAATGTTACCTGCTGATAATACGCAGCCTTTATTACTTACGTCAAACACTGTAACTACCCCTTCAATTTTGATATATACTTCATCAATTGACGTGTTTCATCAGGAGACTGAAGCTCGGAGGCTCTATACTCATCGCGAGGAACTCCAGATGTTCCGTGATGTCGTTGTGCGCTTTGCCGGCGGAAGCTTCGGGCCTTTTGTGCCCCAGCCAATGTATAAGCCTCATACCAACAGCGATCGCAAGCGCTACGTTGAAGAAGTGGAACTCGAGGAGCCCATCTACTTCATGACGGACCATGGAGAGTGTGGGATTCTTTTATCCGATGCTCTGCGTGCTCGTGTCAAGACTCTCAAGGACCGTGACCAAACCGTGTTCGAGGGACGGGGACCTAGTGTTTCCATTCGTCTCGAGGTGTGTTTGTCGCTGGTTATAAATGAGGTAGTGCGCTTACATCGTTGTTGCAGTGGCCTGGCTATAGACAGTGGAGCAGGCAGATCCCGACCAAGGATTTCCGCAGCCCACCTGGTCCCATCACTAAAGCCAAGTTGGCGAAGAACGTGGCAAAATGTGTCCAACGCTTTATCGACGTACGTCTTATATCATCACCATCTGTATCCTTTATACTCATTCTTTGTGTAGGAGAGAAAGAATCAGCCTCTCGAGGAGGAGACTGATGTGCGCTGGAAGATCGGACATCCCCACATCACTCTTGACGACATCGTTCTTGTTAGCATCCACCATGTTTCACTTGGAAGCTGGCAACCTCATTTGAGGCTACGACGCCCCTTTGAACTTTAAATGCAACTCAAAATAGCGACATCTCAGTTGTCGCTTTTGATATCGCCAAATTAATCCAACTACCGCAGCTATCAGAGTCGTCTTCTCACCCTTCTTGGTATATCAGCCTTACGTTTCCGGACTCACGACCCAGTTCTTTTTTCTCCCCTCATCATTCCCGTTTAATAATTACAATTTTCAAGTGTAGAGTTACCCGTCCGCCGCTACATGATGCACGCGGCTTGATGACTAGATTACGCTTCTTTACCCATTTCTTTTCTTCTCTTTCTGCCAAACCCACTGTAGCCCTAGTTATTTATGTTCTGTATATCAACTTCTAATGTCTCGCCATGGAATGTCTTTTTAACGATTGGAAATAAACAGAATTTATTATACGAGCGCAAATTATGAGAAAGAACAATAAGCGTGATTTTTTTTTTGGAAGGACGCTCTTATTTTCTCGTGTGTCCTCGTATTGGCTGCCTGAAATTACTTTAAATCTCAGGAACAGAGGCAGGAGCTCGTTTTTGAGGCCCTGGACCAGGTAGCCTGTGCGGGTCCTGGTATGGAGTATCAAAGGGAATGATGCTCTGAGTCGACTGTTGATCATCTAGCAGGAAATCATGGAGACGGGTTCATCGACTTGTTTTTGAAGGTTGTTCGTGCATGCAGGAGATGGGAAGGGCAATAAATCTGTGGTGATTGGGGTTATCCATTTATTTATCCATTTATAACAGTGTCGGGAGCTGCAAGTGAGGGGAACCGAGACGATGTTCGTTTTATTGATTCTATGGCACGTCCTATTAGAATACATGGGTATCTTCATTGCATTCATTCCCATATGTATACCACTTACTCGCCACATATCACAGTACAGCATCCAGGGAAAGCGAACTATTGACAAGCTAGGTTGGCACTCAGAAATGGCGAAGAAGAATGTCGTTCAGAATACAGGAGCGTATCTCCATAAGAACGATTCGAAGATCTTGCACTGCTCTGTGAAAGAATTCCAGGAACACCAGAGGAATCGGTGAGCAATTTTGTCGGGAGTGGGAGAAGGTGGCAATTTTGTTGCCGCCAGACCAGTTGAAGGCTTGCGCAGGATGCAAGAAAACTAGTCAAGCAATTCGATGTTGTTCGGAGTGTTTTACCGTTAATCCTGAGCATTCAAGTCTTGGTTTTGACGGCGAAAGCCAAAGAGACGGTTGGCGCAACGGTATACCAAAACCACGTAAAGCTATATGCGGGAAGCCTCTAATAGATGATATACCACCTCGAGTTACTCCAGAGTTTGACCTAAGATTTCCAGACCCGGATCCGCCATTCAAGAGGCCCCCCACTTTACTCCATCAAATTCGAATCGCCTCGCCAAAGAAGAATCCAGATAGTGACTATGTGGTAAGTCGGAATAATGATCTTGACACGATGCTTTATTTAACAGCTAGTAGGTGGCCCATCCTGGCATGGAAGATATTCGACCCCAGCTCAGTGAGCTTTTACTACATTGTACACATCAATATGGATATCAACTGCGCATTAGGAAGGACGTATTCTCAGTTAGATTGAAAAATGTAGCTTCTAGAAAACAGCAGGAGCAAGAATATAACGTTAACGTCGACGATATCGAGTCCACCGAGCGAAGAGGAATTAGAGGTAATAAGGCCATTAGCATGAATTCGTCTCGATAAACTAGCATTCCTTGGCAATGGGTCCATGGATATTTGAGTTTCTTGCACTTTACAGAACGAGTTTGTAAAGAAAACAAAGGTGAAGCAACGCCTTGTGGAATATATTGTGCAGCTATTATATACAAATCTAAAGTCTGTCAGCAAAGGTATGCCGTTTACGGAAGAAGACTTACAATCGTTACAACGAAGAGACCTATAATGTGATGTACAACTCTAGTACAAATACATGCAATAAAAGTACAGACTCAAATGATAGAACCCTTCATGACCGTAGCGTAGGCTTAAGGGTTTCTTGGGTTTGCACAGTCCAGGCTTCGATGTCGTCCATAGGCAGTTTCTGCCATTCCTTGTACACCTATCTTCCAAATGAGCAGAATAGTTAACGAAGCGGCTGTATATCCGCACCTGGTCAACTTTCTCTAGAAACTCCAACGTCTGTTCATCAGCTTCCTCAGCTTCAGTCATATTTTGCTCCAACCGAGATTGTAGCTGTCGATTCTCGCCTTCCACCTATGCAAATTGAGAATTCAACCTTCATGATAATGTGACCGAACATACCTCAGCAAGCGATTCACGCAGTCGCTTGACTTCTGCTTCCAGAACAGGGACAGTTCTCGCCGCCACAGCAGTTCTAGGTTCAATATCTTCTCTCCACATGTCATGCGTTGCTTCCCCTGCAGCCTCGCGTTCTTTGGCTTCCTTTACAACATTGTGGAGAATATCAATATTTTCTTGCACATTATAGTCTTTGAATAGTTTCCCGATGTCGCGCTGATATTAGCCTTATAAATGATGCGTGTATATAGTTTGGGTAAAAACATACAAATATTTGAGCTTCTGCATATTCTGAAATCGTGTTGAACGTCGCAGACGCGCCGTTCTTGTCTTCTTCTACGTAGAGAGGGAAGCATTCTGCAAAATCATCGAACCTACATATTTCTTAGCGGGGCGTGAGTACGGCGTAAAGGGAGCTACGCACGTCCACTTATGAGCAGAACGTTGGATTGCTAGTTGCAAAGCAGAGTAGAAATGCGTCCATCGTCGGCTTCCAGCCTGATTCGACATGATAGAGGCTCGTTCAAGCGTCTGTCAGATTGATTTTCAACTAGTTCAGTTAGAGAAGCGCCAGCAGAGACAGATTATCCTCGAATGTGCGGTTATAGCAAGATAAATGAACGAAGAACGAACGCGTTGTCACACCCGGTGTTTACGACGCGTGACACTCGTGACACAGTAAGCAGCACCGCCACCGGCGCGACGTACGGTTGCCCCGGACTTTAAGCAGCAGCCTCCAAGTTGCTCTGTGCCGCTGCAACGAGCAGGCACTTCACGCCATGGACACCGCCGCCACCGATGAAGAAGCTGGTCTGCCTGGAAGAGGGCAACGGCCACGCAGCTCTGTTCCTTCGTTCCTCTTCATCAGCTTCATGCTCTTCATGCTTACCAGTCATAACGGTGATGAGTTCCTTGCACGACACCAATACCAGGATTCTCTACGATCACTATCATATCAACTATCGAATTACACCGCATGGATGAATGGGAATGAGTCCGATTTTACTGTGGTGAGCATCTTCGACAGTAACAGTCATTGTAGGCTCTCATTACACATTATGAAGCCTACTCGCGATTCCGCCTTTTCACCACTTCTGGACGCCTTCAACATACATGGCACTGTCCTGGATCCCAACAAGCAATCATATTACTCGAATATCACTGGCTTCATTCATGGGAGCGCGCAGTTCTATAACATCACAAGTCCTTCGCTAGCAAATAATGATACTATACCATGGAAGCCTTATGCCGAAATGTATATGGCCGATACCAACCTCACCGAAGTTATCGAGCGGACTGAAGAATGGAATTGGACCGCTTCAACCAAACTGGCAATGAGTGTTGTGGAGAAAAAACCATTGTCAACGAGTAGCAATTACACTGCACCCAAGAATATAGCATTGGTGCATGTAAGCTGTCTTATTATCATCTTCTCTCGTGTAATTGACTCGATGTTCAGGGAAGGATTGAAATTACCGACGTCAACACCTCAGAAGATTTACGATTAGAGTTTGAAGGGGTTCATTTTGTGTCCAATGGCTCTATATATGGATTCGCTGAACCCACCGGGTACGTCAGTTCACTCGATAATACTCAATGAAGTCTTACTTAACTTGCGTAGACGACATATTGATATTCGCCTACTTCCTTCATTGGTTCCAGAAACAGTACGGAATGAGACTGCTCGCATTGTAGCCCCCGAACTTGAGGCACGGATTAATAAGCTCAAGACACTCATCGACGATGGAATCATTGACCAGGAGACCTCAAGTACCGGTGTGTACGATTGATGCTTCATCTTGAGTAAAATACTCACATACTCCGGAGAGGATTCGCCGAAATCTACATGTCCGTTTACATTCCACGGCCAGATACTTCCAGCGCCGGTCCCAGAATATCTTATGCAGGATTTTGAAGATGAAATCCAGAATCCTACCGGAATCTGGACAATAGACCCTCCAAAGCTGTCTGTTACCGGTTTACTACTGAGTAAGGAATGTGGGATTATGTATGAAGTGAAAGATACTCAAGGACTGAGGTACGTATATCTATGGTCCTATGACTAAGTATTATTTATATCTTCGATATTATAGATCAAAGACTTTCTTCCGAAAGGTTACTACTTGTCAGTGGTTAATTATTAATGACTTTCCAGCTCTTATACTTTTTCCCAGATGCTGGCATGGCTGGATTAGCATACCTTGCTCTCCTCATTCTCTTTGCTCGACAAACCGAGCATAGTCGTACTCCTTCTGGAATATCGAGAGTTTCCCGTTGGACATTCCTTGCGCAATCCACGGTTGACTCCGTCTCATTCGCTGGACATATCACGTTTGCCATTCTGGCAGAAGGAAGACCATCACTATCTCTGATTGCCCCAGCCTTTTTGGCTTGCGTCTTATTTATTCAAGAAGCTGTTCGTAGTCAAATCTTATCTCCTATAGCTTCTTGTCTAACACATGCATGGTTTCAATAGCAATTTGCTGGTCTAGCGCACCAAATCCAGGCACCTGAAAGTACGACACCTACACCTGTTGCTGCGCCAACGCCTACGAATACTCCCCCAACACCGCTCACAGCTGCAGATTCTCCGGCTACATATCCTCCCACCTCTGCTACCCTTGTTACTGCTGCAGCTGCTCCCACAACCACTCCTATTCGGGCCCCGAACACGCTACCCGCACCAACTCAAACTACAACCGCACCGCAATCACCGTCCTTTTTCTCCTTTTTCATCCACCATATAAGGACCGACCCACAAGCGAAGCTTTGTATGTTTAATTTGCTCGTCTGCATGTTTATATATTCACCTTTTTCCAGGGCTTACTTTGTTTGTTTTCCTGACATTAATTGTCCGCGTCATCCTCTCTCCCACTCTTTCTATGCTGTTTGTAGCAGTCACGTATTCGTTTATTTGGCTTCCACAGATTTTCAGATCGGCACGTCGAGGACGAAGTAGTGGGCTCAAGAAAGAATACATTATTGGCACCACGATATGTCGCCTTTATAGCGCTCTGTGTGAGTTAGCTGCTATAGTAAGGACTCAGTGATTCTAATGCTTTGGTAGATTTTCTGGCATGTCCAAAGAACGTGTTGGAAATTGAGCCACGACGTATGCTCATTTTGCTAAAAGTATAAATTAGTCTCCCTGATTACTATTAACATCTAGCATGGTCGTATCTCCTTGCATCTTTTGTCTGTTTCCAAGCTCTTGTCCTCATTTTACAGGACTATCTTGGACCCTCGTTCTTCCTTCCTGAGCGGGTGCGTTCTCCATTGACATACAAATCCCCAGACTTCTAATTCTTTCCTTTAGTACGTAGCAGTCAAGGTTTACGACTATCACCCGCCCATGCCATTACCGGACGCCGAAGCCCCTGAACAGACTCTTGGGGATTGTGCTATTTGCATGGATGCAATTGCAGTAGACCCTGCTCTTCGGAGACAATCAAAATCATTCGATGAGAAGGATGGATGGGACACCCGTGATGCTGCTAATGGAGCCAGCTCCACTAGACGAAAAGGAAAGAGTGTTGCCAGCGCTGAGGGCCTGCTAAATGCCATGCACAGGGGAGTCGGCGCAAATGCGAGGAAAAGCTACAGTCTTGCTCCTTGTCATCATTTATTCGTGAGCGACATCAAATTGTTCTTGAGTCTTTCAACTCACATAGCTATCGTCTAGCACACGGAGTGTTTGGAAAAGGTGATTCGTTTCGCGATCTTTGCTTCACATTTTTTACTTACTGATTACTGCTTCAATTTCTCAGTGGCTTGCAATCAAGGTTCGCATCATGCTTTACTCATCGTATACTCGTTTCTGACCGTCTTCACGATAGAACATCTGCCCGCAGTGTCGTCGACCTTTACCCCCGCTCTAAGAAGTTACCACTATTATGACGATGCATGTTACACCTTGGTCTTATTCCCACTGTATTATCATAATCATACCACGGACGTTGTATCACTCCTTCCGCTAACTTATGTCTAACCTGTAATTGGTTTTAATATTTCAATAACACGTACTTCGAAGCTACTGCTTTCTTAGTGTGCCATTTCTGATTTTACTAGAGCAGCGCAGCTTCAGTTGCCGGTAAATATTTAAATGTGCGTGAGTTTATTATTCAAGTCGTAATTATGAGGTTAAAACATATACAACAATGAACAATGCAAGGCTCCATTCCTTTTAAATGGTTAACTCTCGACTATTACCTTTACTAGCTAGCTTTTCAAGGCTCGCCGGAGTTACCAAACGTAAAGATTCTTGACATCATCGACGTCAGTGAATATCAGGTCTATTTCTGGAGACGATCTATTCTTGTAACGTCGCATGATACGAATATCCAGTGTACATGCTATGACGACTACTTGCCACCTTTATATGACCTCTGCGTACCTTTCTCCTATCCAAAGCATCCCCGATCATGGCTTCTCTACATCCTGTAAACATCAATAAGCCCATCGAGAAAATCCATCCTGATAATCTTCCCGATGCAACTCACGACGACCTCGCAAACGGATTGACGAACATAGTCATACAGTCCAGTGAAGATCCGGATGTGTCAACACATATCCACGCGCATATGCATTTTTTGAGCAAGGTACCAGGGATTCATGCTCTTGTTCCAGGTATCGAGAAACTAGCTGCCGAATACCACGTTGGGAACTTTGTGATTGTTCGAGGATCAGAAGAACCGTTCTTCGAGTCAATGCCTCTGTATGCAAGGTACGTTCTACGTTTTACAGGTCAGCTTGTACATGACGTCACATACTTCAGAATCGGAATGCACCTACTATTTTACGGTCGTGAACAAGTGAAAATATTAGGAACGAAGAGAATCGAGGAGCTTTTGAAAGAGCAATCGATTAAAGTGAGCCATATGTGGTCAACAGTTCCTTTGTCAAGCATCTAACAATCGAATCCAGCAAGGTCAAATCTACGATAGCCCACAATCGGTTCAGTCCATACCATCCTTTGTAGAGACATACTCCATACAAACGGACGAGCTTCTTGAACCAGATATCTCTAAGTATAAAAGCTTCAACGACTTCTTCACTCGGTAGGAAAATCGCATTTGAAGATCGCACGTTTCCTTACTCTGGTTAACAGGAAACTGAAGCCAGGAGCGCGACCTGTCGAGAAAGAAGATGATTACTTGAATATATGCAGCGCTGCGGATTGCCGCCTTACTGTTTATCCCACAGTAGACCTTGCAAAGCAGTTCTGGTAGCTTTGTTCGTCCTCTACATATTAACGGTGCTGATATGGATGAAACCTAGGGTGAAAGGAAGGCACTTCGATATACCAAATTTACTCAACCTCTCGCCCTCTTCTCCACAAGCGCAAACTTACAAGGATGCGAGTCTAGCTATCTTCAGACTTGCTCCAGCAGATTACCACCGATTCCATAGCCCGATTGATGGTGTTATTGGTGAAACAGAAACAATCCCAGGACAGTGCTATACTGGTTTGTTTAGCTTGGCTCGACTCTGCGAATGAAACTTGCTCACATCCAAATGTGTATAGTGAATCCACAAGCCGTGAATGAACCAGGATTCGATGTGTTTACTGCAAACGGGAGATCAATTCTCTACCTTAAACACGCTCCAACGGGTCTTCCTGTGGCTTTCGTTGCTATTGGGGCATTGCTCGTTGGAAGTGTCATCTGGACTGGAGGGCAGAAGAAGGGCGAATCGATCAAACGCGGAGAAGAGCTTGGGTAAGGTAAATTCTATGTGAATTTGGATGAACGATGCTTACCATGTTTCGACAGATACTTCGCTTATGGAGGAAGCACCGTTGTGGTGGTCTTTCCAAAAGGCGTTATAGAGTAAGTTTCGCCGAATTTTGTGGATTGAGAGTTTGTACTAATCTATGTTCTGAAAAGGTTTGATAGCGACCTCTGGACACATTCACAGAAACCTATTGAAACCTTAGTTAAGGTAAGCTTGCATTCCTTGCTAATGGGATTTTGAGTTTAACGGATGGATAGGTCGGATATTCGATTGGAAAGACTCCTTCTGCATGATGCTCTAGTGGCCGAGTGGAGTGGTTTCAATGCCAGAGTAAATACCATAACCGTCGATTTTGTCTGGGTATACCACATTTACAGCGTCTTTCCGTACGCAGGGACTGAGAGAAATTAAATGAGCCTATAATTAAATAAATTGTTACATCCTTCCCCTGTACATTCCAATTCTTCCCGTCTATTTCGACACGCCGTTTGGCACGGGATGTGTCCTGCGCCATCCCGCTAGCATCTCAACGCTGATCATCTTGATTCCCCACCGATCTGCGAATGCCCTGCAGTCGTCGCGTCTCGCCATCGATCCTTGAGCGTCGTCGTTCACCAACTCGCACAGAACACCTGCCGGGGTTTGGCCAGTGAGAAGACAGAGATCGACGCCGCTCTCTGTGTGTCCTTTACGCGTGAGGACACCGCCATCACGTGCACGGAGGGGCACCATGTGTCCTGGACGAGTAAAATCCTCTGGCCTGGAAGAGGACGAGGCCAGAGCGCGAACGGTTAGGCTGCGATCGGAGGCGGAGATGCCGGTTGATGTCCCTGACGATAGAGATATGAGTGTCGGGAAATGATCAAGACGATGCCATTCGCCGAGGACGAAGAGTCCGAGGTAATGAATTGAGCTGCGTACCATGCTTGTAGTCCACCGTCACTGTGTACGCTGTCCGATGTCTTTCCTGGTTTTCTGGAACCATCATTGGAATATCGAGTTCGGCGAGACGCTCTCCGGGCAGTGCTATACAGATGTAACCACTATAGAAATGGAGTGAAATTTCACATGTCAACGAAATGGACTATGGCGACGATGGAATGAGCACCGAGTAAGTCGAACGGAGTGCGTACCTAGTGTGTTTGATCATCCAGGCCATCTTTTCTGTCGTGCATTGACTGCCAGAAATTATGAGGTCCCCTTCGTTTTCCCGGTCCTCATCGTCCATTACGACGAGGAATTCTCCTGCGGCAAAGGCGGCGAGCGCGTCTTCCATGGTATCAAATGAAAATTGCATGCGTTGAGGAGCATCGAGAATCTCTGTGGGCCGCCAAGCGGTATCTGAGGAGGTGTTCAATGATTTGAGAGAGCTGGTATGCGACATGATGGGAGAATGGGTGAGAGCGACTGGAGCCATTGGTTGAGGATAACTAGTTTGTGCGGTTATGTTTTATGGACAAGTATGATGGTGCGCTGACGATCGTGACAAAAAGTAGGAAGGGATCGTGGTTTATGAATGTGTATGGGATCCGAGGTAGTAAGCGTATGGCCGCATTTCTGGGAGCTTTATAATGTGTGGGCAAAAAGCCGTGACATAGAGTAATCGAGGATGGGAGACAGAGTAAGCCGGGCATTCAGCGCCCGCGACTGGTTATCAAATAGAGACTAGTTTCAGGGGAAAGGGATTAATTGGCTATAATGCAAATGGTCTCTCGCTGCTAATACAGGATAGGATGCGGGGTTGGTATAGAGAACTTTGCATGCTTCGGCGACGTGCACCACGGCGAAGAAGCTTTCGGGCTCTACCCGACGCTGACTGTTCCTGCTATGTCATGCTGGGATAGCTTACCGTGCACGGAATAGAAGTAATCGATTTAAACTCCTGCTACGAACAGCATTTGTGATATATATCTTATATATATATGTATACTTCTGACAAGTTTAAGAATGTGCTGCCGACGATGAGCATCCGGTGCTGAGTATGCGGAGGTGACGATATCACCGCACAACAACGGGGCAGCGGGCGGGCCGGGAATGTGCGTGCGCGGATTGGCTCGGTGAAATGCGGAATGAGCCGGTTGAGGAACATTTTTTACAGCCAAGTCTGCTGGCAGCTGCATACTTCACCTTCATCTTCTCCGTCCTCCACGACTCGAGTCCCTCTCCCATCCTCTGGTCAGGCTCCTTCCCCGAGCCTTTGTAGATTCCCTTAGACTTCTGTACCGGTCTCTAGTTTCTTATCATGTCCACTCCTACAGGCAAGTGGGATGCCAGGTATGCATTCCGCGATTATCCTTCCGGGCGCGTACTCACATCCACCAGGTATCTCGGACCTGTGCCTCACGATGCTTCCTACTACGCTAAGTGCATGCTCGGTGGTGTCCTCGCTTGCGGTGTCACCCACGCCGGTATCACTCCTCTCGATGTTGCAAAGTGCAACATGCAGGTATGAAAGACCTACCATTATACTGAACAGGAAACCAATCTTTTCTTCAGGTCAACCCCCTCAAGTACAAGGGACTGAGCACCGGTCTCAAGACTCTCGTCGCTGAGGAGGGTTCCACCGGTATCTGGAAGGGTTTCGGCCCCACCTTCGTCGGTTACTCACTCCAGGGAATGTTCAAGTATGGTCTCTACGAAGTCTTCAAGGATTTCTACATGAATTTGGCTGGCGAGGAGGCTTCTAACAAGTACAAGCCCGCTATCTGGCTCGCTGGTTCCGCCTCCGCCGAGGTCTTCGCTGACATCGCTCTCTGCCCCTTCGAAATGACCAAGGTCAAGATCCAGACTAGCCCTACCGGTACCTTCCCCACTGCTTTCGGTGCCGCTCTCAAGGAGATGTCCCTCACCAAAGCTAACACCCGCTACCCCTTCGGTTCCCTCGTCCCCCTCTGGTCCCGCCAGGTCAGTTTTTTTCGCCAGTTTCCCTATCGTCATACTCAACTAAATCACATGCAAATAATTAGATCCCCTACACCATGGCCAAGTTCTTCTTCTTCGAGAAGATTGTCCAGCTCTTCTACACCCACGTCTTCACAAACCCCAAGGACACCTACGGCAAGGGTACCCAGCTCGGCGTCACCTTCGCTTCCGGTTACCTCGCTGGTGTTGTCTGCGCCATTGTCTCCCACCCCGCTGATTCTCTCGTCTCCCAACTCGGAAAGTCTGAGAACAAGGGCAAGTCTGTTGGCCAGATCTCCAAGGAAGTCGGATTGAAGAATCTCGCTACCAAGGGTCTTGGTACTCGTGTCATCATGATTGGTATGTGCATTTTTATATTCTATTTTCGATTTCTCTCTAATATTCTCTGCAGGTACTCTCACTGGTTTCCAATGGTGGATCTACGATTCGTTCAAGGCTGCCATGGGTATGGGCACCACCGGTGGCAAGTAAGCCACTCGCCCTCTACTCCCCGGTTTTGTTTAGTAGTAAGTCTACATGCTCTGCGACCCACTTATTCTCATGCTAATATCCTATGTTTAGCATGAGTGTGCCGACGGAGTCTTGTTTAAAGGCATTCCCGTTTTAAAAAAGACGCTAGATTACTTATTACTGCCTACTCCTTTCGTGTCGCGACGCATATTAGAATGGAAGATCTCCTTAATACCCTTGACTATGCCGGATCCTGAGCCTGACTGATCACGTCGTATTACTATTGATGATAAGTTATCGGAATTCAGATGGGGTTTTATCCACCATTTTCTCCGGTAATGCGAGTCGGGTAGGTCTTTGCAGGTTCTTTCGTTGATAGCACAGATGCGTGGGTGTCTGCGACACTCCGGCTGCCGGTCAGACCTCAGGTTTCATACTTTACATCCGTCTGAGTATGTGTGCAGTCAGGCATTTCTCCACACTACCTAAAGGAACGCGGTGATCATATTTATAACACATTTGCGGACGCTTCAAGGGTCATTATTTATCGTTGCTTTTTCCAGTCAACGCATTCCCGGCGGCACTGTTGGCATGTATGGTAGCATTGTGCCCCGAGATCGGGCTTTGGATAAAAATGTAGGTAACGCTCTACCTTGGACGAGGAACGGGGGTAGCACACTCCGCGACGGACGACGGAACGGGTGTTGAATATGAGGGTATTTTTAGAACCTGCGCCGATAGCCTTCTCTCAACGATCAGATCGTTCCTCTATTTTCAGAGGTACAGCAGCTATGATTATTAGAGGTATGTTGAATACATACAGGAAACTTGTTCATGTAGATTAGTCGACGTTTAATAAGGCATATCACAGACCTCCACCTTGACCTGCTGATTTAACCAGTCAATCCGGACGAACTGGGAGGGTGGAATAACTAGTCTGCCCAGCGGAATCTTTGAGATCGCTCGAACTGCAATCATATTACTGATGCTGTTCTCTGATGCTGGTGGGTTCATCGTAACCGACCTTAACCTTGGCCACAAGGTTGTCTCAAGCATGGCGTACGTGAATTGCTCGACAAAGAGCTCTTGCGAGAGGACAATCGCGACGTGATCCAGCATAGGAAATATAGAATTTAATTCCATGAAGGAAGCTTCTTCCAGGAAACTTGCACTTCCTTGCAGAACGAGCTTTCGAACCGCTGGGAAATTTTGGAGGAGGAGGGGTATCGTGGTACTCTGCGGAAGGTCATGATCGACGATGTCGTGTAGTGTAATTGTTTGAAGGCCAGGTGCTGAAATCCACAGAAGTGGGTAAAATAGCGTATAGCGTCGGTCGGCGAATTCGAGCGTGGAAAGAGAAGGCAATGGGATGATGTCATCTGAGCTGGGAAGTGAAGGCCAGTTGTCGATATTACAGCGCAGCATGCTCAACTCAGTAAGATGAGGTATTAATAAGATAGTATCCCGAAACTCCTGAAACGTCATGGGATAATGAGCTGTGAGATATAAGCTGGTTATCCCGTGGAGGACGTTTTTGAAATCTCGTAAAGATGCACAAGATAGCTGCAACTTCTTAAGAGAATGTGCATCTCTAAGCAGGTTTACATCGTTCACACTGTATGAAGAAGATGTGAATTGGAAGTATTCCAGTAGAGGAACATTTAGCCCGTTGAGTTTGTTGGTAATCTCCGTGCCATACCGCTCATCGAAACGGATGGAAACCCGGGACCACCGTGCTGAGGCCAACAAGATCATGTGAAATACTTCTGCAAAGTGACCTTGTTGCACCAAGAAGTCTTTCAATCGAAAATCACAAGTTAAGTTCAGTGGAAGGTTCTGTGATCTGTACAAATATAGCTGGATTAAGTCTGGTGACGAATGTGTAGAAATACGGAATGTGGTCCACAGGTCTGACATATTGATCACGATATGATGCCAATGACGGCAGATTTGTGCGAGTCGAATTTCAGGATAGCTAGGACGATGTGGGAAGCGTACTGCCGTGCAGTAGATCTGGAAAATGACTACCAGAAGCTCAACAGGCAGAGTAGTAATGCTCATGGAAGCCTTTCGTCGCCGTTCGGCGTGGCCTGAGTGCACTAAGGATGGTAGAGCTCGATAGGAAACCATTTAGAATTTGAGTACAGCAAGGACACCTAGAAAGTATGAGACCTGTGTATATGGGGATATGTACAGCACTCACCTGGGGATGTATAGCGGGGTGATAAAGGACGATGAAGGCATCGTGATGGGTTTTATACCGAAGTGGCGTGAGGCGTGCCCGACCCATCGTAACCACGGGTCTATTCAATTACAGATGCCTGAGTGTGCCTTTGGAGACCCTTACCCAGTTCTGACCTCACCTGGATATATATATGTCTCATATGCGCCTGCTATCGCCTAGCAGATCCTGATGCCATACCCACCCCCGAGTTTAAACTAGATGTCAAGAGACATAAATACGCACGCCGAGAAGAGATTCTTTAGATAAACCAAGCAGAGCTCGAGGCCGAAGTAATTCATCCGAGCAAACCGCCTTAGAAAGGTTATTGAAAGACATGTGGACAGAGTCGTGGCAATCCGGAAGGCACTCATTGTAAGTGATAAAACACACAGCTCCTGAGATCCCGAGTAAAGGTTGTTGAAGTCCAAGAAATGATGGTTAACATATCGAGGAGATAATACGGGTATACTAGATAGAAATGCGAATCGGAAAGGGAAAGACAAGAAATAATGTTACAATGGAAGGAGACTCGGTGAAGTGCGGGAGAAGACGAAAGCAGAACCACTACAGCTTGTTAAATGAGTCGTGACATAGTCACTCAATCGACGGTCCGAAACTCCCGGCGACTATACACAAATTCTTATCGTCATAGTACTTATTTCGATTAGCATTTTGAATGGACTTGCCTTTCTTTGGTGAATACGCTATATAGGATAAGTAAAAATTTATCCAGTCGACCTAATTCTAATTAGTAGTGATGCATTGGGAGACGTCAGTACAAGCGCTCACGTCTGTCACAGTAGTAACAGGGTCTCCTTCACGCCGACCTGAAGGCTATGTTAGTGCTTGACAACTTAGAGGTTCTGCGCAGCAGAATTGGTACCCAACTCGTTCTTTTCACCATCTACATTTCGCGAACGATACTATGAGTCTTGACCAGAATCTATTCACGCTATTGCTCACTCCGAACAAGGACCATCCTCAGGTACTCGATCTCGTTGATCCATCTGGAATAGTCCACTATCGAAAGCGACGTATCCCTGGGACAGAATATAAGATGGAGGTGTATGGTATGGATATATTATGTCTTCTGCGAGTTGATGTGAACACGACTATGTAGATCCTATGTCAGAAGCGCTACTTATAACTGCAAGCGCACCTTCAACAACGAGTAAAGTGAAGATATTGGAGCTACACAACCCAACAAGCGTTGTAGAACTGAAGTACACAGGCACCTTGTCGTTTAGATGGGCGTTCAAATGGGAGGAGTGCGTCTTTATCATTGCGAGGTCTAAATGATTCGGTATTAACGCGTCCATGGTCCAATAGACACGAATTCGAATGGAAGCGAGAGGAGTGCTTCATGCTCCGGAAGCCTGATCCTCCTGTTTTGGTGGCCGTAACCAGGGAGCCAACAGGTAGACTAAAAACTACGTCTGTCCAAGTTCTCGACTATAACTTGAATCGGTAAGTATGTAATTGTCATGCTAGAAGGTTAATTACTTATTGTATGCCATAAAGATTTGATATCGACGACAGAAAGGGGCTAGAAATTGTGCTACTGACAGCTCTATTATCATTTCAAGACGCCAACGAGAGCTACCATTCTCGAGACGAAGGATCGGTCGGATCACTTCCTATGAATGCTGGCAGGAGTTCTGCAAATCCAAGTACACCGCTCGCAACGGAACTGTCTCCGCCGCCGCCACCCCCCAGGCCTGCACCGAAGACCGGAGTGGATAGGATTGCAGAGATGCAGGCTATCAAAGGAGAGTACAACGAGATAGTAATCGAAGAGGAGGGACCTATCCAAGATTATGCTCAGTACTGCTCGAATCTGCTCGAAGTACGTATATGATTCATAGTTACGATCAGCATGTTAACGCGCTTTAGGATGATGCCATGCTTTTTATTACAGTGAAATCCGCTGAAGCTCTCCAAGTTCCAAAAGTGCTCCAAGTGGTGGAAGAAACGAAGCGTATACGGCACAGAGCAGGTGAATTCGGTACCTTTGGAGAGTAATAGCCACTTTTAACTATTCATTTTGCCATTAGGCTTGTCCGACGATGAAGAACTACATCAATATGTTCTTTACGATACTGTTGAGACGAAAAAGGGACCAAAGCGGATCGTTCTCGACGATACAGCTGATAAAGCCAAAAACAAGTATAAGCCGCCAGAGAGTCTCGCCGTTCACCTTAGCAAGATTTCTATGCCAGAATTGCAGCCAAAGGCGACTATTAACGATAAATCCTCGAAAGACCCCAAAAAGAAAGACAGGAGGGAAGAAAAGAAAGGTAAGTTGATTATTCAGATTCGAAGTTGCATATTACGGAATTTTATTAATACTTACACCTTCTAGCGGCAAACCTTCCTCCGCCAAGCCCAGTAGCACCGTCACGAGCACCAAATAAGTTGACGAGACCATCTGCTTCCTCGGCTTCTTCCCAACCCAAAGTTCACGCGCACCAAGTCCATCCTCATCAACCCTCGCCTTCTCCGTCGCAATTAAATAATCCGGGTATCTATACCGCTCCTCCACCGTGGAATCCTTCGACGCGTCCTGGAAACGCTCCCGTCTCTATGTCTTTCCCGACGCCTTCTATGCCGCCTCCGAATGGTTGGCATCCACAACACGGTCGCCACGCTTCATATGAAACTCAGAACGGGCCTAATCTATATGGGTCGCACGCACCGTATGCAAGTCCTGCTTCTGCGCATCCATCCGGTGGGCAAGCACCTCCACCATGGCAATCTCCGTCACAAAATACACAGCATTCTTCTATACCATCTAATAGTAATAATACCCCGAGTTTATCATTAGCAGGGATTCTTGATATGATTCATCGACGATGATCATTACTATAATCATCTTTCCTTGGTTATTATCAGATGAATATAGAAAGTAAGCATCAATGTGAGGAACTTTATTTATGTACTGTAATTTATTCAATGATTAGAGGAGAATGTGTGTGTTTTAGTGCGCTTCTAAGATGCTTCAAAGTAAGTTCAAGGTCGAGGAGTGAGGAGGGCGATTGACAGTTTGAAGACCGACCGGCATTCAAAGCTATTTGGTAGTGCCGTGATGCCCAAACAGTCCAATGCCCTCCATCAACTCCGCGAGCATACCTGTGGGTTTGTCTGTTCCTGATTCCACGCTATTCTTGCCAACATCTTTCCGAGGTGTTCTAAAGATTTGCGAAGAAGTTCTGTGCAAGGGAACAAATCAATGCAACGGTTTCACTGCGAACAATAGCCGCCGCGACGCGGTAGGGGTGCTGGAATTAAGGAATCATGCGGGTGTACTTGCATGCATTGCACATTTGATCATTTACATTTTGACATCGGGCGTTCCGCGGTGGGTGGAATATAACACAGGGTAAACACATAGCATTTTGGTTCGTACAAATGGTACGAGCATGTATGTATTTGATCGGCCCAGCGGGCGTAACTACAAGGGAATGGAGTGGGTGATAATCGAAATAACCCACGAGTGGTGGGAGTAAGGGTACAAGGAGTGGATGCAGATGTGTACAAGTCCATCATCTGTTCGTGGGTGTGAGGGTACAGCGAGGCAATGAAAGGGGTAAATAGAATATCGGAACGAGGCATGAAAGTCATTATGGAGAGGTGATGCCGGTGATGAGTGGAAAAAGAGCGAAGGGTGTGTACAATAAGGAAGAGGCGGTGAAAGAAGTACAGGTGGAAATAGAATGGGTGCAGTGGGAAAAAGAGAATGTGTTTGGAATAATGCGGAATGCGGAAATTGTTGTTGTGCAGGATAGGGATTGATTATAATGTTGCAATAAAATAGCAGTGGCGTCGAGCCGCGAGTGTGTTACTGAGAGCGTTATTAATGGGGTGAATGATTTATGTGCGAATAAGGTGGGAAGTAATGTTTTATGGCGCAGATTGGGAGGGGATCGAGAGAAAGCCTGAGTATCCCGATTACGGACGGCTGCTGAAGCAGAGTGACGCACGGAGGCAGCCAATGTGTCGGTAAATTGGTGCTCGACTGATAGCCCGGAAGGACCAAGAATGTAAAGGGAACCAAGGCAGAGATGGGACTATGACACACTGGCCACTTCAATGAAGCTTCTCCAACTCCAACGCGACGAATCATCATCGTTGCGGAGGTCAATGAAGCTCTTAAGAGGGAACCAATCCTTGGTTGTGCGATTCGGTGCATGGCGTCGTTTGTGTGAATTAGAAACAGATGTCCCGCGCAGCCTGCCAGAGATGGTGATTGTAGGAAGGACAACATCCTCAGGCTCTATCGCTGGTAGGAATGTTTTCCTTTGAGTATCCGCGGAATCGAAGAAGTCCACGCTATCGTCATCGCTGTCGTCTTCGTCCTCATCATCGCTCATGCTCATGAAGTTGCTTTGCAGAGTACGTTTGCAGGGAACTCGGGGAAGTTCAGAACGGCCTTCAAGCCGCGCGAGGGCGTCTGAGCGGTTGAACTTGCGAACACGTGTTGACACGGTGGATGAAGTCGCCTGGGTCAAGGTAGACGCGCGGTGAGAATTAGGGACGGGTTTAGAGACGGAGGCAGTGGGAGATGCAGCGATGGATGGAACTCCGGCGGAAGTACGCTTCAGGGAGAAATCCAGGGAAGGAATGACAGGAATGGATGGAAGGCGGGGTGGTGCACATGCGATAACTGTAGTGTCCTTGGGGAGATCCGGCAGGGTAGCGGAGGGAGCTGGCTTTGGTGATGGGATGGTGCGCATGGACTCGCGTGAACGGCGAAGACGGAGGGTAGTCGGAGATGGTGCGAGATAATGCGGGTCCTCAGGGATACCACTGTGAAAGGCGGTGAGTTGAAGATTCCAAAAATAGCTCAAGTTGGTTGAAAAAGACATACGGGAATGCAAGCCTCGCAGCTAAGCGCGCAGATGGCGCGGTAGTCCTCGACCTTCCAGACACTTTTCTCTTCAAACTGGCTGAGCGCATTGACTGAGACTCGGCGAGGTCCAATGAGAGGAAAGAGCGGAACTTGGATTCGTCGCGCTGCTGGAGGGTGAAGTAGAAGGCGGAGGCGTCGTCTGCCGAAGGTAGGCGTGCAGGCGAATCAGTAGGAAGACTTCCCCTTCGGGGGCCCAAAGGAATCTCCGGAGATGGTGAGCGGGATGACGAGGGCGAGGACGAGGACGCGAGCAGTGGCTGGGACAAAAGACCTGAGGTGAAGAATGGCGAGTACGGGGATGAGGTTGGGCTGAACATTGTTGGAGACAAGATAAAGGCTGTAGAAGGAAACAAAGGAGATTCCAATGCTGGAGCAAGGGATATGAAAGCAAGGACGAACGGAGACGAGTGTTTTATAAAGACAAGGGCAGGCGAGTGACGCTTGGTTCTGAAAGGGCGCTGTTCTTCGGTTGCCTTTGCTCTGTCACATCGCGATCTCAGGGAAAGTAAAGTTCCTCTAATTTTATTCCCAATAAGGCCATACCTATCGCACCTGCTTGTTTCAGTCAAATCCTTGCCTCATTTATCCAGATCTAGCCCGATTCCCCTTGCTGGCAACCAGAGCGTCGGTAATGTGACTTCTCCGTGACAGCAACTCACGACATGTCACAAAACGCTACCACCACGTTCCTACGTCTCGATTGCCCTTTCTGCCACTTTCATCACCCTCCGATTCAAACGACTCTGCATCCGTTTAACAATTAGATTGAACAGAAATAACACTGCTGTTCCTCACTCGTTGCATGCAAACTATCATCTTTATCAACATTTTCCTGTCGATGATTTTTTAGATTGCACGGATGTTTTTCTTCGGACCATGTATTGCACCACAATCAATGTGTGAACTTCGAGGGTCGCTGTGGGAGCGTCGTCAACTTAGCCCATTATCCCAGATGACTCGGGAGGGAGTCGGAGCTTCGTCATATTTTCGTTCATTAACGCGCCATGGTGCCCGACGTTGGCCCAACGATTTGCAGCGACTGGCGATGTTCGCCTAGTCAACTCCTTAGTTCCATACTGCTTCAATTTATCAATCATATATCCCGTAAGTTATTTTTCTAAAACAATACCGCAAAAATCGCAGATGTAGGCCCTTCCATACACATCTGCGCACACACCTGTCGAATCAACACGTTCATACGATTGCTCATAAGTAGTAGTTCGTGTCATCCTCGAGGCATGCGGAGCTGTCGTCGGTCGGGCGCCCCTTCGTTGTCAAGGGCAATGGGACGATGGGATCGGCGGAGCGGTCCCGCCAAATCTCCCCAATATCTCCCTGCTGATCTTGCGATAATCGCTATCAATCCCAATGTAGACTACGCCCCGCGCCTCCATTGTTATACTTATCCTGGCGCACCCCGCCTTGGCGCCACACTGCGCCACGTTCCAATAACAGAAAAAAAAGTCACGTCATAAATGCGCAGGAGCAACGAGTAGTATGCATCGTTACCAGTGAATACTTATGGGTACGAATGGACGCAAACAGGTAGTTCCACCCAACGACGAGCTCCAATTTATCGACACACCATGAAACGCCGGACAACAGTCCAGAAACGCCGATTTCAGACGGTCTGCTATTTTTTCGCTGCCAGGGGCTACGCGCACTGTCCCCTTATAGCCGCATCGTGTCACCAGTGACCGATCACCTTCAGGCGGCAACCATCGCAATGAGGCTGGCTAATCGCTCCGTGGCATACTTGGGCACGTTTCAATTTGCTGCATTTTCCGCATATGTTTGTTGCAGGGAATTTCCTCGTAAAAGTTACTATGGTGTAGTTATTTTCGCATCACAAAGGAGGCTCTCGAGGCTCGTCTTCGTTGCAGCCTACTGGTGAATTCGATACTATAATTCATCTAGATTCCACCGCGCCCGTGATTTAATTTCTTCATCCTCATGTTTTTGGACTCCGAAGAGCTTCAAATCAAAGACATCGTACCGGTCTCCCGAGCTCGTATGATCAATACGGCTTTCATCCATCATATTTTCAAATTCACCCATCGCACAACGATTATATGACTCGATCATAATTTTTTTTCTTCCCATATCACATTAATTGGAGTGACTCACAACTTCTTTTTCGTTTCTCAGTTCTTATTCGTACTTTCTTGATACCTCGGCTTTTCTCCTCTTGGGCTCCACCTATTTGAGTTACAGGTCTCCTGTTGAGATGACTCTGTTCGCTTAACGTCCTTTCAAGATAGGACCACGCAGGAACCCGCTGTGCTCTGGACTCAAGTGACTCTAATTTTTGGGCACCCGACAGTCGTGCGTACACCTGGACTTTACTGTTAATATCGGATCGCCCTTCGGAAGTCTGAGAGCTGTAAACTCGTTCGGTTCGGGCAGCCACTGGCAGGCCGAAGCTGGACGGGGCTCTGTGTACCTTCCCCCACGTCCGTTAATTTAGGACTGCCTAAATAATTTTATCGCTTACCTCCATCCTTACATCTAGAGGCGGTGTCGGTGCCTTTAGCAAAGCAAGTGACCACTCCGGTGACTTACCCTGATGACACTTCTCGTAAGGCTTTGGAGTCGGATATCATAACTTGTTGTCTGCGCTTGTCAAGGTTATTATATCAAGCGCCGACGACTTCTTCGTCCTTGACTAAATGATTTTTGCCTGAATAATGCGCTTTTCCTTTCAACGGTTAGCGTGTCTCATATTGTCACTACATCACTCATGACGCGTTCATGAGTTCCCAATTAAAATTAAAGGGCACACAATCGAATACGCTGGTTCTTCTCCCTCCCAAACTTTGTGCGTTCGGAATAGTTTATGATCAGTGAAGACGCGGTACGAGAACGGCACGAGGAAACCTTTGCCAGAGGGAGTTGTGGCTGGGCGATCCTCTCGCGGGTTTATTCTGGCTAGAAACCGTTCAACCTGTCTATCTTTTACAAATTGATCCAATATTTGGGAATTCGACCTGGTGCTTCTAATATGCCCTTTCCATTTCTGCGATTCTCTCGCACTGAACTATGTACACCCAAGTTTACTTCCGCGCTATTGACGATATCTTAGCGACTGTTAGTATTTTGATGCGCCTTTGAATCTAAGATCTTTACTAGAAGAAACTAATGAAGTCTTCCAACATTGAATAACCGGCCGCACTTTACAGATTTAGGTTCTGAAAAAAAGAAATCGGTGCTATCAATCCCCCGTCACTGTTATTCCGTCTTAAAACATATGTCGATATAAAGGGCCAATGTAGGCGTCCCATCATCCATAAATAAACGTCCCGGTAATGCAACCGCTCTGGTCAACTGCCGGTCCCGAAAAGCGCGCGGAGCTCTCTGGAACCGGCCTCAATATTACTATCACTGGAAACCTTTGCATTTGTTCCTTGTTACCTTCGAGACCAAGATTTTTTCCTCATCCTTGCGCTCTAAAGTTAGAAATGGTGGCGTGAAGTACGGTACGTGATATGTTTCTCCAGAATATGGGTTCTGTGGCTGCTGAAGTTGCTGTCAACGACCAATGGGCACCATGGCGTTGAACTTATCTGGTTTCTATGTTTCTGTCAATATAAAATTTTATTTATGCAAGCTTCGGTGTATCTACGCTTGCATCATTATTAGCCACCTCTTCGACGCCACAACGACAGGAGGATTATTCAATATCAGATAGATTGCAAAGTGACAATTTTATTCTTAATCACCCGTCCATCCCAGCCGTCGTAAATCACGTTTACATTCTTCAGTCTCTCGCTTAACTCTCGTCCAATCCTCAATGACCTGCTTATATCCTCCGTCATCCACTAACATAACCAGTTGCTCATATTCCTGTAACTGTTTGTCCAGGGTCCGTTCTTCCTTCTTCATTTGTTCTTCTTCTGTCTTCAGTCGCATGTGCGCTATTGATAAGGCCGTAGAAACGGTTTCTTCTGAGGCTCTTGTGGAGCTATATTGGTATAACGCGCGGCGAGCACGAGCGAGAATAAGGGAGAGTTTAATTAATGATGCTTCTATCGTCGCTGCAAGAAGATCATTGGACGCTAGGCGGGCACGATCCTGTGACGGCGGGATTTTAGTAATTGCGCTTGTGAGGTCGCTTTCGAGGTTTTCATGCACCTATTATTAACATGATTTGTTCGATTGAGATATCAAAAAGAGGAGGTTAATTCCATACGTCAGCAGCGTCCGTAATCTTCTCGACGATTCGTCTTGAAATAATTTCAACGGCGTGGCGTTGACTCTCCATTTCTTCCTTCAAAGCATTTATACGTTTCGGGAGCTCCGACGAAGCAAGATTTTGGCTATTTTCATCCGCGTCTATAATTCATCCGTCAACTCATCGAATAAAAGCAAACAGAAAAAACTCACCGCCGCCTAGAAAGCTCGCACAAGATGACATGATGCTGTTGAGCTTGTTGTTGAAGTTATTCAGTGTGGTCTCGTTAAGCTTAGTATAGAAATTAGCCTTATTGAGTCGCGCTCGAGAATGATGCGTACATGAGCTCTAAAAGAGGCTGATCCGAACCGACAAAGGTCAGTGCTCGTGATAAACTCGTTCCACGCGCATTCAGCATCCAAATTTTCATCCTGGTTATCTGCCATGGATTCTTTGTTGGCAACGTCAGCCAGTAGATGACTTAACGAAATGTCACGCAAAAAATTCTACAATTGATCTATCTGATTAAATATCATGAATTTTTGGGTAATAAATTCGATACCTCATCGAGTGGATCTTGCAGAATTGCTGTCAACATATCTACATAGATGCGCGTTCGGACATAATCGTGTCTTTCGAGATGCTAGCACCAAGGCAGTGAGTACGATGCAAAAAGCTTATGGTAAGACGTATCCTGTACTCAATAAAACGCACCATTAGAATAAGTGTATGTTGAGTTAGGAGTACTGCAAGTACGTTGTCAAGGTTGAAGATAAAGAGACGCGTGCTTCAAATCGCGATGCGCCATAACAAAACATGTGCCGTCACGTCACGTGGTAGTTACGAGTGTACCAATGAGGAAGCCTCGCTGTTTGCTTGTGCTTACCTTCCATTTACCTCCCTCCCACCATCGAACATTATCCAGTCAGCTAGCTACTCTTACACATAGCGTAAACGTGTCTCCTCGGTTCCTCCGGTTTACATGCTTATTATGGTGTACAAGGTTCTTTGATTGTGGATCAGCCGTCGCACTACCGGTACTAACCGACTTCACTAAGTCTATTATGCTCTCCCTTGACGCGTGACGCCGCTGATGAATATGTATTTCGTCTGCAGGGCCGAGTGAAGTCCTATAGAATAAGTACCATAGTCATTCGCTTTATCAACTTTTTCCATTCCTCCCCGTAACCTTCCACTATGGACTTGTTTCCTCCTGAAATATGCTTGCAAATTTTCAGCGAGGCTTGTATGCGCGATGACGGCCAAACGGGTCGTTCTCTGTCGCTGGTTTCTCGAAGCGTCAATGAGCTTTCTAGAGAGTTCAAACTCCAATCTGTCGCCGTCGAGGGGCTTCTGCAGATTCTTACTTTTTCAAAGTTGCTGGAAAATACTCCAGAGCGATTTCGCCGAGTTCGCCATCTCTTCATTTCGAGTATGCCTCAGATGGAACAGCCTGAGGCAAGCAGTAAGGCGACGCCAATGCCAATAAACCAACAGGTTGGAGAAGAAAGGCATTACGTTCGTCCTGCTTCTTTTTCGTTCGTGAAATTTATTTAATTCTGACCACGTATATTCAGGATGGAGTTTGCGAAGCTTTCCATCAGATTCTCTCTCTGACAGCACCGACGCTGAAAACATTCTATCTCGTTTCGAGTATTCCGAGGACAACGTCACTTCTGCCTGTATCGCTCCCACAACTAGTCGAGTTAACGATACATGGGCCTTTCCCAGCCTTTACTTACGGCGAAAGCAAGGTCGCCCGATTCCACGCTCTCAAACGAATCCGATTTATCGGTTTTACTGATTATCCCGTGGATTTGTTTCAAGACATAGCAGAACAAGCCCCTTCTACCACCCACCTGTCTTTCTTTGTAGCTCAGCCTTCTCGTCATCTTCATCACGATTTGGCTTCAGCTCTGTCTATCCCTCGCCAACGTACTCTTCTCACCCAGGACTTCGTTTCTCCTGGAATCTTGCCTGCGACCATCCAACATGTATATGTTCAGCCTGGGTCGAAACCCAGCTCGCTGCTTACGCCCTCGCAAGGGAAATGGTTTGGTACCATTCAGAGTATGGCAATGAAAGGGATCTCGACTCTAGCCAAACGAGATTCCAGACTCGCGTGCATCCCACCTGGCGACGAGTTTCTATACAGCGAAGCGAAAAGTAGATGGTTGTCTGGACATACACTTGACGTCAAATAGGCAACAGCCTTTGTGCATTGGCGATCCTGAAAACATAACTTCACACTCTTTTGAACAACTATATATAATTATTTAGTACCTTCTAGGAATTATACACATTACATTCGTTGAACATTACTTCAACTGTGGTCCTTTGAGTAGTCCCTGCAGTCCAGCAACGACGGCGCCACCAATTGCACTGCCGACCATTTTGACGCCACTAGCAGTGGCTACTACATTTTCTACTCCTTTAGCAGCAATATTCCATGCAGAGGAGTTATGCCTGGTTGCAATGCCCTGCGCACCAGCCGACATCATAATAGCGGCTTTGATTGAATCCAACTCGTTCAGCACTTCCAGACCCATTGATCTAGCCCATACTACAGGTGCCGCGTCAGTTGAGTAGAGTTTGTGAAGTTTGTCGACTGCGGCCATAAGGGTATGATTCGCAAGGTATCTTTCCTGTGCATAGGGCAACAAGGTAGTGTAAGAACCTGAAAGGCCGTCAGTTTGAGAGGGAGTGATTAAAGATAAATGCAAACCAATGTCAGCGCCCTGAGCTAAGGCTTCTCGAATGCATCTCGCAAGACATTCAACGTCTGACAGACCCATATTCAACCCCTGGCCCGCCAGAGGGTGGACGGTATGGGCAGCATCGCCCACGAGAACAGTACGCGAGCTCGCACCTTCACCAATGTAAGACTCTGCATGATTAAATCGCAATGGGAAGGATGCTATAGTCCCCAGCTGAAGAGACGTCACCAGAGGAGGTACCGCTTCAGAGTCAGCTGCGGGAATACCGACACTTTCTGAAGGTTTGATTACAGCCGACGCATACGCTGAAGTCTGATCAATCGCGTGCGATTGTTCACGCCAATAAATTTCTTGCTGAATTTCTGAAGGAGCGATTGACGCTCCTGCAGCGTGAGCCTCCAAAATTCGCTTGTGTAAATACCGTATTGAAATTTCAGGCAACCTGAACGCGGCGTTGATCATGCTTGCTAGAACGGCAGGGGCACAGGCCTGTAGAGCGGCTGCAAGAGGAGGTTTCGTTGACCAAACCAAAGACGAAGTAGTGGATGAAAGGGGCAAGAAAGCGATTGGGCCTGTTGGGAGGAATCGTTGATAAGCAGTAGTGTTAGGGCCCTCGAAAGCTCCACGAGGGGGATGGGACATGGTGGCCACGATAGCTTGCGTATTGTAAGACCATCCAAATGAGGAGATGTTGGCGTAGGATCGGACTGGTGAATTGAAGCCATCTGCACCCACCTTCGCTGGGGTGAGCAAGCTGGTCCCATATTGTAGACCTGAACTCACCAACAGCCTTGCCCGTAATGTCCTGCCATTATCGAGATGAACCACAGGCCAACCTCCCCGAACTTCTTCGTCTTTAGTTATAGATTGAACCTTGGTCTTCTGTAGAAGCTGTACTTCAGGAATTTCCTGGAGATGGCGAAGTAGTCCTCGTTGGAGATTAAGATTCTCTGTTAATCGAGCCATTCCGACGCCAGGTGTTTCCAATCCCATCTCTGCTGCAGAGAATGAGATACGTGCATCGGAAACTCCGTCCCATACCTAAGAAAGAAGCTCAAGTGGTTTAAAGTGGACATAAAGCCGAGTGAACATACCTCCATTTCTTCTATTGGGCAAGTACGCTTCTCGTCGACATAACTCCAGGCACCTGTCTCTATCTTTCATGTCAGCAGAAAGAATAAGAAAATGCTGCAAAACATATACCCTTTATGAAGCCAGTTGATGCGTTCGTTAGAGAGCTGACGCGATTAGAGTAAGTTCCTGGTGCTGGTACCCAGTGTTGGATTTTGGTTAAATCGCCAGCTTCTACCAGTGCAATTTTAAGGTTCTCGCGTATATATTGGGAAGAGCCTGCAGTATAGCCTCAGCATATAACACGGTTTAATTTGCAAAGAGGACGCACCTAAAGCACTGGCAAGAGCAAGGCCTGCGGGACCACCTCCTACAATGACGACATCACAGTCTTCGTATTTCTTCTGATCTGTTGAGGCAAATCTCCTGGATTGGTGGGCAGCTGCACGTCGGAAAGTAGTGGAAGCAAAGCGACAGGACCTTGTATTCCTCAATGTCAACGACATCGGGAAAGCGCTGTGATCTTAAGTTACCTCGTCGTGACTCGCAACATCCCAAAGTGGCTGTGCATTTGATTTCTATTATGCTCTTGTCACTGCTCACATCTTCTACCTGTTGTTCACCCTCTCGACGCTCTAAGGCAAGCGTGTCTGTCTGCACGCGCTCAACAGCCGCTTTAGACATCGTAGTTGTCTGTTCGACCAATTTCTAATCGTAACAATGTCCGCCATGACTGCTGCCCCGGTCTCAGCAGCGCAAGCCATCGGTGAATACCTACAATCACCTGACGACCTTGTCAAGATCTCCGCATTCAGGAAAAAGTTGGAGAAAGAGAAGGCTTCTATTGACTCCAGGCTGAAGAACGGAGTCAAGGAGCAGCTACAGGCTACACGCGAAGGCCTGAGGAGGCTTCTCACCACTAGGGACAATGTGCAGTCTATTAAGGACGAGATGATCACTATTGAGAAGGAGTGCGAGGATCCGCAAATAAAGGTGGCAACGTTTGATCAGATTAGCAGAGTACGTCGTCTTGTGAATGCAGTAATACAAATACATTCAACGCACTCCAGGTATCAATGGTGCACAGAAATTTCGAGTCAACGGAAGAGATGGTGAATAACCTACTTGAGATGGCGGCTAAGCTGGATGACTTGGAACAAATGTTAGCTTCAGATAGTCAGGATATCCTTGGCCCAGCACCTAATCTTCTCCTCATCCATTATCGACTCAACCAGCTCGAACGATTCCGAAACCAGACTATGCACCAGGCTAAGAAAGCATCGGCGAGCTCAAGAAGCACGCTAGTACGATGGTTCGAGCGTCTAAACAACGTTATCGCTGCTTTCGACCAGTATATTGCCGAATTGGCGCAAAATATCCTAAAGTTGGTTCGCGCTGGACATCCCGAGGTGGTCGTTAAACTTATTAAGATTGCCGAGGTGGAAGGGAGGGAAGACGAAAAGGTGAGTGTCGCGTCTAATCTTGTCCTTTGACTCGAGTATAAAAACGATACAGGCAGTGGCTTTGAGATTCGTGAAAAAGGCAGCAAAGCTCGATGCTGCGCTGAAATTCAAGTCTATGCAGGCTGATTCGCGTGTTCTTAAACATTATCGCTCAAAGATAACGAAAACGATAACAGAATCAATCAAGACGAATTTCGATGAAGCCTACAGACGGGATGAAAATGATCCTGAAGCATTCCTAGAGCGACTCACTTGGATCTACCAAGATCTTATTCGTATCGAGGAGGATGTTGTACCATGTTTCCCTGCAGAATACGACATCTACTCACTGTATGTCCGTGAATACCACAAAGCGCTCAATACTACAGTCAAGAAGATAGCTGGCTCCAAACCCGATGCCAAAGTCCTTCTTACCCTGTACGAATGGCTCAAAGAGTACAAGAAAAACATGAAGGAACTCAATATTCCACCTGAACTCCTCGAGCCACCTCTCCTTGATGGAAAGGAGCAAAGTCTCATTGAAGACTATCTTCATGTGATCATTCAGAAGCTCGACGAGTGGACGATGAATCTCATGAAAACCGAGATATCAGAATTCACCAAACGAGAAGAGCCACCCGAGCTCGATAGCGATGGGATGTACGGTACCCAGGGCGCTGTCATCTTGTTCCAGATGGTGAACCAACAAATCGATCTTGCTACAGAGAGCGGCCAAGGTGCTATACTGACCCGCGTCGTTAGTGAGAGTAACAGGGTCATGCGGGGGATACAGGATCAATGGGCCAAAGTTGTCGAAGGCGAGTTCAAAAAGCAGATTGAAAAACCTGAAGAAGTCGCAGGTGGTTTAGTCGAATATTGCATCGCGCTTGCCAACGATCAGATCAAGTCCGCCGACTACGCAGAAGCGCTCCTAGCTCGCCTTGAACCACTGGTATCAGAGAAGTATCGTGTTACTATTAATGAACGTCTAAACGATGCGATAGACGGATATCTTGATGTCGCGAAGAAGTGCATGCAGACATTAATTGATATCATCTTCAACGATCTGAAGCCGGCAACAAAGAACTTTTTCCAACCGCCATGGTATGACGGCATCATGCGTCAGATCGTAGAGACCATGCGCGATTACATGATTGACTACCAGAGCTATCTCAACCCATCCTTGCTTGAACTACTTGTCGAGGATCTGGTTGATGCTTTCCTGGTCACCTACCTCAATGGACTTGCAAATTCGCCCAAACTTAAGATGCCAGCAGCTGCCGAAAGGATGAAGGAAGATATCAGCGAAGTATACTCTTTCTTCTGCACCTTACGACCCGCGAAAGAAATGGAGCAACACTTCGAGGTCGCAGAGATGATCCAAGGAATGTTGGAGGCGTCTCAGGATATGGTGTTCTTGTCTTTC
The DNA here is from genome assembly GCA_004379715.1 of Crucibulum laeve. Taxonomy (NCBI): domain Eukaryota; kingdom Fungi; phylum Basidiomycota; class Agaricomycetes; order Agaricales; family Nidulariaceae; genus Crucibulum; species Crucibulum laeve. The sequence goes on from ML213598.1 coordinate 932,581, forward strand.
TGGTCATTTGCCAAAGTATATGGTCCAAATATAGCATTTGTAGAGGGCTTAATGAAGGCACGAAGTGATTTCGACAGGTCGGCTGTTAACGATGTGATGGAGAGCATAAGACGCAAAGTCAAGGACGAAGGGCTGAAAGATCGTGAGTGCCCTATAGATTCTGTATTTATGATTCCTCATATTACTTTGATTATCCAGCACAAGAGGCAACAATCATGAAGAAAGTTGCGTTACAGAGTACCTTCTCAAGATTTTTGCGAACATAGTTATTGTATTTCAGTTCCCCACGCATACTGCATATTTTCTACACATGGACTCTGTACATACATAGCTGCAATAACTTATTCTCTTCATCTCATTTATCCTTCGCGGAAGCGTCTCGAATCGAGTTGTCCTTCGATCTCACAGCAAGTTCATCTATCTTCTTGAACTGCCATGGAAAACGGGATGGATATAGAAACGGACGTAGATCAAATCCTGAGAAGTGGTGAGCATTTGAAGCAATGGTAGTGAAAATGTTTCTCAACTATTATCGTCAGGACTGTAAGACTCCTATTGAAACACTCAATACCGTCCACAGGTAAATTTAAAATAAAATAAAATAGACATACCGCATGATATGCAGGTGTGAGCGTTGTCATTTTATGACGATTCCTTGCGTATTCGAAGAAGAACAACTTCACTTTCCGTGCGATCTAAGAAACCATTAATAATCTTCTTCTCAATACTTAAAGAGTACGGACCTCGATCGGTGACAGGAACGAACCCCACTCGTCTCGTAGCTTTAAGAATGTACTATAAGGTCCATATTTCTCAACCTTGCGAAGTCGCCCAAGGATCGATAACTCATCGTAAGTCATACCCATATCCGCCTGTAGATAGGCTGTTAGCACTGAATTGAAGATAGAGAAGGAAGGAAAATACCTCATCAGATTGCACATACGTATGGGTGATGGGCTCGAGCTCTGCTGTAGGTACAGCAGTGAGGAAGCTCTCGAGAATTGGCAGATCAAACGCATGCTGGGCATATGCGATGAACTTCTTCAAGTCTGTCTTACTGATGCCACCGATTGGATTTATATCGGCTATTCAACCATTAGTCAGTAATTGCTGTTGAAAGATCTAAAGATAAATACCCGATGAACAATCGTATTTAGTAAGATAGCCTCGAAGACTAAAAGGATTTCAATAAAATTATCATGTTCTTCAGTTGCAACCAACCTTTCATCTACGTTTGCACTTCCCAAGACAAGCAGGCCACCGTTCAGGCCTCTTACCCATGGCAGTAGCTGTGCAAACATGTATGACAAAACCATACGAAGACGTGCCTGAAAACGATTCAACTTCATAATGTTACTAAGTTAACACAACTCACTTGAATGTTCTGGAGGGCTAAATTTTCTGCATTCGACCCCCCATGGGATCGGAAATTCGGTGTCTTGCCTGTTACGAAGGAGAAGAGCGCCCGAACAGCAGTGACAATAGAATCCATGTTCAAATCAACATGATAACTTTTGAAGCAGTGAGGACGATGTTTCAGCAATTAGGATAAATAAATACCTTCCGATTGCCACTGCCAGATCATGTGCACGCTGGCGCGTTTCTACACTTGAATTCTCCGTCCCCATGTAGCAGGTATGAAATATCCTACTTGCGAATTCCCGAGGATCAGAAGGAATGTAGGCGGAATCTTCGGGTTCTCCAGTTATACGTCTAGCATCGGAAATAACCTGTATCTCTGTTCATGGTCTGATTAATAGTTATGTCCGATTACTTATGTTGAGCTAACCTCCTCTTGCAGCAGCTTGAACTACCAGCCGACACATAGAATACACGATTACGGACGTTGCACAACTGTCGATGCCTCCACTTAGAGGGACAAAGTATCCCTGTGTCCTGGATCTTCTTAGGTAGTCCCATAACCAGCAAGCGGGACCTAAGCTATAGTTTAATTCTCAGCGCAAGAAGTACTCGAGAAACGGAAAATACGGACGCAATCTCTTCCTCTGGTATATGATACCTGACCTGAATAGCCTTTGTGACGCTAAGGCCCGCCAAGTCTTCATCGTCTTCATCCTCCACTTTCCCACTACTTAAGGAAAATGGAACTTCGACACGATGATAACTCTGAGACGACGCCGCCTGCATGTTCCGACTGCTCTTTGCGCGATGCGCGCGGATATCTTCCATATCTACTTTAGCAGTGATAACCTCTACATCGGCAAGGGAGAATTGGGTCCCCTGTGCTACTACGCTCCCATTCACAGCTATCATGGCGCATCCGTCATAATAGAGGCGGTCACCGTCGCAGCCTTGCTGATTCGAGTACAGGTATACTCCCCCAGACTATATCCATAATGGAGTGTATATACGTCCAGATCAAGAAAATGCTCACCGTCAACGTAGCTTCTTTAATCAGTTCGACACGTCTGTATAGCTTGCGCAGCTCGTGATGACTTCCACTCGAGTTCGTAAAGATTTCTACTCCATCGAGACCCATTAGGATATGAGGGCTAGACAGTAATGATCAGTCGGTATGAAGCCAATAACCCGGCAGCTGATAAGAAACCTTGCAGGCGTAAATAGCTCCTCGCAAAGTTCAACCCCGATGCATGTGTCAACCGTACTGATTACTGCGTCACCGAAAGGAACTGTAGTCTATGGAAATTCGCATCAACAATAGAAAATGTTATACTGACACTGACAATATCCGGACCTGATTTGTGATTTTCCGAATTTTACCTCGAAGCTCGAAGTTCTCCCATTGTCGATGCTTCGTCCAAGGAGTAAAATGTCGAAGCTCGCGATAGTTTCCGTCGTTGGCCATCCACATCTTTGGTCTAATCAGTAGTAGCCTCCTGTCATGGACGATAACGCGACAGTTGTATACGACGCTCTTATGCTCAACAGGCCTCGAATCAATCCATCTCTATCAGTCGTCAATGCAGTAAGAATAAAATACGACTTACATGCCAATATCGCATACAATACCATCCGTAGCATCAGATGATAGAATTTCTGCGAGTACCTCCCATGAATGGCGTATAGTGTCACCTATAGAACGTCAATCGAGATCCATGCCGAATGCGTTATGTTTTCACCTTCTAGAAAATGGTCCAAGCACCCATAGCCTCTACGAGCAATATGTTAGTTAAAACGATTGCATAAAGCTGGTTGGCCTAACGTACGGGACCTCTAACTCAGGTCCAACTCGAAGTGTTGCACCTCTACTTTTGGCGATACGTATACTTTCGAGTATCCGTTGCAGATTTCCCTATAGTGTCGAGTATTAGGTGCGTGAGATAGTGAACAGGAAACCAGAAATACTTCAAAATCTAGTGCCCATTGATTAAGAGAGCTAGGAAAGGTTAGAAATGTAAATACAACAACTCATATCTTAACTCACCAGCTGGAGATCAGATAAGATCAGTAAATAGAGAAGACTGGTGCGGATATCTCTTACGTAGCCAATACTAGTGTGTGCCCCATTGCAGCTCAAGCGCGAAAGACACCCTCGAAGTTATAGAATGCAGGTGTCCAAGAATGAGCGAGTCTTGAGCAAGTCAGATTTGCGGATTGCGTTGTTATCGGTATGAACCGGACTGACAATATTTAATAATAGCTCCGAGAATCGAAAGTGAACATAAAGGCATGATTGGCATTGTGATATCATGGAAAGTATACAAGGTAGATTGTGACTCTATAGATGGATGTTCTGTATCTCGGATATTAGATATGAAAGCAAATGTGGACGTGACTGATGGAAAGCTATGCAGGAAACAGAGTGATACTATGGTACAGAAAGAAAGACGAGAGCATCCTACGCAGTATTAACGTATGACGGAGGCCCTATAAAGATCCCGGGTCAATAATCGGTATGAACGGTTGGGATAAGAAAACATACCAGGTGAGCGTGATGAAGACTGCAGTGCACTAATCAAAGCCGTCTTCTCGTCCTCAGATAGGTTGTCAGCAAGACGCAGGAAACCGTCCAGTGCTGCTTTCCGATCCTCCTTTGTCAACTCAATCAAACGGCGCGTGAGATGATCAGCCTTGAGTTGGCTAACTGTCTGCGCCAGGTCCAATTTTTCAAGTGCTGCTGAAACCTCGCGATAGTCTGACTCTGGTTCAATTGATGCGAGGGAGTCCAAAAGCCGTGAACGATATTCCAGTGAGCTTCCGGGACTGGCTTCGGCCAAATCTGCTAAAGCTGCAGAGCGAGCGACGCGGGCACGAACAGCCCAATAGAAGTATCGGCGAGCGTTTTTCCATTCAGCAGCCTTGGCACATCCCTTGGCTTCCATACGGCCTGTACGACTGGAAGAAATACCGGAGTTAGTAGGTGCATATGAAAACTGAAGAAAGACGTACTCGTGAAGATCAGCGTATAATAGCGCAATCTGTTTGTATGTAGGCTGCAAAAAGGTCTCTCGCTTTGTCAGCGCAGCGGCGGCAGCAGCACGCTCTTGGTCAGACTTGGTGGAATCCTTGCTTTCTCGCTTGAAGGTCGCGTACTCAGGATCGAGGCGTTCCATCAATCCGAGGATCTTGTCGCGGCGCATCTTGATCTCGACGATACCTTCAGGTTCAAGGACACCAGCGCGAGCATCGACGTCGGCGTACATTTCCATCTGTTCAGAGTTGATGGAAGGATCGAGAACTGCCCATGCTCCACCACGAAGTTCACCGTTGGGAACAATATAGACGAAGACAGGTTGCTTATAGCTCGACAATCCATCGACAATCTTGGCTCCTTGCTTGAGAACTTCGTCATACATGTCTTGCTGACCTCCAGAAAAGCCACGCCAGTTCGCGAAGATAATGAGAGGGAGTCCTTCCCTGTTGAAGTCGAAGATAGCTTGTGCAGTTTTGTATGCCGAGTTAGGGTACCAAACTTGACCAGCCTCCATGATACGCTGCTCGAAAGAGGATGCATTAGCGGGATCTGCGGGAACGATACGTTCGATCGTGCGTGTTTCGACGGCAATAACACCCATAGGGATTCCACCAAGGCGAGCACGTCCAACAACGACAGTCTGGGCCCAGCCGCCAAGAGTCTCCTGGAATGAACCCTTGTCGAAGAAACCAGTGAGGTATTCTGACGTATTTTCGTCGGATTTGCCTTCGATGAACCAACGAGGATCGTAGGCACCTTTCGGTGGCGTATAGCCAATATCACGATCCCAAGAGTCGGTTGTCTCGCGCACAGGAAGTGCACCTCCCTTAACTTCGGGGACGTAGGAAAGCCACTCTAGGATATGAGTTGCACCCTGCAAGTCGCTGCTCGCGGTAAGATGAGAGACACCGTTCTTATACATGATCTGGGTACCGCCTAGCTGCAGATTGGAAGTATAAACTTCTCGTCCAAGGACCTTGTTAAGAGCAGGAGCGCCAGTAAGAATGATAGGCTGGCCTTCAACCTGGACAGCACGCTCTCCAAGACGAACAAGGTATGCACCAATACCAACTGATCGAGCACTGACAAGGGTGATGGTGAAGATATCGTCGTAGGCGCGTGATGTTTCACCAGCAATGAGACCAGAACCTTTGAGGGATTCGACACCCAAACCATCCTGGAGACCAACAACAGCCGTAATTTTATGACGACGCTCGCCATCATCTTCGATCTCAAGGGTCTGGACGGATCCCTGTCCCTTTTCTTGGAGTTTGAGATAGTTATCGGGGGTGAGGTAGAGGTAGCTAACACCCTTTTCAGGATGAGCGTTGTCGTTCCAAGCCGCAGATATCAAAGGTAGAGCTTCTTCAGCAATACCTAATCGGGCACCAGAGTTCGCAGAGAGATAGATGCGGGGTAAACCATGGTCGCGAGCGTATTGGGTAGCAAGGAAGAAGAACTGATCTTCTAAAGGACCGAAAGATCCAATCTTGAACGTGATATCATTGGCGATGACGACGGCACGACGTCCAAGGGGGGATTCCGGTGTCCTTAGGGTAAACACCCATCCCACCATACCAAATGTGTTGTTTCCAGGAGCCCTGTCCACCTCAGTAAGTTGGTCATGCTCGTCTAGAACGAGTTCCTTAGCTTCGAGGAATTTTTTGGGAAGTACCAAGGAGGGGTTAGTATTACGGGCTTTGATCCACACGTTGTGTAGCGCTTTTGAGAAGAGATCGGGGAAGTCATAGGCATAGGTAGTGCCAATGAGATGAGCTTGGTAACGCTTGGGCTGAAGCGACTCTTTCGTGGGATAGGCTTGATGCACAGGCTGCAAGTGCAAGGGTCCTTTTTCCCCGATCGACTTGAGAATTGTGGTACCCTTGTCGGTGGTGATCTCCTGATAGCCATGGTAGTTGACGATGAACCCAGACACGTTTTCGATGACGCAGCGAATGGGTGTTACATTCCCCTCACTGTCTTCCAAAGCAATCCGGATTTCAGAACCGGTCACATGGAGTCTCCAAAGACGTTTGCCGTGCCTCTCAATGAATCCGGAGATCGCAGCAAGGACATCCTCGTAAGTGACGGCGAGGTTATAGACGAAGTTCATGAAGATATGATTACAATCCGCGTTACGATGTTGAGCGCTGACAATCTCGAGCGCATCTAACACGCTGGTGACAAGGCGATCCGTCTCGGAAATTAGGTATTCCGCTGTGCTCATCGAGCCACGGAGGCGACCAGGGCGTACAAGAGCGCGAATGAAGAACCGGTTATCGAGTTGATTTTCGCGAGCAATGGCATGGTAGATGTGAATCTGTTTGGCCTCCACGAAGCGGGGAGTCAAGTTGTAGTTTGACAAGCGACTAAGCTCAAGCTGGAAAGCAAGAGCAGGCTCGATGTTACGAATAGATTCTTCCTCGCGCCAAGTACCCTCGAATTCACGGACAGTGAAATAGACAGGGTATTGACCTTTGCGGCAGATAAGCACAGAGACACGGCGTACACCTCGGCTCTTCAATATCTCGACCTGGCTATTCACGAAGGCAATAAGCTCGCTGGTCCAAGTTTCTTCAGGCAGATCATCTTCTTCACGGAAGATACGCAGAGCAATGTTGATGACGTTGGGGGGCTCGCTGTTGGAACCATAACGTTCACGATATTCCTCTGGATCAAAGGCTGGGAGAGTGTTCACGACCTTGGTGAAGCCTTTGATCATGGCCGAGAAGTTGTTGAAAGAGGCAATGGCACCTGTACGAACAGGCTGGGATTGATGACGATTAATCATATAGGTCAAGTCGCTAACAGAAGCCGAACGACGATTTTCACTGTACTTATGGTCAGTTTAGGCGTTAAGCAATACATCAAAACACGTACCCGAAAGAAATACGTGGGGTAGAAGGAGGGGAATGGGAGTGACCCAGGTTGAAGCGCCATGATAGAATATTTGGGATTTCGCCATCATCTAGTGCGTCGCCCTCTTCGTAATCGACCGAGAGTAAAGTATAAGCCTTGTAAGCACGACGAACGTAAACCTCGAATGCAGCTGAAACAATAGTGATCAGTAATCGGAATAGCCCAGAGTTGTATCCAGCTTACCTAGAGTGACCATGGGATCTTCATGATTGAAGAATGCCGGGAGCACATCGTAGACAGTATATCTAGAATCCGTCAATTCTTTCAATACCTCCGCAGACGGGGTGCTAATAAACATATTAATACCGCAGTATGATAAGAACGGGAAAGAACACTTACCGTAAGCCATCACTCTGTTCACCATAGTAGTTCTTCTTTACGGAGGTCTTGAGAATGGCTTCCATCTGGACTAAACGCTCTTCAAACGAAGGCATCTGTCCGAGAATAAGCACTTCGCGAGCTTTCAGTGATACCGACGTAGATGACCTGTACAAGGAATCAGACGCATGAATGACGATAGGTATGCAATGCTTACTTTGATTCCAGAGCAGCAAGGCCTTGGATGGCCTGGTAAAGGCGACTTTCAGTGTTGGATACATTCATATTACTTCCTTTGATGTATTCGAGAATTGCAAGGACAAGCTTAGCTTTGCAGCGGACTCCAATGTGACTAAGAACAAGGCTAGCGGCCTTGTCAAGATCGTCCTTGTACTGCTCACGAAGGTGAAGGACGCGAGCTTCAATACTTCCACCGAACAACGATTCAGTTTCTTGATAACGATAGAGAAGATTGGCTATAATCTCGACCTCGTGCCCTTTCAGACCACCGAGGTAGCGCTCCACAGCATCAAACAGAGCGCCCAGTTGAGTTCGGAACATGGTCCTGTCCTGAGGTAGGACGTTATCCTGAACATAATGCTCGAGCACCTTCTTGATACGACCTGCCGGGAACTCTTGGCTACCCTTTGCCTTAGCAGCATCAATTGTCGTTCGAATGCTTTCCTCAAGTTTGCTAGGCATACGACCGGAAAGAGCAGAGAGGATGGCAGTAACCTCAGAGTAGGGGAGTTCAGGATCGTGGAGAATCTCGATGAGGTCCTTGAAAGTAGAGTTAACGATCGCTTGATTGTCGAATCCGTCAAGGATGTCGTTGAGAGTGCCGAGCGCGGTGATCAAACGTTGGTGAGGCTTATTACCGATGACGCCTGGTGCTCCCATGTCAGGGAGAAGACCTTCAAATGGTTTGGCGTGTTTGACACGAGCTGGGTCATCAAGCGTAAGGATACCGACTATATCTCCTGGCTCGAGACTGACTCCAGGCTGCTTAATTAGCTGAACGATACCATCTTCGGAAGCTACCAACGGCATGTACATCTTCATGACCTGGATAATAATAATAAAGTGTTGAGTACTTGAGCGTATTCAATAACTAATAAATGTGATATACCTCGATTTCAGCGTATTGTTCTCCAGCATTGATATGATCACCGCTGTCGACAAGATAGCGGACCAATTTACCAGGACTAGGACTCCTCAGCTGAGTTGGGTCATTCTCTTGTTCGATCAAGCAGGTCTTCGCGTCCACCATGAGTCGCAATGCGCCAACTTCTTCACGCCAGTAGATGGAATGACTTTTGCCCTCCAAAAGAACAAGAAGACCTCCGTCTGCTAAGGGACGTGCTCCAACCATGGTTCGGCCACCGTTGAGATATAGCGTCCACACATTGGCCGAAGAGCGAGCGGCAGTGAAAGAGTACCTGACGTTCTCATAGATGAAGTCAACCTGGAAGACGGTCTTAAGAACGTCCTTTGCGGGAACTTGACCCTTGTCAAGGACACGCTTGTACTCTGTCCAGCAAGCATCGGAAGCAAGGTACGCCTTAGTGACAGCACCGCAGATGACAGCGAGTGTAGCGTCAGGTCGCTCAGCTGTAAGCTTGTTGCTGATGAGGGAGTCGAGCCAGCCGGTGGTGAAGTTGTTCTCCCTGAATGGCTCCAACTCTAAGAGTTTGATGAGATATTCGACAGTGGTTCGGAAGTCACCACGAATACTGAGTTCCTTGAGAGCGACGATCATATTCTTTCTGCTCTCGCTACGGTCTTCACCGTAGGCGAAAATGTGACCGAATTGGGAATCCGCGAACTCGTGAAGACCACCGGCAGTGCCAACAGAGAAGTAACCCCAGACGTTCGTACTGGAGCGGAAGTTTAGTTCCTGAAGGGAACCAGAAGATGGCTTGAAGCCCGCATCCGGATTTTCAGCAGTGATACGGACGGCGACGACGTGACCTTTGGGACGGGGTTTGCGTTGCAGCTTAACAGATTCGGGGTTGCTCATTTCGAAGTCAATCTCAGAAGATCCATTGTGTGCGACACCGTAGAGCTGACGGATGTCGCGAATACGGTGAAGGGGAATACCCATGGCAACCTGCAGCTGGGCGCCAGGAAGATTGACACCAGAGACCATCTCAGTGGTAGGATGCTCGACTTGAAGACGAGGATTCAACTCGAGGAAGTAGAAGTAGTCCTCAGAAGGGCTGTACAAGTCTAAGAAAGGATTTTGTTAGTTTATTGGATGGACTAGTTGAAAAAATAGGCATACATTCGACGGTACCAGCACTGACATATCCTACAAGCTTTGATAGACGAACAGCAGCGCGTTCCATCTGTTCGAAGGTCTCTTCCTTAGCGATGGTGACAGGCGCCTCCTCGATAATCTTCTGGTGGCGACGTTGGACAGAGCAATCACGTCCGAACAAAGAGATCGCATTGCCATACTGGTCAGCAAGAAGCTGGACTTCCAAATGACGAGCAGAACCAGCAAGCTTCATGATGAAGATAGGCGAGCCAGGAATCTCTCCGGCAACAGCATGGTACGCGTTCTTGAACGCGTCCGGCTGCTCGACCTTTCGGATACCTTTTCCTCCTCCACCCTCACTCGCCTTGATCATCACTGGCCATCCAATCTGTTCAGCACGCTTCAACCCATCTTCAACACTTGTAACACATGCATCTGCGTACGCCTTTTCAGGGACAGTCACATATCCCGCCTCAGAAAGGACGGTGTCTGTTATGCCTGATCCAGACCAGGGCATAGTGGGGACGTTGGCATGCTGAGCTACGATAGTACTCGAGATTTTGTCTCCTAAACTCCTCATGGCACTTCCTGGAGGTCCAATGAAAACGATCTTGTTTTTGCTAGCAGCTAGACTCTCGGGGAGGCGAGGATTTTCCGATGCATGTCCCCATCCAGCCCAGACTGCATGTACTCCAGAACGCTCGGCGACATCTACAATGAGATCGACATTGGCGTAGTTGTTGTTGTTGGTACCACCGGGCACCTCGATATATCGGTCGGCCATACGAATGTATTCGGCGTTAACCTTGAGATCCTCGGGGGTCGCCATTACCGTGAACTCGATTGCACGCTCACGTCCGAAGGTTTCGTAGCTCCATTGCCGGATTGAACGGATTTCCTTAACGGCAGCGATACCTAGCAAAATTAATACAGTGTAAGCGGGGGGTACTTGCGTGGCTATTATTATACATACCGTTGTTGGCAATGAGAACCTAGTTGCGCGAAAACAAGTAAGAATGTATTCTCATGCGGATAGGAACGTGTAGGAACGTCCGCTCCGTCCACGCGTCGTAAACACTCACTTTGGTAATCACTGTGTGCCCACCATGAGATTTAACATAGTCGTAGACGCTGCTAGCTTCAGCGTTGTCCAAAGAGTTTCCACCTGTAAAGCCTTTCCGTTAGCATCCCTGGCTGTATGCCGATGGATTACAGGACTGACCGATAAATTGCTGCACTCTCGAATGGTCGTATTCCGGCATTGCGGATGAAGAAATAATCAGCACTCTGCAGGGTGTGCAGTTGCTAGAGGGGGGAGGAAGAGGGCGAGGTAAAGCGGACTAGGAGCCCTTGGGATGCAGCTTTTAAACTCGACGCCCTCTGGGGTCAAACTTATGATCAGCCCCAAAAATCTGTGATTCCGCTTACCTCAGCGCGCCTGACCCTGGTCCCAGATTCTCATCGGCGAGAAACGAGTAATTACGGGGGTTCTCCAAGGACCATCTATCGCTTTCCAGCTATCTAATGGACGCGTCCCGCAGCTCCCGGGGCGAAGTATCCTCGCATTTCACCGTGAACTCATTCGCCCAATCCGATGCTATCCGACTCCTGCGCGTTTGATGCTCGCTTAACGCTCTCACAGGAATTCAACCCTCGCGTCCATAAATATCCCATATGCTCTCGGCTTGACAGCGTGAACGCGAGCATACTGTCCTCGACCTTGGTATTCTAAACGAATTCAGTAAAGAGTTTCTGAACATTCTATTTATTGTTTTATCCTAATTATGAAGCCAAGCCGTTTCCTGAACACCTCAGTTACTTACTCAAGGTCTACCCAGGCCAGCCTGTTGACACTGTTTCAAATCCACCCCCCACCTCGTTCACCGGGGTCCGCACTTGTCCCGCACAACGTATCTTAAAGCCACAGAAGACACCATTGATCTCCCCTGAAGCCGTATAGCTCATCGTCATTTGCAACAGCAATTAATAGATCCATTTTTGAAGTTGCTGTCCTATTTATAGACGCATGCACGATGCTTCTAAGCCAGGACTACAGATGTTCACATACATATCAGTGAGAAGAACAATCATTCCCAACGAATACACCTAATCTTTGGCTCGTTCAGGAAGGTATTGAATTTAACTCGGTGGTCATGTACCACTTCGAAGCCGTGTGCTGACAGATCCGACAACCCGCGGACGATGGGCAGTGCCGGACGTTATCCAGGAAAGGATACCATTCCACATCGGACAGCGACGGGGGATACATGGTCATCGATGTCCTATCCTTATCGACGAGCAACGGTAACGCATTAACGCCGCACATGGTTATTGTAAACCCTCAATGTAAAACGAATGTCGTGCAATGTGGTCAAGAAGCTGCCGCGACAAACAGCTAACCGCCTCAGTGCGTATCACAATATGACGCCTTGTGGTGATATCCCCAGAAATCTCGCCAAGTAGTAGGCATTCCACTAACATGCGAACATCGTCGATTATTTCTAAATTTAGCTGAGCAGCTATCATGAAGTTAGTATCGAGTTGAACACCTCTTGAACGCACATCCCTGCATATTTACGCTGATCGTACGGATCCGCCGATGCCAATGTGCCATTAGAAGCTCTGTATAGATAAGCTGATTTAGAGTTAGGGGACGATAAATATTACCACATCGATGGGTTTGTATGGACTATCACGAGCTCTAGGAGCAAGTGGTCAAAGTTCAGGAGGGGTCTGACCGCCACAAAATCATTCAGGGAGTACTATTTGGTACAGCTTACTTTCGCAGTGGCATGCCAAGCATATGCAAACCGGCGGCGCCGGCTTTCCCATTAGTTGGGGCGAATAGGAAGCGATGACATATACGTGTTCATAATTTCTTGTTCAGGGACTCAAATGCTGATGGTGAGTATGCATTTGACATGTGAAGGGACCGAACAGACGTCCGTGGCCTTTAGAGGATACTGGACGCTCTACAGCTCCGTTAATTTATAACATTAGATTTATGTCAGTAACCGAGCGGCCCAGAGTTATATATCTCTCCAACTGAGCTGTTCCGCGGTTTTGTGATTTCAACATGGTAATCATATTCGTTAATATACATCTGGAAATTGTATTCCCGGTTCTTCACCGACTGACCATGGTTCTTCCGCTGCCATGGAATAATAAGTGATCTGAACAGCTGAAGGATAGCGGCCACGAACCTGACAGTCTTTCGCTCACCAGTAGCCACTTCTGTCTTTGCGCGATTCAGCACTTTCTGGAACTCAGCGACACGGTGCCTCATCCTAGAGTGCATGTAAGCCTTTGAACATTTGATGTGGTAGTGAAGGTAATCGCGGAATAGCTGGATGTGCGAAATGGTCGCCGACGCGGTGGATGGATTGACAAAGTGACGAGGGAAAAGGACAAAGGTAACATAGCCAACATCTTCTGTGTTTCGTAGGCCAGGAACATGTCGGATTTCGAGAGGAGGGTCGCGATTGGAGTAAAGGACTTGAGGCGCATTTTGGATGGAAGGTTGGCGTCGGGCGTCGACGAATTCCTACACAATATACGTCAGATGAAGATCACTCTCATATATATGAAAGAGATATACCTGGAGGAAGACCTTTCCAAAAATCCTGTCGGTTTCATCCTGGAAAACTGTCGAGAATATGACCGTTACGCGATCAAGAGACGCTTGAATGTATATCGCCTCCTCATCACGATAATGAATCTGCATGAGCTCCCCCTGTCCGCCTGAGGATTCTAATTCTTTCTGAGTCTTGAATCCGAGTTCGAAAGGAGCAGCAAGTGCATTGCGCTTAAATAAAGCGATAGACATTACGAACGCATCGCGCGCCTCTGTCGTTAAATGAGTTTCCAACGGCTCAGGGAACCACTTTGATTGATAACTCACCAGGATCTGCTGGCACTTGTTCTATGTCAATCTCCAAGCTAACGTTGTACTCATTTTCCACCTGAGTCGCTACCAAGGCCCCATATTCACGTCTCAAGATGTCCAGAGCTCCATATTTGACGAGTTCATCCCAACAACGGATGTGCATCGAGAGAAGTAGAACAGTCTTCTTCTCCGGGGTTGATAGATGGAAGCGTACGCCATCGTAGTCCACAAACTGAACGTCTAGAGAAGAGGGTCTGCTGCTATGAACATTTTAGCTTCCAAAGTGGGACGATTCACGTACTTGATAATCTTCTCGGAGAGAGTGGTTTGAATGATGACATTTTGAGGCTGGTGATATATGTATTAGTTTGCATAAAGCAGGATAGATAAATGAAAGCACTTCAAGTAAAATCATGACTTGGGATATTCAGGAAGAATATGGGAGACGTATAGATGTAGGTGTCTGGTAATTGTGATTGTGTTACGCGGTTAACGCAGCGGTGATCAAGCACGTGGATGAAATCATCGACGCGACCAGAGGCAGAGCTTGAGGGGCTGGTAATTAATTGATAGCTTAGTGATAACCCTACAAGTCGCGCATGTGTTCACCGCCAATGAATCGATACGTACACAATGTAGGTATACGCTGGAAGGCAAAAGAAAGAATTTATATTGTAATGATATAGGGTAGTCGGTATTTCCTCCAGCTCACGCTGCAGCATTCAAATTCATTATGATTAAAAGGCAGTCTGTCCATCACTACAGAATGATATAAAAAAAGAGCAGATGCAAAGGTTAGCAACGAAGGAAATAGAAGGGAATATCCATAGGGTGATGATGCATTGTAAAGTGAACGATAAATAGTAAGTGGCAACGAATGAGGTAGACGACATTTCCGCTCCAATTGTACAGTGATCTAGATGATGAGAATAGAAAGAAAGCGAATCAACGACGTTTTATTTTCGCCGTTGTTGCTGCCAAACCGCCAGCGGTACATCCTCCTCTTCTCCGTTCGGACGACCCTCACTAGTACGCGGTCGTCGACCATGGCCAGGGGGCACTGCATGAGCGCTATGCCCCTTACGAACTTTCCCATTCGCTGGAGGAAGCCCAGGAGATGTGGTAGCCGTGGCGGAGAGAGATCGCCCTGGTCTATTCCCCCCATTTCCTAGACTCTCTTGGGAAGTGTTAAGATTGTAAAGCGCCATAGGTTGCCCATGATTCGACGGAGGGGGAGAACGTGATCGTCGTGGTTGGGAAGACGATGGTGGAGGTCCAGAAGGAGATCCCATTGGTATCGATGAAGTCTGCTGCTGTGACATCCACATATTCTGGTCAGCAGGAGGCATTGCGCCTGGGGGTAACCGAGATTGTTGTGGCTGATGCTCCGGCGGAGGATAATAATAATGGTCGGGTAACTGCTGCTGCTGAGGTTGGACTATTTTTGGGGGAGTGTTGGAATACATCTGGGCCTGCTGTTGCTGCTGAGGTTGCATTCGAGGGTATGGTTGAGGGACGCCATTCGCCGTGGCTGGTGCAGGAGGCTGTCGACCCATAGGTATACCCTGCTGGGGAGGACCGCCGTTATACCCACCATATTCCTGCTCCATGACACGATGCTGCATCTCATATTGAGGTCCTCGGATTGGCATTTCAGCCCGACGACCACCAGCGGCTGCCCCACCTGCCGGAGTTTTCGTGAGTGAACCTCTCCTCCCTGACTCCTTCTTCTTTGATTCCATTTCCCTTTCTCGCTCTCGTTGCTCCTTCTCAAGCCGCTCCCGCTCCATCCGTTCTTTCTCGGCCCTCTCTGCTGCCTCCTTTTCCCTTTGCTCTCTCTCGGCCTCTTCCTTCTCCGTAGGTGTAGGAGCTCCGTTTGTACCAGCCGCCGCATTGGCTACCGTCGGAGCAGCACTTGCCGGAGGTGAAGGATTCTGCGCCTTGTTGATAACGCCTAGATACCAGAACATGAGGTTACTGATCAGAACTTGTTCATAGAGCGGACGCCTTGGATTGGCCAGTTTGATGTGGCTCAACCGATAGATAGCTCTTTCGACATGTATTGGGTATCTCGCGTATGAGTTCGGACCTGCTGGAGCCAATCCAGGTGAAGTAGGTGGAACATAGGACTTTGATGACTTTGAAGCTCCCAAGAGAGCCTGTGCAGCCTCACGACCTGCATTGACGCCATGAGCCCCAAGAGCTGGAGGAAAGTCTGAGTCCTGCTTTTTCTTGCCGCCAAAGAGAGAGCCAAAAAATCCCGACTCCTTTTCCTTCTCAGCAGATGCTCGCTCCCTGTTCTCGCGGTCTTTCTCCTTAGAAGCCTTCTTACCCGTCTTGTCACCACCCCACTTGAATAGCCTTTTGTCCTTTGCTTTGGGCTGGGAAGGGGGGCTAGGCGTTGTAGAAGGCAGAGTTTGTGGTGACTGCGGTACATAAACAGTAGGGGGTGTTTCTGGTGCCTGCGGTCGAGCAGCTGGTTCTAAGGGCGATGGTGTCCGGGAGGGCTGCTGGAACTCCTGGGAAGGTTGAGGGTTCAGTAGACGCTGTGGTTGTGGCTGATGAATGACCGGCCCAAGCGCCTCAAGGAGAGCGGGCTGTACAGGTGGTACCTCTGGCTCGGCTAGTGGTAGGGATTGTTGAAGCGGCGGCGGCGAGATCGGCTGCTCAATGGGAGCCGGCGGTGGGGGAGTGACAACGACAGGTGGGGCTTCCTCTTCATCATCATCCCTCGCATATGCATCATATATCGAAGCTTCTTCGCTGAAGGAATCTGGCCGCTGATTACCCCCATAACCATCATCGGAAAAGGTTTGTCGACGTTGGGCAAGGGCGCTGGAATCAATATCACCGTGATCACTAGAAGAGAACTCGCTCGAAGTCCTTGCCTCCGATCTTGTATCAGTGGTGGCGGTAGGTGTCCTAGGTGGTGCACCTCGTCGCGACGCTCCGAAGCGATGGCCACCACCATCTCCTGGTAAACCTGGCTTGCGAATTTTTGTACGAGCTGCGCGTCTGAGAATTTGGCCTGGCGGAGGGACAATGATGGGCGCATCCGCTTCGTCTCCCATCTCTGGCATCTCGTCCATCTGGTCGATAGCTGAATACATAAACATGTTATAGCATTTGGTCGTAGAGTCAGAAAATAAATACAGACCTGAGGGCGAGAGATTGAGACTTAAGCTTCTCCTCAATACATTTCTCAGTTTTGACGGGTCATCGCTCTCCGAGGCTTCCTCAGCCAACTCCTCCAATTTCTGCAGGTCGTTGATAGTGAGCTGCGGGCCTCGATTCCCATACAGACTGCTACGACTCCTCTTCAGTGGAACAATCTCCTCTTCTTCGACATTGTCATTCTCCGAGGGTCGATATTGTCTACTAAGCATCGACCTCTTTCTGCCAAGGCCGGACGATGCAGGTGTGAGGGAGGACACCGAGTTGGATCTCTGTGGTGTGTCAGACTCCTCGTCTGGCAAGGGAGTGCGGGAATGTTCCTTGAGGAATGCACGGAACTCTGCTGGTGCGATCTCAGGATGGAGACTGGCGGGAACCCAGAACAAGTGAAAGGGATCATCAGTTGGATTGGAGCTTGTGTCGGACGCACGACTGCTGGCTCCGCCCTTACTGCGATGAGAAGAGGAACTTCCTTCATGAGAGCTGCTGGATGAATCGCTGACTTTACGAGAGGGCGTAGCAGGAGATCCGGCTGTCCAGTATGTTGTCGTCGGGGAGGAAGGAGGCGACTGATTGGGGAGGTCAGGATCGATGGTGAGTGCGCCAGGTGTGGTAGAGCGCCTTCTAATATCCCGCAAGGCTTCTACCTCGCGCTGGATCTCGTACTCAGAAGGCTGTAGAGTGCGGGTGGCCATGATGTGTCCTGTTCAGGTAGAGGAAGCGGTAATGAGAGACAAAAGGCACAGTGAGCCGAGATGGGCGTTTCTGGGTCTGGACGACCAGGATACGAAGAGAAGGAGGGGAAGCTAATGAGAAGAATGTCGAGGACGCTGTTACCGGCAGAATAGCCTGAACAGCGTGTGGCACAAGGCTTGGAGCTCGATGCGGTGGAGAACCCGTTCAGACCTGTTGTAATTTTGGCAGCGCACAACTAGAGCATGCACAACTTTGCTCAACTCCGCCTGCTCGGCTGTACCGATCAGCCAACAGGTTGCGACCGCTTTCGTTATTCAAATAATTATTTCTCAATTTCCCTATGTCATCTATGTTATCAGCGTTATTCTACTGAAAGTTGTATCTATCATCTGACATCCACCCTAATCCACAGCGAAACAAGCTCTCGCGTGCTCTTGTCCAGCGTTCGTATCTCGTGAGTACAACCAACCAAACTTGGCAGAGGTCAAGACTAAAAAGACGCCCAGAAAGCGGCCTCATACTTCAGAGCCGTTTCGTTCAACCGCCATTGATCCGACCCCACAGCGACAAGCTAATTGTTAGACTCGCCAGCATTGATTGCCACAGCGGTCATAGCATCTTGCTATTTTTCCGCGGGAGATGTAGCAGCAGATTGCGCAGTTAAAGCTACACTTTCACGGCGAAGCTCCTGGATAACGGCCTACAGTCATATAATGTTGGTCATTTTTGATCGATGATCAGCCGAATGAGAAACAACGGCACGAACAGCGAGAGCTTCTGGGTTGACACCATTCTCAATCATCCCAACGCATGTTGCGAGAGTTTCTTTGTCGAGTTGTGTGTTCAAAAGCTGTGACATTTCGAACAGAACTGCTGCTGTGAGTGAGCCTTCCCGCAAACCTTCAAGGATACATACTGTCAAGTGTCTGTTGTGCGGATGAGATACGCTCTGCCTCTTTGGTAGACATGGTGAGAACGCTATCTGTTCCTCAGTGTCGGTGTCAGCCCTAGATATCAATGAATTGGGCCAAAATGTGGCTTGTGGACGTTGCGAACAAACGCGATCCCCACACCGCGATTCAACAGCAACCTTATTTGGGTATATTCCCACGCAGCTCTTCAAGATCTGCTCAATTATCAATTTACTTATCCACATCTCATCTACTATGGCTCCTGCAAAGACGGGCAAGGCAGCTCCAGCGCCGAAGAAAGAAAAGGTTTTTCATCCCTCCTCACGAAAAGCGGGCCAGTTTGCACGACATGCCCTCCGCAAAGGCAAACTCGGCAACTTGGCTTCAAAACGTGGACAAAAACATAACTCTCTAGGTATGCAGAACACGTTCATTCTAACATCCCATGCTCACAATTATTTAGTGGATGTATATGGATTTTTCTATCACGCAATGCCAGAGGAAGGTGTCCTTACCCTGGAGGAGCTACACAATATAATCCGTGAAGTTTGGTTAACGAGATTTGACGATGAGTTGGAGGAGGAGAGAGCTGCACGGAGAAAAGGACGGCCGAAGAGTGCCAGGGAGGTTAAGTTAGAAGACATGAGGCTGCGAGAGGCAGAAATATATCGGACAGGAATGGGTGCGTTAGCTATTCCTTCTTCATTACTATTTATTAACACAAAAAACGATGCAGAGGTCATTGATCTAACACACGCACCAACTGTCGAAATCTTCAGGCGTTGGGACCAAAAAGAAGTCGCCTTCATCGGACTACTTCGCTTCATTCGGATATTCAGCACCGAGCCTGAGGTTGCTATCGTTTCAAGACCGGGCACACACCAGTCTATCGTGGGGCTAGCGCAAAACTCGGATCTTCAGGAACAGGGTGGCATGGATGTCGTTCAGGATTCATTGTCTGTACTATCGGGAGAGAGATTCTCAAGTACAATGATGACTATGGATGATCCTATAGCGGCATAGACGTTCTCTGTTATTTTATTGCATTTTCCCCATATATCCACTGCATTTACTGAGTCCTCTGAGCATGTGAGTCGTGGTTGCGCTTGCAGGCTTTATCTTGAGTTAATGAATCCCATATCGTAGCCAGTATTCCATCCATTGCATATGTATTTTGCCAGGAGAATATGTTTTAATAACCATGAGGCGCGTGACGACGATCGAAGCTGTCAAGTAACGTCGGATACATTTACTATTGGTCTGGTTTTACAGCATTCCTTGGTGCTGACTGGTGAATGCAAAACTAATAACTAGTGTCTTTTTTATCAGTCGTCCACTGTGTTCTCAGCAACCTTGATGACGCAGCACTGGCCTGCATGTTATCTTTGACTGAGGCTGTCCGGTGTACTTACTTGCTCTCCTTTTCCTATACATCCTCGCAACAGCTCCGTGTACATCGTACAGAGCTTCGGAGTGGGCTTTCGTAACGGTAGTTATATCCCCCAGTCTGTTCCTGTAGAAACCGTGCTGAATAATCATACGAATCTCTAGGTGCGTGTACCGATACTGTGCAGTAGGGTAACGCTTTCCAGACCGCCGTGCCTCAGGTTACCCGATGAACAGACGCCAATTTGCCACTAACTTCGGCAAAGCCGCCTATGTACTTACCGCCATTTTTTGAAACACCAGCCTCAGGACTTAATAGCCAGTCAACAAGAATGCCTATCAGAGCCCGACTATGAATTAGAAAATCGAGACAACGGCACTTGATTTATTCCGAATGCCTCCTTGCATGGCATCTAAATAAGAGGTTAATCTTAGTTGCTTTTCACCCCCTTGCCTGGCATACTGACAAGTTACTCGGTCATGACAGGCACCCGCCGCCAGAAGGCCACGTTTGAAATAACTATTCCCGACTATCGGACGTGAATTCTCGCAGCTCTGGTGAAACATTCCTGTTACCTTCCTTCAGCACTCTGATTACCCTCCGTCGCTTGGCCGCTTCATCTGGTCTCTTATTGGCTTTGTTAGTCATCCCAGATATTCCATCAAGTATAGGTATCCGTGCTTAATATTATCTCTGGTGTCGTGCCTAAGCTGCGGTGAGTCTGAACGCGAAGCCGACTCCCAGGGTTAGGCTTAAGGGGAGATGACCTAGGCGTTATGTGCGCATTTTAAAATCTCTCGAAGATAGATACGTGCTACAAGGTTTTGCAGATCTCTTCTTGGAGTATACTGTAAGTGTACTACTCTCAATACGTGGTTTTTCTAGGATGACCAGGTTTGTTATATCGGTATCCATTCACAATATCCTAGGCCGAAAAATGTATCTTTATATAATAACTATGGATCAAAGTGTCATTCAGCTTGTATCCTCTAGTAATTTCTCTCATTTTGAGAAGGGGATTCTATGACACGATAAAATATAGGCGTATTACATTATTGTTCTGCACAATGCTGATGAGCTTCATACAGAGACACACTACTCTGTACTGGCCTTTTCAACGTGTACGTACTTTGTGCTACTGCATTAAGACTGGATTTAAGCCGATTGGATGTTTCAGCGAAGGGGAATTATAGAGAAAGCTACGTCGATGGCTGAGTGTCCATTCGATGTATGTGATAAAATCTTCAGTTGCACGCCCTTTCCTTGCCAAGGTGCGGATTCTGACTTCAAGATATTCAAGCGCATCAGTAGTGCTACGCTTGATCATATCGCCGCTTGCTCAACGAAGGGAGAGCCAATTTATATACATAAGATTTGCTCTCAAGGTTCACTTTAGATTCCGCCTCGGAATTTCTATTCTGTATTAAACTTAACACATTGGCGCGTCCTCTCCGAGTCATAGAGCCAGGGAAAGTCAAACTAGGACCAAAAGGTTCTATTCCAATTGAACGAGCCGATAAATTTAATGTTTTGACAGAAGCCTTCGAGGAGTTACTGTGACAATAACTCGTCGGTGGCACTCAGGGAGATATTTGGCCATTGTTAGAGCTCTTTGATGATAAAACCAAGGAATGTATTGCAACAATTATAGATTGGATGGAACCATTTGGTTCAAAGGATTTAGACTCTCTCCTGAATTTCAGCTGCTTGGTCCTAATCGCCTGGAGAATCATGGAAGGGGAAGCCTGGTAGATAATCCATAGAGAAGGCATTTTCGGCAATTAATTTCACGACGCACAGTAAGGTAAGCATTGCTTGCAGCTTACAGCGGCGAGAAATAGAAAAACTGCAGAAATACTGACGTTGGTTAACTATTTATATAGGGTGGAGTATGGACGTATGGGGATCTTGCCAATAATTCGTATCAGCTGCCGATATTCCGGTACTTTTTCTTGTTCTGCTGGGTAGAGAATTTTCAGATATGTATGAGTCAAATGCCGAAGTGTTGGCTAAGAGGATCCACCTGGATCTCCGGTCCGATCATCCTGGCATCTAGGCCGTTTTCTTGTTTGGTCTACAACCTGTGATAAAAATATCTGACTGGTGAATTCAATTAGTTTTGAAGACTGAGAGGGTCGCCCTCAATGTCCCCCCTCGCTCATCGTCGTTACAGGATGCCTGAAACAGCCACGTGCATCGTCAGCTATTTTATTGCAAGCGGGTACTCGATAACATTTCTTATAACCAATTCTTGCAATTTTCAGTTCCCGGAAAATACCTGTGACCTGACGATCTGCTAGTAAAGTCTGGGCCTCCGCTCGTCCTTCCACAGGGTCCACACGTATGGTCAGCCAAAGATGCTTTAATTTTCGCCAATCGATCCGGCTTTTACCTCATGTCTCCTTCTGTGTGGGTTATAACCGCCACGGTCGACATCTTCTCCCAACCACCCGACCACCATGATGCTCAATCTCAAAAGGCATCTGTCGCATACATCGTCTGCGGATACGCTCAAGCCAACACCCCCAAGTACAGTCCTTATCGTACGTGTTATAAGTTCTGGGAAAGTGTCGTGATATTCACTTTATTTCAGGTTGGAGGTGGTCCTTCTGGACTCATCCTTGGTATCATTCTACTACAAAACGGTATTCCTGTTCGTATTATCGAGAAAAATGCATTGCCTAGGCTTGGTCAGCGCGGCGCTGGTATTATGGTGAGTGCATTACAGCGTATACTCTCAAGGATCGCAGTGCTCATGACTACCGACAGCCTCGTACCCTTGAGCTCTTTACGTACATTGGCATAATCGATGAAGTCCTGAAGCTTGCAATACCTATTCCTCCTGCCAGAATGTACAAGCTCCCAGGAGGAGCAGAACCGATACATGACTTTGATATGGCCCCTCCTGTCCGTGCTACTCCTTCTACACCGTTTGTGCGTGTTATTACGATCATTTACTAAACACATCTAACCTAGTCAAATAGCTTGCCCCGCTGATGCTGGGTCAAGATAGACTTGAAAAATTATTCCATGCAAAATTGGCGGAATTCGGCGTCAGTGTCGAGCTTGGTACAGAACTTGCATCGTTCAGTCAGACCGCGGATCATGTTGACGTAAAGCTACTACGAAGAGGCATGGATCCTGAAGCAGAAGGCGTTCTAGAGGACTCAACATACGAATGGATGATTGGAACCGATGGAGCTCGAGGTGTTGTACGGAAGCAACTGGGTCTTACTTTTTTGGGGGAGAGAGCGGTTGAGAACTTCGTTGTGGGTGATATCTGCGCCGACGGTCTTTCACAAAAAGTGAGTTCTTACAGACATATCTTTCGAATCCCTTTGACAGTGTTTTTCTATAGCACTGGCATATGTGGGGTGATGCTGGTAGCACCTTGTATGTTCCTTCCTTTTCTTTCTTTTCTCGTTTCTCATCCTTGGACAGAATAAGTCTCCGCGGGACAGAGACACCAAAATTATTCAATTTCGTCGTTACTGGTCCAAACATCAACCATAAAGAACTATTTGCCGATCAAGACACCCTTCGAAGGTGTTTCTACGAGAACACGGGCAAGCGACCTGATGTGAAGTTTGGCGATATACCCTGGATATCGTGCTATACGTGAGCTGTATGGTTATTAATGAGCATATGTGTTGTCTAACCCCAAATAGCCCAAACATTCGAATGGTTGATAAGTTTGGTAAAGGACGGGTATTCATCGCTGGAGGTAAGCCATTCTTCGTTGTTTAGAGTTCTGTTCCTCCCTAACTCTTCCCTCAGATGCTGCTCACGTTCATAGTCCAACTGGTGGCCAAGTGTGTACCTTTGCTCATATTGTCCTACCATTATTTGACTAATTCCATCAGGGAATGAACACTGGTGTCCAAGACTCTTTCAACTTAGGCTGGAAACTTGCCCTAATCATTAAAAAGCTTGCACCAGTCTCTCTTATCGAATCATTCAACGAGGAGCGTCTGCCAGTGATCGCTGAAATGCTTAGCCAAACTACTCAGATGATGAAACAGTCTTCCGGAGAGGATGATTGTCTAAGTCCAGGTCCCTGGAAGACATCGGGAAGCCTGTTCCAGCTTGGTGTAAATTACCGATGGAGTCCCATCGTGTTGGATGAGCGAAAGCGGATGGAAGAGGAGATAGAAGCCGAGGAAGACGACTACTTGAAGGATTATGAGTTTGGTGATAATGAAGAGGATGAAAAAGTTGATTCATACGGATTAGGGAGTGATGGAAGGCTGCGTGCTGGGGACAGGGCCCCTGATGCGACTGGTCTGGTAGATCGAAGCACAAAGTCCTCGACGAAAGCACACCGGCTTTTCCACGACATCTTCTCGACTTCACACCATACCGTTCTCGTCTTCCCAGAATTAGCCGACTGCAAATCCGTTCTCCATGCTTTAACGCTTTATCCGAAGAGTCTCATTCGCTCTGTCGTCGTCGTCCGCAGAGGACGACCATTCCCTACACACTGTGCGTTGGCAGACACTTTGATTGAGGATCGGGGAGGCCATGCTCATGAGGCATACGTTTCGAGTAATGTTTGTGGGGTTGTTGTGGTTCGTCCGGATGGGATGGTGGGAGCTATCGTACAAGGCCCAGAGTGGATGCATCGCTATTTTCGGGGAATATTTGCAAGCGGTGGACGGAGATAGTAGTACCATGGATAGTTTTACTTATACTTACTTTATGCTCCTCTAATCTCTTATTTAACATCCAAGAACCCAATGCCACCTTACATGTATTTATAGCACTTGCCTCACGCGATAGTTATAATTTTACATAACTCTTAAATGCCCAGCTGCCGTCGGATGAGATAAACTTTGGTTCAAAGTCGCGCAAAGCACTTTGGCTCAGACCAGGTTCCTCTCTTACCCGTTCACTTCAGAACCCTCCCACACTCGTGTCTACTCGTGTCTCTGACTCTTTCGCATGCCTCGTGTTTGCCAACCATGTCACCCTGGATATGCAACTATGATAACTTGCCATAGCCAAGTTTCAACCTTGTTGAGCTCTATCGCCTCCTATGGATTCCTCATCTGTGTTAAGCGACGACGACTATGACCTTATCTCCAACCCAAGTCAACGGTCTCTCGAATCTAGTCTAGCAGACCTGCGTCTTTCTTCCACCTACGAACCGCCCGCGCTATCAGCTGCACTCCAAAAATTCGAAACAATCAAATGGACTGCCGGTGACATTCAGACTTATATCGGCAAGTCTCTCGATGCTTCAATATCCCGTCTTGCACCAAATGGGCCTCAAGCAAAGAATTTCGAGAACAGGACAGCTCGAGTCTTTGTAGACGGTTCTTTTGATGCGTTCAACGTAGGGTGAGTTACACATGTGTTCTACTATTTCCTTGGTTAGCTACATTGCTCGCCCCTATAGCCATGTGCTTCAACTCCGACAAGCAAAACTATCTTTCCCATTTGTATATCTCATGGTGGGAGTGTTTTCAGACGAATTGCTTGATAGACACGGACAGACAGCATCATGGGACGAGGTTGAGAGGGCAGAGATGCTTCGACATTGTCGCTGGGTGGACGAAGTGATACCAGATGCACCTTGGGTAATAACTGAAGAGTTTGTCCACCAGCGTCGCATCGATTTCATTGCGATTGACGAAGGTACAACGGTTGACCCTGCCTGCGACAAACTCAGAGTAAACGGCTATGACGAGATGAAAAGAATTGGTGTGTAGAGATTTCTTGTATTTGGGTCTAAATACTCATTGATGTGATAGGGAGGATTATCGCTACAAAAAGAACGACTGGCCTCAGTGCGAATGTCCCCAGAACTGCGATTACTGCCCCGCCTACGCCAACGGTTTTGACAGTGGAAACGCCGGCTCCGGATTTCACAACTCATATTCAAGATTACGGCCTAGATTCTTAGCAGAATGTATGCATGGACGATTCAATTTCTGCTTTACCACTACCCTTATTGTGCGATACCAAATCTGTACCTTTGATTTGAATGACTATTTAATTACACGCAGGTGATTATCATGGATAGTTGAATGCGCGCAGTTCTGTTTTCCTTCGGAAACACGTACTGAGCTCGCCGGACAGAAGTATTCGTCGGCTAGTGGGATCCCATATCGAGTACACTTTAACTTAACACGGGTTTTCAAATCTCGCACAGACTGGCCTAAATTCCATCAAATGGCCATTTAAACTTCACGCATCTAACACGCTACTGAATCTCTTTCTGGTTCATTGGAAGGTCATTAAGCACTGATGAGAATTTAATCCCTCCCGTTCGGCGAAGCTATCGGAACGTTTGAAGCTACCCTCTCCTCATGCCTGGCGCTCCCTGTCAGAAGCCTCCTTCAAACCATCGCTGAAACATGGCAAGCTTCTCTTTCAGTTCCGGAGCGTGTTGTAATCATGAAGAACTCTTCACTTCTCCTGCATATTGTACATGGACGTGTACATCCCAATGCTTCATATTTGAAGCAACACCTGAACATGATTAAGGGGAAATCGCGAGTCTTTAACAAACTCTGCTGTGTCAGAAGCGCATCTATATCATCTATTAAAGTTGCATTATATGCCAGTACAATTGGTGGTACACTTGTAACTATAGAGGAAAGCTAAACGCAACGCATCCCTCTTCGCCGTTTACGTCAAAATTAGAAATATCCATTAACTGTCCTGCATCAGTGGCATAGATAGTATACTGGCCAACCCATTCTCAGCACGAATATATACCGTAGATGAAATTGCCTCTATGGCACGGTATAATTTATCCCCCCTCTGGTATTGCAGGATTTTTCTTCCGATGGACACCCATATGCCTTGTCAGCTGATCAGGACGCGCAAAGGATTTGTTGCAACCAGGTTCTACGCAGGTGTATGGCCGTGCACCTGTATGCGTACGCAACTGTGGCAACGAATTCGTTAATTTGTCACACGCAGGAGAAGATTAGAACGAGCATACGTGTTTGGATAAATTGGATGATTCGGCGAAGGCCCTGCAGTTTTATATTTCAGGAGAAGATTATTTAAATCGACGATGAGACTAACCTATCGCAATAGCTGCACTTGAAGGGTTTATGTCCATTATGAGTCCGCTTATGGATCGTCAACGCGCCTGTAATAGCAAACGACTTGCCGCAGCCCGGGTAGTCGCACAAATATGGCTCTAAAGATACCAAAAGAGGATAAATAATGAGGCGAAGGACCATGGGAGAATTTGAAATGATAGCACGTACTTTCTTGAGTGTGGCGGCGCATGTGTTGCTGTAGAGTAGCTGCTTCGGAGAAATTTTGCTGGCATATCGAGCATTGGAATGGGCGGTGTCCTGTATGTGACTTGGGGAAGTAGGTAAGTAATTTAACTATCTGGGATGCACTTAGTGAAAATGTATACCTGCACGTGTCGACAAATCTTTTGCTTGCTGGTGAACCCATGATCACCATGCCGATTACATCCTTCCCAGAAACACTCATACTGAGCTTTGCCACTACCGATATGGGCAGCGGTGATATGCATCGTTAGCTCGTCGCAGGTATTAAACGCCTGACCACAGTTTTGCCATCGACACTCGTGCCTCGTGCCGGAACATTGATGCTGTGACTGTTGTGCAGACACTATGGGTAAAGGAGCAACTTGATCAGAGCCACTGGAGGTATTAGATGAAGTGGAGGATAGATGTGGGGCGGAGTTAAGTGGGTTACTGTGGGTGTCGGCTTGGGGTTGAAGCTGTACTGGTGGTGGTGGTGGTGGCTGTGAATACTTTTCCAGTCCGGGTTCGTGGAAGTAGTCGAAGTGAGAATTCTGAGGTGATGGTTCTATCGAAGGTGGTGATTGATGTGGATGATTAGAAAGGCCTAGATGGTCTTGAAGAAGATGACTCGCAAGCATAGCCCTCATTGCATCAACTTGCTCATCTGATGTCGTGGAGCCAGGAGAGCTTGACAGATTACAATCACGCCAGAGACATGTTATCCTAGTGTGCTCTATCTGCCGCTGTTGGAGCAAAAGGTTAGGAATAGTCAGTTGGGGAGGCGTAGAGGGTGGGCGCAGATGCTCGAGGTTCACATGTCCTACGAGGTCTGAGAGAGATGCAAAAGTGGCATTGCAGTTGGCCCACATGCATGTAAGCATTGACGACGAAGAAGATCGGGGGTCGAGTGGGGGGAAGGCAGGCGTTGAGTGAGGGTTCCGTAGAGAGACCTGAGGTGAATGCAGCTGCGATGAAGCAGGGGTTATAAACGGCGGGCTGTTACTTGCTGTTGAGGAGAAAGTCATGGTTTCGTCTGGCGATACTGAATTGTTGCCAACGAGGGGAGAATGGTGTGTGTGGTTTGTAGGCAGGGTATGATCCAAGTGGCCACACTCGCAAAGCACCTTGTCGATGGCATGATCCCAGGAAGAGGGTGTCTCTGGTAGCGCTGACTGGGCTCGGGATTCTGCAAAATATCCATGGTAATCTGTGCAGCATTGTAACTGGATTTATAATATGCGGTTAAATTTCATACAACAAATAGTCTCGGTGGTACTAACAAATTCATCGAAGCCATTGCAATCGGTGCAGTTCGTAGCGGTATCGCAGTCAAGGTCACAATGAGAGTGGTCGGCAACATCGCATATCATCGCTCCATGCTCAGGATCATCACAGGCGATAACAACACACTGGTCAGTACACTGCTCTGTGAGCTCGTTAGTGGTAGTACACGTGGTGCAATCGGTACAAGTCGGTGGCGGTGGAGGAGCAGGATATGAATGTATAGGAAGTTTATAGTTAGGCCAGGTGGTTGAGGAAGATTGGCCGTAATAAGGGATATCTGCGGTCATCACTGGGAGGGTTGGATTAGTTGGGGGATCTGCTGTAGACGTGGTGGTCCTAAGATCGGAGAAGCGGTGGTAGGACGGTGGGCAGCCGGCGAGGAGAAGGGGACGACCGGAGGAGGTAGAGAGAGCTAAGGAGACCGAGGAGACAAGACCGGCGGCGGTAGCAGAGGAAATGATATTTTTCTGGATAGGATGTGGTGAAATCGCGAATGAATAAGAGCCCTGAACGCTTGCTTCGACGGATGCCATCTTTCTCGAGAGAGGCGACAGCGACTGCGGTGGTCCTCTCAAAACACTGCGACGGTTCTTCGTCATCAGTGAGTTACTAAGCGAGATAACGAGGCCTATTTGGTGCTATTATACCGAGAGGACGAAGAGCGCGGACGCGTCGGTGGGCTCGGTCCGAAGGCAGTCATCGCGTCGTGTCCTCGTGATCGTGTACTCAATGATCGTTTACTTCTCGTGCCATTTAAGCTGCTTCCTTCCTGCCTTCCCTCTTACTTCTTCCTTCCTATGTACGCGACCACACACCCATATACTCCCCCTTCTTCTCCCCCTTCCTCTCCAATAGCATGCGCAGATTCATCACCACAATCCTCGCCAGGATTTGGGCCCCTATCGTTGTCAGAGGATGAGGACGTCCCTCCCGTTGTAATCGACCCTTTAGCCGGCAATTTCAAGGCCACCCGCACCCCTCCTATATACGAGAAGAATGGCAAAAGAACAAGGATGCCCCCGACTCCCCCATCTTCTACTCCTAAAAGAGCACGCCATGCGTATCGTGTACCAAGCACTGCTACCGTGAACATGGTTCAACAGTCGCCAATTTCCAGTCTGCAATACACCACCAAGTATCCGCTATCTGACAATGGAGAAGAGGAAATTTGGGATGCTGCGGTGGAGCTGGCTATGGAGACTGGGTCGCGGAATATTGACCTGATGTACGTATACACTACTCTTACAACGAACTTCTTGTCCGACTGACCTCCATTTCAGGGCCCGAGAGCTCACCACGATGCCGGAAAAGTTTGTCAAGGACCTGAGCAATGTCGTTGTGCTGCCTCAGGTGGACAAGGTTAGTCCAACGATTATCGCCAGCGCCAATCCTGCACCAGGTCATCGGACATTCTCGCGCGTACATACCGCTCCAGCCTCTATAAACCCATTTCACTCTCGAGGATTTGGAGAACGAGCGCATAGCATCGCGAATGTATCCTTGATGAACGGCATTTCAAGATCTGCCGTTCAACTCTTTCTTTCTGGGAATAGGATATCTCGAATTCCTTTGGAGCTATGGGGTTTGAAGGATTTAACCCTTCTTTCATTGCGTGTGTTTAGCTTCAATCATTTGTCTTGTGCATGAAACTAATTCTCTCGTCTTTAAGGAGGAAACCTTCTCACTTACCTGCCACCAGAGATCGCTCGTCTCAAGAACCTCAGGACGCTAAATGTTGCCCAGAATAGGCTGAAATTTGTACCAGCTGAGCTGATGGATATGCAACTCAACGAATTGAATCTTCATCCAAATCCCTTCCTCTTACCTCCATCTTCAAGCCTGAAGAGATTGGGTACTCCTGTCTCCGAGACCAAGGTTATCTCTCAGGATTGTGTTCCAACCCTCACAGAATTATGTTTCCGAATCTTGTTCTCTTCTCCATCTTCAACCACAGCAAATACATTCTCTGTCCAGGAGCCGACAGGAACCTTGCTACACGCTTCCTTTGCACTTCCCATTCCAGAATACGGACGACAGAAACTTCCTCAGCATGTTCGCGATATTCTGGAAATTTGTGTCCCAGGATCTACACAACCCAGCGAAGTCTTTGTCTCGTCTACACGCTCTTCAATAGATGAACGTGCAGTGACAGGTATCGGGATATGTGCTAATCCTGAACACCGAAAGCAAGGGAGAGTCTTCGTTCGTCATATGGAGGAGAGGTTTACCTGGGAGAGCAAGATCGCAGGCAAACCCGCTGGTGGCGCAGTTCCTGTGCGGTGGAGAGGATGTATGCAAGGTTGTCTCGATTTCCTCGATCCTGTGCCGACGAAGGATAGTCCAGAACATGATACTGATATCGAGATGGAAGATGGAGATGTCGATGTAGTGCAAGCAGTTCAATTTGGTGCTGGTCCCGGTGGGTTCGATGAGGAAGAGCTAGGTTTCGATGATTAGGGGAGGTGCTTCTTTTGTTCAACCTTATGCGTATTCTTTCACGCGTAAATAATGTAGCTCACTCGCTGGTAGTTTAAAGTAGATAGAAGTTAATATGTACGAGAGTAGAGAAGTAAATAGGAATCACAATGTACATATCCATCCATCACCTTATCCTCGCGCAAGGAAATCAAACGATTGCGGAAGGGGGGAAGAAATTATAAGAGACTGGAATGTGAGGTATTTTACTCGACCACAGCGGGGACGCTCGACACCTGTGGTGGTTGAACGAGCGGACCAGGCTTCTTCAAGGTTTCCCTCGTAATACGCTCGCCTTTCCCTCTCATCTCCTGCATCTCCGCTACGTATCCAGCAACAAGTGACTCCCTCTTCTCCTTCCTCTCTGCCACAAGGCGCAGGATATGCGACCTCTTGGTCGCGAACGGCGCGTTGAATTTCCATCCCTTCGTAGTCTGTCCCTTGGTGAGGCGCAGCAGCTCGAACTTTTGCAGGTTTCGCGTGTGCTGGATAGCGAAGTTGTCCTCGATCCACTTCTCTCTCTCCTCCCTGACCTCTGTTACCATATCCTCCACTCTCAGCGGGTAGTAGAATGGGTCGACGAGACCAACAACCGCCCTCTTATATGTCTTGTGGGGTTTCGTCTTGTTTCCCAGTCGGGGAAAGATGGGGGATAGGTAATTGTCGGTACGAATGTAGGTGACTTTGACACCATAGACAGCGTCGAGGTAAGAGCGAATATCTGTCTTGGTTATAGATTGGGGAATGCGGAAGGTGGCTTCATACGGATTGTATGGTTCGCCTGGAGGTGTGTGATTGCGGACGAGACGGAAGATGATGTTGGGAAGGTAAACTGGTCTACCGACGACCTTCTTTACGACCGTACCGTCCTTCTTTTTCCTCATCCTGAAACCGCGAATACGGTTCCTCTTGCTATCCAATCTGGCCAACCATTCCTCCTCGGTCTGGACTGGCATACCGTAGTGCGAGGGAGTTCGACCGGCAGCACGGAAACGCTCGAAGCGGGCAAGCTCAGTAGGGGTGAGACCATCTTTAGTAGCATCTGTCTGGCCAGCAGGGGTGGCACCGAACTTTTTGGTTCTGCGTTCGCGGACGGCGAGTGGGGTAGAGGCAGTTCTGGCGACGAGAGCAGCATGGGGGAGGGGTTTTGACCGGGGAGTGCTCCTAGTGTTTGTGCGTGAACCCTTGGGAGCCTGCGTGGCGTATAGCCGTCTGAAAGGGAGGGTACGGGCGATTGACAGCATAATGGGAGCCCGTCAACACTGTAGACGATGAGGATGAGGTGAACAGCGCTGCAGCAACGGCGAAGAACGCAAACGCGGAAAATATTCACACGTGACTGGTGGTGCACCCGAGGATTCGATTTCCCCACATGGGCGTGTCGTGTCCACTGACTTCACCACCTCATTCCGCTCCTTGTTCCATACCCACCACTACAATCGCTGTCTGAACGCTCTCCTCTCGGGGCTATTGCAGCCCAGTGCTGACTCCCTAAACATGGTCTCTTACTCATGCTTTCGATTCCTGCGCGCACTCCGCTCCATGTGCGCCCCAATAACTGCCATTATCGGCTTCTCGTTCCTTCTTACTTGGATATTTATTCTCTATCAACCTACTCCAGGCCCAGGAATTGCCCAGCGACTAGGATGGCAGTCCTGGGACATTGTCAGTATGCCCAATAATACGGACATCAATAACAATGTTGCCTCCAAACCAACAAACCAATCATCTGATTCGTCTACTCCAGAAGGCGTTGACTGGTGGAATGTTACAAACACAGAAGATGCAGTCGATGTATCTAGTCTTCCATTGGATGTCTGGGCACCTCTACTACCTCATGATACCGGCTGTGCGTAGTGTATTATCCTACCGTATTCCGTTGTATTAACGAAGTCCATGTTGTATTTAGTATCTGAAATTGCTGTTACACGATGCGTTGTGAACCCAGAAACTGCCGGAGATCTCTGTGCGCCTGATTCAACTAGTGAACAAGACGCAATCAAGGGCAAATGGGTCAGAGTCCCGAGGAATCTGAACTTCGAAGGAGGATATATGTCTGGCTATCTGGTACGCGACTATCTTATTTGTATCTTCACACTGACCTGATATAACACACTAGAATATTTACTATCGTCGTACGAGACGACAGGACATTAACCTCATTACAAACATACGACTTCTACCCGATCGCGAAGAGCCCTATCCCATCGACAACTGGCATCAAGCCAAACTATCGCTTAGATCTGGTTTATTTCGAGTTCCTCCCCTGTATCTCTGGTACAAGACGGGAAAGACTGCCGCAGAGATGACTGCAGAAGAAAAGGCAAATATTATCACTGAACTAGATATCCTCTACGGAGAAGATGTCCCATGGTACGGTTTCGAAAAACTAGAACCTCCTACCATGCAAGAGAAAGGCAGAGTTGAGGCAACTTGGTTGACATATCGACGTGGTGTTAAAGGTATGTAAATGTGCGTGCTGAGGCTGGCGTTCTATTTTGAAAGCTTACACCCGTCACTAGTGCCACCACGCGCTCCGCCTCTCCATTTCTCCCACTCTGGGAAATTCAAGGTTTTGCAGGTAGCCGACCTGCATTATTCCGTCTCGCAGGGTATTTGCCGAGACACGATATTTAACCCATGCGAACGCTCTGATAATCTCACTAATACGCTGCTTGGACGTGTATTGGACGCAGAGAAACCTGACTTCGTTGTGTTTACTGGAGACCAGCTTAATGGCCAGGGGACATCTTGGGATGCGAAATCTGTGCTTGCAAAGTTTGCAAAGGCTGTGACGGACAGAAAGATCCCATGGGCTGTTGTCTTCGGGAACCACGACGAGGATGATGGGTGGTCAAAGGAAGCACAGGTGACGATGCTGAAAGGCCTTCCGTATAGTTTGGTGGAAAGAGGGCCTAAAGATATACATGGTGTTGGGAACTATGTACTTAAGGTCAAGAGCGCCGATGCGTACGTTTATCTGTTTGCTTTTTAGGTCTCCAAGTCATTTACTTTACTTGCACAGGTCGAAGACCCACCTCTTGACGCTTTACTTCCTGGATTCTGGCTCATACTCCAAGGGTTTCTTGGACTTTTTTGGGTTCTTCACTCCTACAGAATACGATTGGATTCGCCAGGTAAGCTTTATAGTATACTCTCGTCGCACGTGTTTTAATATGTTACCAAATTTAGAACCAGATAGACTGGTTCCTTCAGGAATCAGGTTTACATTTCGTACCAGAAGCTTGGCATACGTATTAACTTCATTGAATACAGGTTCTATTAATCAAATTGAACGCCCCTTCACACCGGACACCGGCAAAGACATGGGATCGATATGGGGAAAACGACAGTCTTCAGATCAGATCACTCCTCAAACGGTTAAGCTAGCTAAGCCAAATGCTCTCATGTTCTTCCACATGCCTTTGTAAGTAAACTTTCGTTTCTTCCACGTCAACATTATTTATATAGCATGCCAGGCCCGAGTCATACATGAAAGCTGATACAGACCCACGGACGAAGAAACCTCTTGATGTAGGAATATCCGGCCAAGAGACTCCAGGAAACGCTAAACATAGTGATGGATTCTTCGAGAAGGGAATCCTGAAGGCATTGGAGAGTGATCATAGAGGTGCGGGTAATGCGCTTGAAGTGAAGGCTATTGGGAATGGGCATTGTCACCGTTAGCTCTTCAGCTATTATTTTGTCGTGCGTAGCTGATTGCATCTTACAGTAACTGAGAACTGCCGTCGTATAAAAGGTGTATGGCTATGCTTTGGAGGTGGAGGGTATGTCCTGACTTTATTCCACTCTACTGCTCTCCCGGCTGACTCTTCCATCTAGATCCTACTCGGCTTACGGGAAGATTGGGTATGTCCCTTCTGCCAGGAATTCATCACTATATTTTTACTTACTTCATTTTGTCAGGTTTGACCGTCGCTTCCGAATCTACGATGTATCGGACTACGGCGAGACTATTCGCACATACAAGCGTACGGAGAAGGACGAGATTGTAGACGAGATGATACTCTCTGGGCCGGGCGCACCTCCCATATAATTACATGAAATATAGATAACTTGGGCGTTGTACGATTATTGAATGGTAACTTATTTAATTGAGGAATTATATTGATCGCAAGTGTGTATCTCCGGTTGCGATACTCACCTTTGAATAGTCACAACTCCCATCCAAGTTTTTCCTTTTCATCAATCATATCAGTCACCAGTCGTCTATTTGACATAAACATGGGAGATGCGCTCGAGTGATTACAACTTGTTGAAGGTAAGTAAAGTCTATATCTTCAATGTTTCCCTTCTATATCGCCAACTCGCTTACCAAAGCAATGTCATCTATAGAATCAATCTGGTATCACCCGCTTACTTGCATCTGCCAACTGTAGTTCATGGAGTCACTCATTAAATAGAGTCTATTAGAGGCGAACAGCGACCATGTCAAAGATATTATTTTTCGCAACGTTCGAAGGTGCTTTCAACAACATTGATAAAGTGTCTACAAATATCAAAAATCAATATGGAGCGGGTTTTCTAAGTTCTAATAGCGAGTAAATTGGACGCTGAGACTTTGCTCCTACCTTAACTCTTAGCAATCTTCAGTCAGTTTCAAGCGACCTTCGAGTTATCCTCGACCAATGCCTCGCCGAGTATGCCAGCCCAGAATATATACTTACCAGACTGCTGCGAGCTGTTCACGATAAACAGGGGACCTGCTAGGCATGTCAAGCCATAGGCTTCGGGAGACGGAATTATTGAAAGCTCAGGGAACTTGGAAAGAACCTTGAGCAAGAAAGTGAAAGTTGACAGCGATCAATTCAAGTGCCATTATACGCACAACTTTTGTTTGTATCTACACAGTATCAGCAGAGTGTCAACTTATTTTTTCCCAATCAATCCAACGTTGGACGTTTGTTGAACGTTCGGTGGTTCAGCAAGTGAGGCACTCGGACGGCGGGACCGCAAAAGGGATTATATTCCCACGATTACAATCGCGCTAATCACAATTAGGGCACAATTAGGGCTTTTGGACGTACGGCTTGCCTAGAAGGACGTGTGCCCGTTCCATATCTTTCGTTCCTCTGTCTTTTCATTCTTTTCATTTTCGCTCAGGAACACCTATACCACCTTCAAGTATGGCATCCCGAGGGGGCAGTGGCTCTCAAGGGCATTCTTCTCGCCGGGACCACCAGTCGGTATCATCGACCCATTCTTCATCCGGACGTAGCGACCGTGAACGTGGAGGACGGAGCCAGTCCAACGTATGTAATATCTTCCTTGATACTACCGGGTAACTTAATTCGGGTATTATGACTACAGCCTGCTGTGGAATCGGCAGTAACCCGTCTATTAGTGTCTATCAAGCAGCTTTTGGAGTCGCTCACGCAATGGAGTCGAACAGAAGTGGACGAGGCATATGTGAGCGACGTGTACGTGCGTCTGGGTAACGACTTCAACTCAGCGGTCGCTGCGTTCTCGGTATACAATATTGAGATGGCGTAAGTGGTCTTTGGCTTCTACTTAGGAAGCTTAGTGTGCTTAAGCGTCAGGTATAATTAGTGAACTCTTAACAGTCCCAGATGATCTGCGGAATGTACTTGAACAGTGCCTTTCGGAAGAAGCTACAGCAGAGAATCTTGACCTATACCTTCCTAATGTACGGCAAATCATTACGAACCTTTTGCAAGGTCTACGGAGCAAGCAATCCATATACCGTAGGATCGTTTCGGACCATCGACATCGATCCGGAGATAGTAATGATGCGGGGAGTCGTTCTTCACGAGGGGAGAGGTCGTCTCGGAGAGGTGAAGGCCACCGTTCTCAGCTTTCAAGAACAGTGGCGGAGGAGGAACGGCCAGATGGAAATAACAGTGTTTCTCGTAGGAGTGCTCAGTCAAGTAGAAGGCGAAATCCAGAATCCCAGATTTCTCCCGCTCCCAATGGTGAGGAGCACTTTGTGGGAGGTTTTGTAGCCAGCAATACAGAGCAGCCGACGAATGAAGCCCCACAGCAGATGAGTATGCCAACTCCCTTCGAATCTCAGCATCGTAGGCAACGTTCTGTCGGCCGCCCAGCAGAACCAGTGTCACCTCCATTGCCACCACCACCTCCGCCACAAGAACTACCGCCGACGCCAGAGCCTCAAGAGGTATCTACAGACGTGCCACCTCAACCTCCCAGCCCTCCAGCACTTGTGCCGGCGAATGTGAAACGTTATTCACTGGTCGACAAACCAGTATCTCCTCCTATAGTAGTCGTTGACAATGCAGATTCACCTGACCAGCGCAACGGAGCCGTATCTCCACCTCCCAACACGCCTCCAATAGAGCCGCCACCCGCAGTAGCTAATTCGTTAGCGGCTTTGAAGAAGAACGATGTTCTCGAACGACGCGCCTCAAAGCGGTTCTCTACGTATAACATCTCAAAAATGACTGGGGGTTCAACTACCCGAGAACGATCTGTACGTGGACAGGCCAATCGACGCTCATTGGCTGTGTCGTCTGCTCTGACTCCAGGGGAACTAGCAGTGCTTACAGAGGTGGATGATGAAGAGCCCACAGAAGAAACACCTGTCCGTAGGGAAGGTAGTATTCGTTCTCGCCGTACTGCTTCGCGACCCAACACCCCTGAACGAAGAGGGACACCACCGGTGCCTCGTTTACCTGCTACGCCCTCCCGGACACCAGAACCTCATCAACCTGAACCTCTAAGTGAGCCACAGTCCGGTTCCCTCCCTATAATTTCAAAGCCTCCTGCAGATCCTTCTCGTATGACAGTGTTCTTGCAGGTTGGCAGGGAAGTCAAGAAAGTTGTGGTCGAACCTGGTCTCTCCTTCTCATCCCTACGGGTGCTATTTGTGGATAAATTTGCGTATAACCCCGGCCAAGAAAACTTCCCTGCTATCTATATCCGTGATCCTTCCAGTGAGGTACAATACGAGCTTGAAGACACCGATGAAGTTAAGGATAGATGCCTTCTTTCTCTTAACATTGAACGTGAGTTATTTCATGTAAGGTATTTCTTATTGATACTGAACTCGATACCACAGCTCTTGATCAAATCAAACAGCATATCGATACCCAGATGTCAAGTCTCGCTCAAGATATCAAAGACCTGAAGAATGCTGTTGCTACTAATAACCGACATTCCGCGCATATACCTGACATACCCATGGCAGAAAGCACCCCTGCACCTAACCGTCCGACTGATCGACAATTCCAACATATCGCACGAAGGCTTTCACGCTTCGTCGGCGATTCATCCCCTCTCAGTTTATCTCAAACCCCATCGATGCCTCAGATTCCGACACAGATGACTGGGCAGTCTTTGCAGCCGCAAATGACTGGTGCATCTATGATGTCGGAGTATACTAGCCGTGTTGTAACTGATCTGAAGACGCAGTTCGACGAAGTACAGAATCTTCGTCGCGATCTTGGTGTTATGCGACAGCTGTATACTGAGTTCATGAAGCAGACGAAGGAATCTCTTGGGACGTTGCGCAACCAGACCCAGTCTGTGAAACAGCTAGCGAACTCCAGTGTTGGTGGGGCTCGTGCATATATCGACTCTGGGAAGAAGAAACTCGATACTCGTAGTCAGAACATTTTGACAGAAGTTGAGAAGTTACAGGATGTCGTGGAGGGCGTGAAAGACGATGTTATCAAGCGACAGACTACTCCCAATCCGCTCTACTTCAAGAATATCAAGAAAGATATTGATTCTGCTGCAAAGGAGCTGGAGAGCCTGAAGGAGCACATCAATACCATCAAGCCGATGTGGAAGAAGACCTGGGAAGAGGAGCTTCAAAACATTGTGGAGGAGCAACAGTTCCTTACACATCAGGAAGAGTTCCTCAACGATCTGCTGGAGGATCACAAGTCTGTGGTAGAGATCTACGGACATGTCGAAAAAGTCGTCTCCCTTCGTGGACCTGGTGGATCAGGCCGTGTACGCACACGAGGATTCAGACCACCTCCCCCTGAAGAAGGGCACAACGGCTTGAGCACTGTCATGCTTGAGATCCGTGGTGCAGCTGTAGACGCTGAGCGGCGGATGAAAGCTATCGAAGCCAGCCAGCGCAACAGGGAGAAGGAGCTCGCTGCCAAGTCTGATGATATGCAAGCAGAGTTAGCGGATTTCGTCGGGCAGAAGAAGCTGAAGATGACTGGAGGGGCGGAGGAGGCTGAGCGGGTGCGTCAGAGGAGGAATGAACAAACCATGAGGGCGATGTTCAATGGGGGTTCTGGAGGGGTACTGGGAGGCTCGACAGGGAGTGCGTCGCCGGACACTCCTTCTTCGCCGTCGGTGTAGACAGCTACGTGTGGACATACAAACTTTTCCCCCTTTCTCTTGGTTCGCGACAATGGACACCACTCACGCTCCCTCCTTTTGCAATATTTATCTTACACGCTCTCTCGACTTTACTCAACCTGGAACGTACTTGTTTTCGATCACACCCACACGTTTGTATTACTCTCTAGTACTTAATACCTTTGTTGCAGTTCTGTGGGTGTCCTGAGGCTCGTGGCTACGTTCATCGTCGTCCTGAGCGTCGTTTACATCAGGTGCGTTTCTTTGGTCCGTGTTTCTCTGAAGCAGACGTCATATTTCTAGATTCGCTGTATCTATCCTACCGGGATCATGGTGGTTGCGCCGGTTTCGGATTATTGCAACCTGGCTTTCTCGAGCGATTTTATACTCGCGGGGGTATTACCTTATTGCTGGACCATATGACGAGGTGAGATGCTTAGCAGCTATTTTATACATGCCCATAAATCTGACCAGTACGCCATCGCAGAACGTTCTAGCTTGGATATGTATACAATTATACTAGATTGTGTCAGAATGACGCAGAAATCTTGATGCGTTATCGCGCACGTCCAATACCCTTTGCAGCATGAAACTCTCATGCCAGCTACGGTTAAATCATTTATCCCTTGCGCAGAGTACATTTTCGAGCTCCTTCGAGAAAATATCAGCAACTGTTGTGAAAGTCAATCTCACTAAGGATCGCCATCTTCCGAATAGGAAAAAAGAAACATGAATGGTTTCTATCTACAGATTCGCTATGTGGCTTCGAAGTTCCGTGAAGTGGGTGTGGATTACTGTTCCACGACATGATGCTGTTAACCTTCTCCTTCAGAATCTGTTGGTTTTGCTCCACGCCGTCAAATATTACATCGGCGGCTTCAGGTCTTATCTCTTTAAGATTTTTCTTTACGTACGATTTGACATACTAGACGAACGTGATTCTATATATCCCGCAGTGGGGCCTGTCAGCCATTCATGATATTCTCCAATTCATGGGATTAATCAAATTTGCGAGTTTGAAAATGTCGCAGAATGCCAAAATTACAGTCATACCAGTCTACAGTGTACCAACTATAGTACATACATATGCGAGTGTCCCAAGAAAGAAAGAAGCGGAAAATGCATGATACAGTACAATTATACAACAACTCATGGCCCGCTGAAGTCTGATGAGAGAGATGATGAAGGGATTAAATTGCTCTTGGCGCTCCATCATCAATGAGCATATCGGTGTCTGCGTGTTCCGCATCGACTGTACTTGCAGCTGGAGGAGCATCGATAGACTGTTGTATCGGTGGAACAGGGACATTACTAGTTCGACGCGAACGGAGCGATTTAGCCCTAGTAGCGATGCCAGTTGACCATCGGAGTGGCGACCTTGAGCTGCTAAAGCGAAATGAGGAAGATATGCAATGATGTTAATAAGATCCGATAACTTACGTGGTCTTCTTAGGGCTGGTCTGTGGTGTGGTTTCTCCTGGCAGGCGGACGCGGCGAGGCGTGAGGATGATGTAGGAAAGGCCGAAAGGGATACTGAATGCCATGAGATAGAAAAAGACGCGTCGAGAGACAAGAAGATCGGGTCGTAGTTGACGCCTTTAGTGCGGAGAGTGCTGCAGGTCGAGCAAAAAGCAAAGCAAAGACGCGTAGCTTTATAACAGCATACACGAAGACCCCGAACAAAGGGAGAAGAGCAAGAGGATCGAAGCTGACAGCGAGGATCAAGAAGCAGCTATTGTCGAGAGGCAGCCACACGACGAGGACGTATTGTCCCAGGCATCCCGGGCGAGTGCTGACAGCGCCCAGGATTGGCACTCCTGTCGTGCATAGAACAAAAGACTACAAAAGACAACTTGACTCGCGAGACGCTCTCCGGCAGCACACACGGTTCCGGAGCGGGCGGAATGGAAACCTCGATCGTATCCACGTGTGCAGCTGATGAGTGTAAGAGGCCAGACTGCCTGTTTGGGATAGTTCCCCAGTTCCGACCGTTACTCCTTGGGGAAGACCTAGCCGAACTCCTAAACGCGTTGTTTCTCTCTGACCTCGCTATGACCGCCACAGACCTTCACGCCTCCATCGTTGCCTTAAAGTCCGCGAGATGCATACAAGATTTCTCTGCCTGCGCTATCGCTACGCGTAGGATCTGGCGTTCTCCGAGATTCAGCGCGCCACAGCTCCCTATAGCCACCAGCCCAAAGAAATCATTTCCCAATGTGACCACCTGTGTGCGCATGGTTACCACCCTGCTCCAATCTTGCCCTTTCCTTTTTATATCGGTGGTTATCATCAGCGCATACCACCGTCATGATGAGGTCACGGAGGAAGGAGGATACGATAATCCTCCAGTCTGTTCTTTATAAGGGTCGCTTTTAGAGTATAAGAGTGCACAAAAAATCAACGATCCTAGCTTAACACAACTTTTATTTCTTGCTATCTACCATGTCCGCCGGAATTGCCGCTGCTACTACTACTGTTACTTCCCATACCGTATGTATTATTTCTTGTATCTTGAAATTACACTGGCTCATTGATGCGGTTTCTCCTAGACAATGCCCATCGAGGCTACTAATAAGCATCTAATGGCCCGTCCTCAGGCTCTGGCCAATCGCACAAAATCTGGTCGCCTCCTACCGTCATATGACGGGCGTAGGTCCAGAACAAGCTCAGCTGGATGTAAGTTTACTCTTTGCTGTTATCTTTCGATTATTTTCTCACGCGCTTTCACCGTAGACGGCGCCAACAGTGATGTCAGCCAATATGATATCACCCAAGACCGAAATACGCTGTACGTTGCTTTTTCTTTAACCTGACACCACGTTTTCCTAACTTTATATGTTTTTTTCTCTCAGAGAACGCATCGCAAAAGCCTTCGCCGCATATTAGGCGCTTTATTATCTCAAAATCACTCATCCTTCGTTGTTATTTTCGCATTACTATTCTTTGCTCAGGGTTCACATTTGTTGTATTATTACCTATGTATGATATATTTTAGACGGAAGGAGGGATAGAATAAACTATTGTACATTATACTGTAGCGAGCTCCAACCAAATTTGATTTATCTGTACTTCATCACATGAATTAGCCCGAGGACTTGATCTTGGCACAGATGGTATATTATTGCCTAGAGGTATCGTAATACATGACGAAACAATACAATAACATAACAGATTGGCAGCAGCTTCTTCACCAGTGTGCATCAACCACGACAACGTCCACCTCCTTCCGTCCATGGAAAGGATGTCGCCATCCACAGCGCCATTTATCATTATTCTGTGGTTTGTGAGTATTGGTTGATATCATTCCACCAATATGGTCCATCACCAGACGGGAAGTGATCACTAATCCACCCTCCTGCTTCGCTGGACACAATGGGTCCGAACCAAGAAGACAGTCTTGTATAACGAGGTCAGCAGGTCGTATGGGCACATTTAATGGGAGCTGAGCGATGTGGTCTGAATATGTACGCAAGAGATGGCTAAGAACAGGTAGGAGTGTGCGGTGTATTATTAGACCACTGTAAAGAGCGACGTCAACATAGATCAGGCAACATACGAAGAAGCAGATACTGACCTCCCGCCTGTGCCAACGAATCCCCCCCGTCGCGTAGGTATGTTGCTTCCTTTCGGACGGCCAGCTTCCAGGATCTGCATTACGCGTTCGACTGCGCCCCAGCCTTTCTCTCCAGGTCCACAGATAGGGAAATCATCCTCAATGAGCATAACCCATTCTGCTTGCTGATCAACCCTCTTTTCTGTTTCCCATCTAAAGGCTTCTGCAGCGTGGAGGTATTGGCCTTGTTCAGCTTCTGGATGGGAGTCGGTGTCGGTGTAAAATGTAATATTAGTATGCGAAAAGTGTTCTTTGGCATTTTGGAAGGCACGATGGCTGGCGGAGTGGGTGAATACTGAGAGAGTTACTTCTGGAGTGAGGTGGGGGAGGTAGGAGTCGATGGTGGTTATCATTGCGACGGAGGAGGCTGTTATGTTCCGACGGGGAAATGTGAGCACGAGTATGTCCAGTAATGGGGCCGGGGGAAGCGGTGCGTATGGCATGTGTACTGGAGCATCTGGTCTGAAAGAGAGAAGCCAGTATGACGCTGATATCGAGAGCACAGAGAGAACGACAGCGCTAACAAGTGATCCCATTCGTACGTGATTTGGTGCTTGACTTCCATCCAGGACCATGGGGTGTCGGATTGATGTTGAACGGTGAAATATAATATTGTAGAAGAGAACCACTCCGCCCGTAAAAACCGCTGTTACGGCATATGTCCATGGCTCTTGGTCGAGCAAGCATAGAGTAAGGCAGAGTCCCACTAGAAAAGGTAGAATCCCAATCCTTCTATCCAATTGTGTCGAGAGCAGC
The DNA here is from genome assembly GCA_004379715.1 of Crucibulum laeve. Classification (NCBI taxonomy): domain Eukaryota; kingdom Fungi; phylum Basidiomycota; class Agaricomycetes; order Agaricales; family Nidulariaceae; genus Crucibulum; species Crucibulum laeve. Next base: position 976,219 of record ML213598.1, read on the forward strand.
TTCAAAATATCAGGAACCCCTGTTAGGTAGCAATATGCCAACAGCATTGGCCCGAAACCAGCGGACACCTCGTAGGTAGAGTAGTGGCTAAACAGCCACGGGCACGCCCACCCCACCCCGCGCGTCAAGATATAAGCAACAAAACTTCGTGCAAGCGCGATAAACACCCATATTAGGTAGCATGTCCCCACTGTCGTGATTGGCAGGTGGAATAACAGCACGGATTGAATTAGCCGGGAGAGAAAGGCTGAGAGGGAGGTGGGCGGTGACCAGGGCGCGGAAAGCAGAGGGAAGAGGTCGTTTGAGTCGATGATTTGTCGAGGCGCGAAGGGAGGGAGGGTCCATGAGGGGTAGATGAGGAGAACGAGGGTGGGGATGAGGACGTGTCCCGGGGTAAGCAGACGTATCCATCCGCTGTCATTGGCATTATTTGTAGATGGGATGTGTATTCGTGACATGGCGAAGTTGTGAAGTTGAATCGAACTAGGATCTGGAGGACGAAATCATTCGTCGGCTCGTCGTCGTGTAGGTTGAGTAGACGCTGTAAAGCACGTTGATGGCGCTTATACAGGCGCTCTTGGTTCTGACCCTTCATGGTCGCTTCGTTTGTAGATGGAGAAAACGGTCACCAAGCCTAAAATAGATTCAAGTCCGAAAGTTAGTTCCGCTAATGTGATCGATCACAGATATTGATTCCGTCTCCTCGATTCCGCTTCAGAAGATCGTCGGGACATATGTTTATGGGTAAAAAAAGTACAAGATATATTGTATATATGTTTTCGTAACTACTACACTATACAGAGGGTGGAGATGATGGAGATGAGGAGATAATGATAATGCGGGCAATTGTAATCTTTGGGTCGTATCAGTCCGTAGCAGCAATAAGATATGCAAGTAAATGATAATGATAGCAAAATTGCAATTCGACTGGACGCCATCTAGGCGCCAGTGACACCTCCAGTCGCACCAGTAGCTTGGATGCGAGCGAGAGCATCAGCCGTGGTCGTACAAGTGACGGAGGTTCCAGGGCTGTTTACGAGGGGAAGGGCGGCACAGGTGAGCCCACCGGCGCACGCAGTAGTAACGAACTTTCCGTTGGCGCATTGCGCAAATGAAGAGCCAATGCAAGCCACTTCACCGGCTGGAAATAAGTTAGTTAAAGCTGTTTCGTAATTATTACGAAAGACGTACTGGTGCAGGCAGCAGTAGCCGAGAGTGTGGTGAACTTCTGGTTAAGGGCCTGTGCGTCCTTTCCATTCTGGAGATGGAAGTCACTGCCAACGGCTGCACCTGTGGCAGATGCATTTACAGCAGGAGCAGGAGCGCTCGAAGCAGCTGGAGCAGCAGTGGTAGCTATAGGGGTAGCATCACTAGCCGCCGGAGCAGCAGCTCCCGAACCAGTGATACCGCCAGTGGCTCCAGTGGCAGCAATGCGAGCCTCAGCGTCGCTAGTGGTCGTGCAGGTAATTGAAGTTCCAGCCTTGTTGACGAGAGGAAGAGCGGCACACACGAGACCTCCGGAGCAGGCAGTGGTGACAAACTTTCCATTGACGCACTGAGCAAAAGAAGTTCCGACACAAGCGTTATCGCCAGCTGGTAAAGAAAGTATATAAATTACAAGGTACAATACAAAACGTTTTTATGACGTACTTGAGCAGGCACTGTCAGCAGTAAGGCCAGCGAACTTGGCATTCAGAGCTTGAGCATCCTTGCCGTTCTGGAGAAGGAAAGAGCCACCGTTATCGCCAGCTGCAGCGGTGGTAGGTGCAGGAGTTTCGGTGGCCTCGGCAGGGGCAGCAACAGTAGAAGTGATCTCGACGGTTGAATCATTGCAGTCAGTTTCAGTGGCGTCGCCAGAGTTATCTGTCCCTGCTGCACCCCCAGCACTTCCACTGTTATTACCGCTAGCAGCATTTCCTGCTGTGGCTCCAGGATTTTGAGTGATATCAACAAGTTGCTGGCCATCTGGAACTGGCCCGTTCGGGTTGGCTGGGCAGGATCCAGCAGGGCTGAGAGGTGCGTTGAGACCAAAGGGAATGGTGCCGGGTTGACCAACGGCAACGCCGCCGACGAAGGTAGTAGGATTGGCACCAGCAAATTGGCATTGGAAAAGTCCGTTAAGCTCTGTGTTCTTAGGGGCTTGTTGACAGTACAGGACGCTTTGGGAAGTGGGCTGTTGCGGATCAAAAAAACGCGGATATCAGCTATACTCCTCGACAGTTAGATAAGAAGGAGATGTATGCACCGTATTGCGGGGCTGTTGGGCGAATATCTGTGCCAGCTTGATCATCTGGGCGTCGTTATTGAGCGTTTTAGCGAGGTTGATCATTGAATCAGCAGCGTTTTGTTGTTCACAAGCTCCAGCTGCGGCTAATAGTGTACTGAATGCTGTCACCGATATGGGATTGCATTGTTGGGCTCCTGCTGCTGCAATCTAACATGACGCTTCAGAGGGAGAACTAAAGCGAAAGAAAAAAAAAACGTACGCAAGCTTGCTCCCATTTTGCAGTGGAGGCAGAAATGACCTGCGCGATGCGCCTATTAAGGGTCACAGGAGCTGCGCGCACGGTGGAGGCAATAAGGGCGAGAGCGAAAGTGGAGAGTCGGACCATCGTGAATTTGTTTTACTTGGAAGAGGCTGAGCGGAATGAAAGGACAGTGCTAGGCTGGAATGTGAGCGTTACTAGACGCGAGTAAGCACCGGGCTGAAAGAATGTCGTTGGAATGAATGGTAAGAAAGGTACAGGAAAAACAAGTACAGGAGAGGGAACCGGGAGGAGTTGGGAATTGAACCATAGCGAAGAACCGCGTTGGGTTATATAGCCCGAAAATGCGAACCCGAGGACGGGAACAATGCAAAGGAGGCGGAGAAGCCTAAAGATAGATGCATGTTGGTGGAGCATATGCTTTGCTTTCCGAGTGATTATTGTTTGTGCACCAGCCGTGAAATGGAGAGGGTTCCCCAGGAGACAAAGCGAGCTTCGTTGTGAGCTCGCTGCTATACATCATGATTGATCACGGTGTAAAAGGATCTGCTGAAGTTTTCATCTGAGCCAAGGAGAAGCATCGCGAGGAATGCAGCGAAAGCATAAGGGAAAGTGATTCAACCACCACATCCAGTTCTAATTTTGGAAACAGTGCGGCTCACATGCACAAAGCTTGGCCCCTATTTGTACTCTTGCTCCATGGCTGCGGCGCTAACACGCCCGTTGCTTCGCGACCGGCATCTTTGAGCTAGGGACTATAAATGGTCAGCCTTAAAGGAGGTTGTAATTTTGGCTGAAAAAAGAAAGTTACTTGTAAGTTATGTAAATGCTAAATTACTATAAGGACTCAAAGTACAGCTTACTATCATGTATCTCTGGTTACGCATTAATCGTGGCTTCCCATATTGCAGCAAAGGAGTATACATAAATGTACAGTATATGATCCTTATGAAGTGTTGTTGTGCAGATTGTTAGGTGCGGGATTCTCTGTTGACGAAGGACTCAAAGGAGAGTTCTTCATGTGGGCATCTAATCTTGTTTCATCTCCCCAATGTCTAGGTGGTGTATCTCCCCCACTATCCAGTCGAAACCACATTGGCAGGAGTTTCCATATCTTTTCCCTCTCGCGTGCCGCCCATCCTTCTAGTGATTTGGCACAGGCTTTGCACTCAGAGAATTCTGCGCTCTTTAGCTGCCCCAACTCCTCAGCGACGTAGAGGGGATCACAATAGCCGCGCTCGCGGTCAAAAAGATAATGCTGCGTCGCAAGATCCACCAGCTCCGAAAAGTCCTTCCTGCAAGCAGCAGCGGAGACGCATATCGCGCTAGAAGACGACTTCCTCATATGCGAATGCGTAGCGTGCTGTTGTCGGATATGTTGCCCGTTGCCCATCGCTTGTATCAACGATGTAATGGTATGTTGTGCCGCCTCTTTGCCGAGACAGAGGCGCTGCATATCCTGTACAGAGAGACATGGAAGAGCTTGGTCGGATTGATATTGAGGATCATCTTCGCATGGTTCGAATATTTGGGTAAACGAACAGCGGGAAAGGTCATAGAAGGCCGATGGGAGAAGAGAAGGGGCATTAACTTCTCTTGCCAGTCTAATTACAGACTAAAATAGAGTCGTTGAGGTAATTTGATAACAGAATTCGTGTTGGACTTACAAAGGGGTGTGGATAAAGATGGGTGCCGCTTGAGGTCGAATCCAACTCATGACTTCGTGCCAGATCTTCTCGCATGTCCCATGCCTTCAGAGATAGTGGCCAAGCAATGCTCAAATGCGCAAGAGCTTTAGCCCGTAACGAGTCAATGATGTACTTTGTAGACAGTCGCAGTATTCCAGAAGCTACGCGAAAGTCATCCTGATCGTTGTTTCTGAAATTCCTTTGAAAGGAGGATAAATGTGAATAGATATATCAAAGGAACTGCCAAAGAACATACGGGCCATCATACAGCGCAGTCAACAAATTCCCCACGTCTTCCGCTGTATCGTGAAGATAAACCACTGGAATTCGCCGTGTATCGTATTGGACTCCTCCCTCGAATGCGGATGACTCAAGTGTATCAATCTGGCTAGATTCAGAATCCGGCTGAGGCATTGAGAACATATCTCTGAAGAACACAGAATGTCGCGCCAGCTGTGATATATGAACACGGAACAGTGTTCTGTCCGCACGACATATTACGCTGCCGTCTTCGAACCATAAATCGGCATGGCGAAACAGTTCAAGGCCTGTTTCAACGTCGAACACGGTCGCACGACCTTTGTCGTCCTTGGCACCATAGGATAAGTTGGTGAACCTCGTCTCTGGGGGGAATATGGGAGACCGTGAGAACGACATTCGTGACACACCGCAAACAAGTGAAGGCTCTGTGTACGACAATTGGGGTAGTTGGATAGTTGAAGATAAGCATAGGCCAGGAGTTGGCGAAGAAGTTGAACCCTCCATCTAATGTGATTGGTGATAAACAAGGCTATGGCACAGTAAAGTAGTATGTACAGATGAACTTGAAGAGATGAGCATAGACATGCGATATCAGCAGACGGTGATGTCGATAGGACCTTGTTGGCCGACCATCGAGAGTGCGGCTGATGAAGACGGGATTAGTGGGAGGCAAGCTTTGCTTAAGCCTTCTGTACAGATCACTGATTGGGAAACTCCGTGCCTCGAAATACTACATGGTGCCTTTTGAAGATCTAATCTTATCTTCGTTCAGGTCCGTCTAAATTACACCAAGTCTACGCACTACGCAACAATCTCTTGTGCTGCCCCCTCAGTCTCTCTGTCTGTCACTGGACTTGGTGGATGGGACGCATCCTGGCCCATCTTCTCGCCTAGCTTATCCAGCAAATCTTTAAGCTCTTTCGCTTCCGAAATGAGCTGCGAGACAGTGCTTTCCTTCTTCTCCTCCTTGGGTGGTTCCTTCCAACTCAGCTCATCAATAGCCTTCTTCGTCACTGCAGACCACGTAGTACCCGTTTTAGAGAGCTCTTCTACGAGTTGGTCTTTTACTCTCCTACATGTTCCAACACCATCATAGCCAAAGCTGGTGTACAGCTGGACCATGGAGGCACCTGCATTCGCGAACTCCAGCACATCTGCCCCTGTGGCGATACCTCCACAGCCAATAATGGGAATGGAAGCCGGAAGGTTCTTGCGCAGTGTTCGAACTGCTTTCAGAGAATAAGGCTTCACAGGAGCACCTGATAGGCCTCCTAGCTCATGTTTGTTATCTGTCAGAACAATCATTAGTGACCGAACGGCCCCATCAAAATTTTGCATACGGTTGATGAGATGTGACGGTCGCTGTATCGTTGTATTGCTCACGATCACACCGTCAATGTTGCTCCCTCTGATTACCTCGGCCATATCAACAAGCTGCGCTTCGTCCAAATCGGGGGCGATTTTGAGAACAAGTTTTGGTTTGCGGAACGTCACTACTGATGGTGTTAGCTCGTCACGAGCTTTCACTACACTCTCGAGAAGTCCTTTCAGATGGTCACGGTTTTGGAGTCCTCTATCATAGAAAATATGAGGATGGATCGAAGGTATATTTACTGTGAATAACTCACCGCAGACCTGGCGTATTTGGACTTGAGATATTCACCACCAGAACATCAGAGTATGTACCAAAGGTTCGAACGCCAGCAACGTAGTCATCAACTGAGTCGACTGGAGATTCTTTGTTTTTGCCGAGGTTGACGGCAAGGACGGAACCTTCACGAAGTGAGGCGGGCTCAGGACCCGAAATAAATGTAGGAAGGCGAGCTCTGAGCCGTGAAAGAACAGACGCATGGCCCTGTGAAGGGAACCCGTAGCGGTTGATTAGGCCAGAGTCTTCAGGGAGATGGAATACTCTTGGACGTGGGTTTCCTGGCTAGACCTATGCATTACTATCACCAGAAACATACCGGGTATTGAGAGAACGCACTTGGGGCTTTGGTGTCACACTCCCTATTTCCACCCAGCTGAAGCCAAGATCGAAAAGACCTAAGCTTATACATAAGAGTAAATGCTATTAATTAAGGGAGCGAGCGTACCGTCGATAGCTTCCCCGTCCTTGTCAAATCCAGCAGCAACCCCAACAGGGTTCGTCACTTCATCTCCCCAGAGCTTCGAGACGCGTTGATATGTAGTTGTTATATTGGAAAGTGGCGCAAACATACCTCGAACTTTAGCCTCGCGTCATCAACTACAGGATCTTTCGGCCCAAGTCCACTGCGTAGCACTTTAACGGATAGTTTATGGCCGGTTTCTGGATCCAATGTGTAGCGGAGGACTGGTGTCAAAACATAGCGATGCACAGCCGACCGAGCATCGAAATAATAGACAGCGAAGAGACCGGTGGAGACCACGAACGCGGTAGCATAAAGACTAGTCCGTAGGGGTGAGCGCGGTGCCGATGTGGTTTTGGTAAAGAGAGTTCGTGAGCGGGTTGAATGGCGGGTATTATGTAGGACACTCCTGCCCAGCGTCCGAGAGACGCCTTGCTGCAGAAACGACATCTCTCTAGATGCTCTCAGGCGATATCGTGTGGGGAATTGAACACGAAGGTCGGAATGATCGGGGGCGCTGTTGGGAGTTGTTGATTTTGAAGGCTATTGTCCTCAAATGGTCAGTAACGGACCGTCCTTACCGCCACTCAGCTATAAATAATGTTGAAGAGGCGCAGAAATAGTAATATTGATATGTATGTATATTATCAGAAAGGAACTTGATACTAATGAGATCCATATACATGTATATATCACAAATGTAATATAACAACACGGTAGCGTCCTTGAGTTTACCCATCCATAATATAGTATGTAAGTCCGAATTAGGGAGTCCTATAATCATACAAGGGCTCATAAGGGGCAAACGAATGGATGGGTCCGACCGCCAGCGACAGAGTCCATAATATAAAAAAAGAGACAGTCTCAGAAATGAATTCGGTTTAAATGTTCCAATACCGGCCCCGACGGCGCTCGCTCTTGCTCATCTGTTGTGCGGCCACGTCTACTCGCATAAAACCGGGTGGCATGTAGGAGAAACGCCTAGATTGACGAGCGCGCTTGGGTTGACTGAAATTTTTCCAAGCGAGAACAATGCGACGCTTCAAGGTTTTCTTGGATGTTTTGGACCGAGTATTCGCACTGAATGATGCGATATGGGTGAATATTTGCGGGCGACTGTATGATAGAATCGTAATACCTTTAAAGATTGCTGATATAGTTTAAAAATAAATTACTCACATTGGGGCGTATTTATTAGTAAGAGTCAATCTTCTCCTCATTGTACGACTGGTTTTGGTAGAGAGGTGCAATGTAGGCAAACAAAACATGATGATGAAAGGAGGTGTCGAATACCGAGTTGGAGAATGAAGAGAAGACAACCACCAGGGTCAGAGGGATCAAGGGGATTAAATAAACTAAAGGTATCTTATAATGAGTAGCGTCGAATTTATAGAATAGAACGCATCTGCGACACCATTTAAGGCTTGTGGCCGCATTAACAAACGTGTCGAACAATGACCGCCAGATAATGGCACCTTAGATACAATCATGCGACTAAAAGTTTATATGTGAAATGGCAATGCCGTTGACGACTGTTCAACGCGTTGCTGCGCTCGAGCCTCTGGTTCTCGCGACAAAGTAATCGGATTATTTCGAGATGCCCTGATAAAGGATCTGATAATGGTAGCCCAGCATCGAGAAGTGCCCACTGCCCAAGCTTCGTGACATCCGGGCCATAGGGACCGATGTTTCTCCTGAAACCGAAATGAGCGCTAAACGCGTAAAATTTACGTATTGCAGAGTTATTTCTTGCTTGTAGATGTCGATTATGAGTGGCATTGCTAGAATATTAGGTCACGATGAGTGTGATCATGCAGGGGTGCACACGCTCGGCTCGCGTCACGCGTACTGATCTCGATCAGGAAACTAGATAAATCGGACAACTCCGACCAAAAAATTTGTGGCAACTGCTGATCTCCTCTTGCTCTTTTTGCTTTACCGTCCCTTCCCCATCCTCATCCTCCTTACTCCTCCATTTCCTTCATAATAGAAATGGACGTAAGTGCTAAGAAACATTCGATCCTCTCATCCGTTGAATCTGATCATATCCTTGTTCTGTAAAGGCTGGCGCTGTGCAGACTTTGCACAATCTTCTTGTGCAAACCACTTCTAATGACACGAACCAAGTAAAAGCTGTTAGTATTAAATTTTAGCTTCAAATTCACATCGACCAATAACTGAAATGATAACCATCTCAGGCTACTGCGCAGCTCAACCAACAGTTCTACAAGGAGCCGGCATGCATCTCTGCCCTTGCCCAGATTCTTGCTAGCTCCCCCGAGATCCCCGTGCGTCTCAGGTTCTTACATCTTTTTTAACAGCTATTTTTTTAACGAGTATATTTCAGGTTCGTCAATTGGCAGCGGTTGAGATGAGAAAACGCGTCGCACAGCATAGCGGCAATCTATGGACACAGCTGCCCCAAAACGAACGTGAACAGATCAAAACAAAACTGCCCGAGCTGATCGTCGCGGAACCCAAGTAAATTCCACTTTACATCTGTCCTAATCATAGCACTGACCTTATCTCAGCAACCTCGTTCGTCACTCCTCAGCCCGTGTTATCGCGGCCATTGCGAGCATCGAAATCCCTGCCGGTACCTGGGCTGCGCTCCTTCCTTTCCTTCACCAAACATGCACCTCTCCTCAAGTCATCCACCGCGAAGTTGGAGTGTATATTCTCTTCACCGTGCTCGAAAACATCGTCGAAGGCTTCCAAGAGCACACTCAAACCTTCTACACATTGTTCGAACAGTTGTTGGCGGACCCTGAGAGCATCGAAGTCCGTATTACGACTGTCAGGTATGATTTTTATACCAATACTACTTCGATTTTTATTCACATGCTCTGTAGGGCTCTGGGTGTTCTCGCTCAGTACATTGATTCCGATAATAAGGTCGAACTCGTTAGTGTCTCAGTTTCTTTTTCTTTACCATTTCCTAAATTGCTGTTCAGAAATCTTTCCAAAATCTTCTCCCTGCTATGATCCACGTTATCGGGCAGTCCGTTGAGGCTGGCAATGAGACCGGCGCGAGACAATTATTTGATGTCCTCGAGACGCTGCTTATCCTAGTACGCGATAATCTTAAGTGTGCCTAGACCCTGAGCTCACCCCGATATAGGAAGTGCCCATCCTCGGTAAACACATCCCCCAGCTCGCAGCGTTCCTGTTGCAGTGTGGTGGAAACAATGCATTTGAAAACGAACTTCGTGTTCTCGCTCTCAATGCTCTCAACTGGACTGTTCAATAGTGCGTTTCCACTCTTCACTAGGCTGAAAACAATCTTACCTTCGATGTAGCAAAAAATCTAAGATTCAAAGCCATAATCTTGCGCCAGCTATCCTCGAGGGCCTCATGCCCATCACCACTGAGGATGAGCCCGAAGACATCGACGACGATGCTCCCTCTCGCGTATGTTTCCAGTATTGCTAAATGTATATTATATTGACTGCCTATTACAGTCTGCTCTTCGCATCATTGATGGGCTGGCAACCAACCTTCCTCCTACTCAAGTCTTCCCCGCCCTCCGAACTCTCATCATGCAATATTTCTCCTCGCCCAACCCAACCTTCAGGCGCGGTGCCATGCTCGCTCTCGGTGTGTCCGTTGAGGGCTGCAGCGAGTACATGACTCCTTTGATGGGAGATGTTTGGCCGGTTATCGAGGCTGGTCTCAACGACGGGGATGCCACAGTCAGGAAGGCCACCTGTGTTGCTGTTAGCTGCCTGTGCGAATGGCTTGAGGAGGAATGTGTTTCTAAGCACGCCGTCCTGATTCCCGTGAGTATTAAGTCTAAGCACCTTTTAACTGTTATTTATTCCTGTTCTTTAGAGCATCATGAACCTCATCAACGATCCCGCTACGCAGCGATCTGCGTGCACTGCACTCGACGCGCTTCTCGAAATCTCGCACGATGTGATTGATCAGTATCTACAGCTCATCATGGACCGGCTTGCAGGGCTCCTCACCACTGCACCTCTTTCAGTCAAGGCTGTTGTCACTGGTGCTATCGGCAGCGCTGCCCATGCCTCCAAGGAGCGCTTCTTACCTTACTTCCAGCCTACAATGGATCATATCAAGAACTTCTTGCTGCTTACTGGCGAGGGAGAGGAGATTGAACTCCGTGGTATCACCATGGATGCTGTTGGAACGTTTGCCGAAGCTGTTGGAAAGGACGTTTTTAGGCCTTTCTTCCCTGATATGATGCAGCAGGCATTTCAGGGTATCGAAATGGGCAGTGCTAGGCTTAGGGAGTGTAGCTTCCTCTTCTTCGGAGTTATGGCTCGCGTCTTTGGCGAGGAGTTTGCTCCTTACCTTTCCAACGTCGTCCCCCCTCTGTTGGCCAGCTGCAAACAAGACGAGGGAGAGGAAGGGTTATCAGGTGTGTTTCTCTAATTTGTCAGATCTAAACATCACTTATCGTTTTTTTCTACTTCAGTTGCAGTATCTGAGGCGTCTGCATTTGCTTCTGGCTCGTCTCCGTCGAATGCTATCTCCGTTTCTGATGACTCCAATGCCGATCAGTCCGTTGAACTGGAGGACATCGACCTTGACAAGATGATGGATGTCAACAGCGCCATCGCTGTCGAGAAAGAGATTGCTGCTGATACAATCGGTACTCTCTTTGCTGCCACTCGTGTCCACTTCCTTCCATTCGTTGAGCAATGCACCCTGGAGCTCACTGACTTACTACCCCACTATTATGAGGGTATCAGGAAGAGTGCAACTGATTCGCTTTTGGAGATTGTTAGGACCTTCTACGACTTGAGTGATCATCAGGAGTGGCAGCCAGGAAAGAACGTGGTGAGTACTAAACACAAATTTCATACCGTATTAATATTCTTATATACTTTCACAGTCTGTCCCCGTCAGCTCAACTGTTAAGGAACTTATCGATCACGTCGTTAAGCCTTTGTTGGAGATGTACGAAACTGAGGACAACAAGTGAGTTTTCTTCTTACTTTCTCGCTTGACCTTTCTCTTCTTTTGCTTTTGATGAAAATCATAACTCAGCTCACTTCGACGCCAATTGGCTATGAGACGAATAAAAATTCTATCTGAAATTCCCCTTCTCATCCCATATAATCTAACCCACTTACTCATTGCCTATCTTTCTCAGGTCTGTTGTCTCTTCCTTGTGCGTCGGTTTTGCGGAAACAATCAACAAAATCGGGCCGGCATTCGTTGATGGCTGTAAGCATTGGCAATTTTAATATTTTCAAAGCATTCTAATGATTACTTTTTTGCTCTAGATCTCGACACTATTTGCAACATCGCTATTCAGATTCTCGAGCAGAAGGCCTTCTGCCAACAGGATCCTGACCAGGACGAAGATGATGAAGCACCCGAGGACCAGGCAGAGTACGACTCTGTCCTGATCTCCTCTGCGGGCGACCTTGTCTCCGCGCTTGCTGCTGCTCTGGGTGCCGACTTCCTTCCCGCGTTCGGAACCTTCTTCCCTCTCATTGCCAAATATTATGTGAGTAATGCCACATCTTCAGGGTTATCTGCAAGGTACTTATATATATATGGGTATTATCCTAGAAAAAGAGCCGCTCGCTCAGCGACCGTTCTGCTGCCATTGGATGCCTCGCTGAGATCATCGCTGGAATGAAGAATGCTGTGACTCCCACCACCGAACCTCTCCTTGAGCTCTTCTACCGGGCTCTCAGCGACACTGACAGCGAAGTGCTCAGCAACGCCGCCTTCGCTACCGGCCTCCTTGTTGAGAATTCCGAGATGGACCTTTCTCCCCAATACCTCCACCTTCTTGCTGCTCTCCGTCCCTTGTTTGCTGTCACCCCTGATGCACCAGCAGCAAAATTGAACGCCAAAGACAATGCCACCGGTGCTGTCGCCCGAATGATCACCCGCAACGTCGCAGCAATCCCTCTCGACCAGGTCCTCCCCGTCTTCGTTGGGGCTCTACCGCTGACGAATGATTACCTCGAGAACCGCCCCGTCTTCCGCGCCATCTTCCACCTTTTCAAGACAAATGGCGCTGCGCTGTATCCCTTCCTGGACCAGCTGCTCCCTATATTCGCACATGTTCTTGATCCCAGTGGACCTGATCAGGTTCAAGATGAAGTTAGAGCTGAGTTGATTGAGTTGATTGCGGCTGTGAATAAGGAAGAGCCAGCAAAGGTTCAGGCAGCGGGCTTAGGTATCTTCCTGCCTGGTGCTTAGGTGCTCTATGGGTTTTTGTTTGCTGTTTTCCCTAACAATCTGTTTATGTTTTACGTCCTTTTACGCTTTTATCACGGATTCGCCTATTGCATCTCTCTGTCTTGCCCAATATTGCTTCATTACTTTTTAGAATACCGTTCTCTTGGTTTAGTATCACAATAGGAATAATTCCAGTCAGTCAACATATAAATCCGCAACCTTTACTACAGTTTGACTCAGTCTTCAACTCTTTAATTAGTAGTCGCGTCGCGTTGTTGTTGCTTATTTTGTTGAACACTTCAAAAGATTGCTTCCGTGTCCCACGCGCATTCCCCCCAACTCTATCAGCAACTTCCACTGTTGCGAGGCACGCTGGCCGTATCTTATCTTCAAACCTCTTCAAAAAGCGCTACTTCTGTATTATAACCTATGTTTAGTTTCCATCTCCTCGTTTTGGTTTTGGCGGCCGCAGTTCTTCCAGGACGATCGGCAGTTGCAGTAGTGGAGCCGTTAGACTCTCAACTTCCTCTGATTGCGCGCGTAGACAAGCCCTATCTTTGGACCATATCTACTCGCACGTTTGGTTCTTCAGAAGATGTTTTAAGATACACGACCTCCTCTTTGCCCGATTGGCTTTCCTTCAACTCTTCGACCTTGGCATTTGGCGGTAATCCTGTTGCTGAAGACGCGGGAGACACAGAAATTACCGTCACGGCTCATGATTCCAAGTCCTCAGCATCGTCTACTTTCATTCTTTGTACCAGCCCTTCTCTCCCTCCGCAAGCAAATCTCTCTCTCTCTGAACAATTCTATGCGTCCAACCCCTCCCTATCCTCCGTGTTTTTACTCTCTCTTGGTTCTGCGATCGCGTCCCCCAACCCAGCATTGCGCGTCCCTCTCCGTTGGTCCTTCAGTATTGGGTTCGAAAGCAGCACATTCGTCTCCACAGGTCGGGTTTACTATCAAGTACGGCAAGTTAATGGGTCCGAATTGCCTTCATGGTTGGTCTTCAATCCCAAGTCTATCACTCTTAATGGCGTAGTACCCGGTGCAAGCACAATTCAAACTCCAGAGACAGTTCATCTTGAGCTTATCGCGTCTGAAATCGAGGGATATGCCGCAGCATATCTGCCTTTTGATATCGTTCTCGCCGACCATGAACTTTCGCTCTCAGCACTTCTTCCAACGATTAATGTCACGGTTGCGACGCCCTTCTCATTCAGCTTATTATCTCCCGCTGACTTTTCAGGCGTCCTTGTTGACGGAAGACCAGCCCAGCGTTCGAATATCTCAACTGTCATGATCGACACAAGCGTATACAGTGCCTGGTTGAAGTACGACAACGCCACCCGTACGCTCTCTGGGAACTCGCAAAGTGCTACATCATCAAGTTTTGGACCTACTCTGCCTATGAAGCTAACTACAGTATTCAATCAGACGATCAACACGAATGTGACTTTGGCGCTGGTTCCTTCGTTCTTCACCATGCTGGAGTTGCCGCCGTTAAATCTTACAGCTTCTCAGGACATCGATTATGATCTGAAGCCATATATCGCGAATGAGAATGGAAGGAACGAGGCAGACTTGATGGTGGCATTTAATCCAAGTCAAGCAGGGGATTGGCTAAGCTTCGATACCAAAAGGAAGCAGATGACTGGCATAGCCCCCGATTCGTTCTCCGGATCCGTTGCTATTACCTTTACAGCCTATTCGCACATCACCCATTCCACATCGCATGCAACTCTTTCCGTCAGTATCTCCCCATCCGCTTTAGATGGCTTTGGTGCCGACCCGTCCACGACATCTACAGAGAAACGCAGGAAGATTTCCTTGAGCTTGGCGGTCGGATTGGCCGTTATAGGAGGACTGGCGATTATTGGAGGGCTATATGCGCTCCTTCACCAGCAGGCAAGGAAGCGGCGGCAGATAAAACATAACCTCGAGGAAGCTAGAAATCTAGGGCTTACAACACGCTGTGATTCAAGCCTCGAATACCCTGAGAATGTCATGGATGTCATGCATACAACGACACCCAATGCTGCATCACAACTAACGGCATCGATCCGAGGAACTTTCCGGAGTATTAGCGATGTGTCTATGAGAAAATGGCGACCGACGATCGTTCAGAGGCCGGTGATCAGCAAGCCTACCTTGATTACTGCCGTGCGCGTTCCTTTTCCTACGTCTGGCTCGATGCCGCGCAATCTTCAACTTAATCCTCTGAGTCCGATGCCCTCAGCTCCATCCAACTCTTCCATCCTTGCCACAGCACAGCGACGAATAGACTTCCAGCGTCCTCGGTTCTCAGCGCATGTGCAATTCGATGACAACCGTACTTCTCGACATCTCTCTTCAATGTCATATGCGTCGTCTGTGGGCTCGGAGAAGTCGCTGACCACGCATGCCTCTGAGGCTGTGGTTCAGACTGCATCGAGGGTCCCAAGTGTGCGTAGTTGGAGAAGCGCGAGTGTTGTTTGTGGATCGCGTGATTCGTATTCGGAGGTTCTAGAACCGGTGCCAGGACAGGTGAGGCTGGTTCCTCCTAGCTCAACGCAGGGCTCGTATTTGACGCCGCACTTTGTCCCGAAGAGTGCTTCACGCGAGGGACCAGCGTCGTCGCCGAGTGCTTTGCATCGGACTCGGGGATCGGAGCGTGCGGTTTCGCCTGGGACAGACGATGGGTGCGCGAGGAGGAGCGCGAATGATGATGAGATGGAGATGGGGATGGTTTATGTCCAGTCGTTGGGATTTGGGTACGTGTCGGATGAGCCTGCTTCGCCGGCGTCGCAGGAGTCGTCACATTGTGGATGTGCTATATAGACTGGTGGTTTGTTTGCATGAATTTCATTTTGTTTGTAAGATCATGGATTCTCATTACATTGTAGACTACCAGCACATACTATACCTCGCATATGATACCCTCACATATTGTACCATACTATACCTACCTTCATTTAGACCTCATACATTTCTACAACAATTGAAATATTTCTTTCGTTGTTCTGGGAGAAATGAAAACGAATTGAGCAAGAAAGGAATATAATAACAAAACTCAGTATAATACGAAAGGTCGACAGGATGAGTAGAGTAATCGTGGTAGTATCTGCGCCCCCGGAGTCGGCCAACCTGGGATACTGGCCGTAACCGACACATCGACAACAAAGCCCGGAGACTCCCAAGCCCGGCGGCGGCAGCTTCTATGACTTCCAGATAAGGATAGCAAGGGAGCCGACGTAAAAGTAAATGAAGTGCTTTGTTTCTGGTAAAGCGACAGTGTGAGCAAAACGATTCGTGAGATTGGAGAAGTTATTTTTAGGCGAAAAGGAAGGATATGTTTAATTCATAGAGGCATCGACGCGCTCTTGACGCGTGTTTTTTTCTCTCCCCGCGGTTCGGGTAAGTTGGATGCGATGGCGGGTGTTGGGTTGGTGGGATCGGGAAGAGGGGAAAGGAGGTGCTCACCATGGGTCACGTAGCTACCAAAGTTCTTTCCGACGACGACGTGCCATGTAGGACCGTGCCTTCGGTCAAACTCCTTCTTGATCTGTGCGGCAATGTCTTTCTCGATGTTGTATTTCTCGAGAGCGGCGGACGCAATGTCCACGCTCTCCTGCTGCATGTCCTCGCTCATGTCTACGTTCTTAATAATGGCCTTTGGGCCTGAAGCGTTAATGTCTCTGGGACCTGATCCAGCGTCAGTGGAGGAGGAGGTGGGCGCGTCGAGTTTGTCTGCCATTATGAGAGACGATGGTGTGGTGGGATCTGTGTGGATGGATGCGATGAGAGGAGGAGATTAAATAGATAGGAAGATGCCTGCCTTGTGGTGAGAGGTCAGCGTCCTGAAAGAGCGTGAGGAGGAGCTGGGGGTATTGTATGCGCGCGGAATGCGTGGTTCAAATTAAAATCAGGTAAAGGGCAGACCTTGAGGAAAGAGCAGTTGGGCACGTGGTCTACGCCTGGGTATGCGATTGTTTGCGATGCGGGTGCACATGGCGCGCATCGCTGCTTTCGGTCCGACGGATTCTTCGGGGCATGGCGCACACTGTCTGGTACCATCCACTTAATGTATGCGCTCACCGGCCGCCCCTCCCGCCGCTCCTCGTCCACAGCACATGCTCGCTGTCACTCAATTCCTCGGCATCGCCTCCCCCGGATCACCAGAGCCCGACGTACCCCCTTGTCTTTTGCCCGAACCCTTGTTTCTCCGCCCTCCTCGCCGCTTCCCCCAAAGACCCTACCACGTTGGTTCACAAATGACTCGCGCGCTGTCACCTCCGCACACGTCATTCCTTAGTCTTTCACCGTGAACCCAGGAATTACCATCCTCGTTGTCCAAGCATCCATTCCAATCGTACTTCCGTCCGCATGCTCGGCGCTCTACCGTGTCCTTGCAGAAGGCCTCTTGTGTCTCCACTTTCATCGCCACACCCGCAAAGAACGTCCGTGTTCATGTGCATCTTACATCAAAGTCAATGCTGTCAACATTCGGGGTCAACCATAATACATATGCTCTGGTGGACTGACCTGCCGCGAGGCCTGCCAGGTGTCGATGCATATCCAAGCTTAAATTAGATCGTGAAAGTGGCCCCCGTTGCAAAATTTAACAGCTCAACCACGACTACTAGCATGCGGCTCTCGATTATCATGATTCGCCGTGTGGGGGTCCTCTATCTCCTATCTCTCAGGTTTCAATTCACTTGATTCATTAATACTCATCCTTGATCACTTTCGCCATCTTGCTATTAATTAACTGGCAGATGCGCTTGTGAGGTATCTCCTTACATGCGGGCAACGTTCATCAACCTTGTGTTCACACCTCCGGGAATGTGGCTGTGAGCCAATGTCGTCTCCAAACTGATGTTGCATACTGTTCCCAGCAAGCCCACTACCAAGAGCACATGGATTCCCTAACTGATGTTCGATTCAGAACCCATCATCGCTGATCCAGAGAACTGAAGCATAAGAAGGTGTCTTCTTGGCTAGTGCTGTTGCTTCTTCTCTAATTCTCGTACCATGTCGCTTTAATTCGTATTCGAAACTCAGAACCGGTCCGACAAAAATAACTCGCAAAACCTCACTTGTTCAAGACGAAAACGAACAAGATGAGCTCTTTATTAGCATCTGTCGACCTATGGTCTGATGTCTTTCCGAAGGCAACCTACGAAGTTTTTCCGTAATCAAGCTGGTCTATTTCTCCCAACCAAACGGAAGTAATTGACATAAAGTACAACCCTCGACCACTCGCGTCTTGACATTCTTCATCTGGCTATTCATAGCGTACAACCCCCCTCGGTCCCTGTTCTTCAATAGGCAGTGTGGCCCAACAAGGACTCACAGAGGTTCTCCCCCGCATGGTTCACATCTAATAAACGTAGTACGCGCTACCCAAGCCATACCACGGTTGTATCTACCACCGAAGACTACGCGGGTATAACAAACGCCTTGGGTGGATACTCTGCGCCTTTTCCCTTCGAGCCATGTGGTTGAACCTACCCTCGCGAGTATTACCGGCCGTCCATGGGGAGGAATGTTGGTAAATTCGTTCTCATGATGAAAATAAGACTCGTCCTCGAGGTGGTTTTTGGGTGTGTCATGGAAAGAGTCAGAGTATAAGCATCAGGATGGATAATTATAAACGAAGATGAATGTTCGCGACCGCGTGCCTAGATGGTCGTACCCTTCTTCGAAATGGCTTTGCCCCCAACACCCTCCCGGGCTTTTGGACATGACATGTCATTGGGATTTTCGTTGTGCTGTGTTCTTGGACAGCTTCGGGTTTCTCGACAACTCGAGAAGAAAATAATCCCACCCATAAATTGACCTGTGGAAGACAGGCGACGCATAGTAATGCAGGGAAGTTGGGCATGATGTGACATAGATCCCATATATGACGCCCGGGAATGTTTATTGCGATGACACCGGTGGTTGTGAGTATGTTCCCTGTGGTGGACAGACCCATTACTGGGAAATTTCTAGAAGAAGAATGATTGATGAACGAATTCGAATCGAATAGTTATTTCTGCGTAATTGAAGTATAGCGCTTGGCAGTTCAGCGAGATTGGCTTTACGTGTGTAAAGACTTTAGGGAATAACTAGGGAACAGCAGGTATAAAAATACATGAATGTCTGCAGTGTTCTGAATAGTATAGTAAAATTGATAGTAAAGTTCCTGTCCCTTTGGTGTCGTAACTATCGAATAGAATCATAAGAGATTAATGTCACTGAAGAAACTCGTCGAGAGCTCCTCGAGTGAATGGGACTGGTCGAGATGCATGGAGACCTCGGGAACACACCCTGCAGAAGGAGGGGAGACAGTCCTAAATGCAGCATCAACACCCTCCACCTTCGAGTCCAACCGCCACTCCCTCTGCAGCCTAAGAAATATCTCCTGTAAAGTCGCAGCCGAGCCACTGATGCGTGACAATACAAGAGAAAGTAATGACTCGTCGTCCTCCGAAAGCTGAATGTCCACGGTGAACTTGACGTCTTTGAGGATGCCCATTTGGATGGCGGGGTCATATGCCTCGGAAAAATCACACTTGAGTCTACCTAGACCTTCGGGGTTCTCGAGCTTGACGTGTACACCCATCTCAACGAGCAAATGGAGGCATTCATTACGCGTTAGCTGGACGGCGTAGCGTGATGAGAGAACGTACGGAGATGGCTTGGATTTGAACAGATTGGGAACCCATTTACGCTTGCGATCTGGCGAGAATGGTATTGGATCATGCGAGGAAAGGGTTGGCCCCGGTGCTTCACTGAGGGATTTCCTTCGCTGCGGGACTTGCTCGTACCTGTCTGGCTTATTGCCTTTTCTTGGGAGCCTGCGTCGCAATCTAGCTGACCTACCAGCGGTGGGGGATGTGGATATATCCGTCTCTGCCGCTGTTATCACCTGCCATGATTGTGAAGCAATAGGAGCCGTCGGTGGCTGGCGTTCTGTGCCCAAGGCATCGACGCACCATGAGGACTCAAACTCAGGTATCTGAAATGTCCCACGAGTCAATCCGACGAAATGGTCCGCAGTAGTTGGTGCTGTTGCTCCGTCTGAACCGTTGTTGGCATCTGGCACTTGAAGGCGGTCTAAAAAACGTCGAAAAACGTCTGTCATTCTATTGTTCTCGAGATCAGACACATCTGGGAAGTCGATGCGGAGAGCTGCACAGATCGCTTTCAGTGGCGATGATGGGCGAGAAGTGGACGGAGACAAAGATGAAGGAGTTACTTGGGTTGATCGGACAGAAGAATGTGCTTGGACTGGTTGAAGAGAAGAGTCTGTTTGGGGTGATTGGAGAGAAGATTCTACTCGGAATGACCGAAGAGGAGCGTCCGTGATATCAGAAGAGTCGCTAGGGCCTCGCCTTGCAGCACTGTGAGGAGTCGGTGCTCTTACTCTCGGTGGTGGGGTTATTGGCGACGATCTGTCCTGACTCTCTGGTCCTGGTTCCCCTGAGAGTTGTAAGATGTTTTGATCTGGAAGGTCCTTCACAAAATCGTTTTCTTCCTGTTCATGTTCACGGACCCGCTGTTCCCGATATTGAGAAAGTAGAAAGTACACTCCTTTCTGCAAATTCTTATCTGGAGACATGAGGGTTTTGAGGAGGTCGCCTTCAGAGGTTCCATGCCAAAGTACACATAGATTAGCGAAGATATCCGGATCAACGGAATCAGGTCCTAGGATTGGTACGAGCATGCTTGCTAGATCTGGTGTGGCGACAGAAGTCGGCAAAGTATTTGACGTAAAGAATTTGTGGCACCGTATTTCAGCCATGGTTATTCGGTATTGAGGATTCACGACTAGCATCTTCTTGATCAAGTCTTTGGCGCGGGGATCCACGTGGTCAGGTATGCTGTAGATACCGTGGCATATAAGATGTCGCAACGTGTTAAGATTGTCCGAGTCAAAAGGCGCGTATCCAGCTAACAACACGAAGAGGATGACACCACATGACCAGATATCTGAAGATGTACCGTCATACACAGTACCAACAACGACTTCTGGACACGCATAGTGAGGACTACCGCAAGAGGTACGAAGCATCTTGTCTTTATCATTCACAAGCCATGCAGCCATGCCGAAGTCAGCCAACTTGATGTTCATCTCCTCGTCCAGAAGAATATTTTCAGGCTTCAGGTCTCTGTGAGCAATATTAAACCGATGGCAGTAGTCAACAGCGTCGATTATCTGCCGGAAAAAATGTAAGGCTTCTGAGGTGGGTAAAGGACCTCGTTTGCAGAGATGCTTGAAGAGTTCGCCGCCAGGAACGTACTCGAGGATGAGATAGAGATGTGTTGGAGTCTCCCAGACGTCGTATAACTTCATAATATTAGGGTGATCAACAAGCTTCATCACTACGATCTCGCGCTCGATGTGCATGGCCATTGTATAGCGCAGCTGCACTGGATCCTCGGCATGCCGGAGTTCATGAGCACCCAGAGCAACCTTGGAGATTATCTTGACCGCAGAGAGCTTAACCGTTTTCGAATGGCGGGCGATCTTAACGCAACCTGATGGTATGATTGGTATTACGAGGGGATTGGTCGATAATCAGTTACGCACCTGTACTCCCCTTTCCAATGACTTCACCGAGCTTCCATGGACCAATTGATGTCCTTGTACGAACCATTGCATATAAATATAAACGAGAGTATATTGTGACAAGAGATAGTGTGTATTTTTGAATAGTGTATTCGAAAGTTTACAGCATTCGAAACGAGAGAAAGAAGGAAAGATGTGGTGGATGACAGCATTGGTCAACTTGAAGGGCCAAGGGAAAGGCTCTCGCCAAATAAACACAAGCAACGCGTCTTCCAGTCACGGGTCCGAGCTCCAGAGTCTTGATTCAGTTTCAAGCCTTCAACTTCTTGACTCGCATCCACATCTCTGTTGCAGTTCTTCGTGCTCTTTGCGCTTTGTGCTACAGTCGGAATAATAAACGATACGATGCAGCCGACACCTGCACCGTCGTCTCCGCCCAAGTCGCCAGGTCCCGCTCTTGAAGACACCCCGTCCATTCTTGCGCCACCGCAGAACGTCAGCAGCGCTCCATTTGGCATTCTGGTTAGCTTGTTCGAGAAACTACAAAATGAGAGGAAGCAAGACAGACGAAGAAAGTTGCTGGACACGTGGTTTAATGTACGCTCATATCCTTCAAATGACCGATTTCAACTTACTTCTTCATAGCACTGGAGAGATGAGAAGGGTTATGACTTATATCCTGTCTTGCGTCTGATCCTGCCTCAGGTGTGTAGATACTGTACTATTGGATTTTTTTCAATTAGAACTCCAATTCGTGTTTTGCCATCTACTCGTTCAGAAAGATCGAGAGCGCGCCGTATATGGCTTAAAGGAAAAGAATCTCGCCAAAACATACATTAAGCTTATCCCACTGGAAATGAAAGCCCCCGATGCTATTCGCCTGCTTAACTGGAAGAAACCAACCGAAAGAGACGTATGTTGAATAATTGAAAGTGTGACGATTATGCGACTTAACAATAAAATGCAGAAAACCTCTGGCGACTTTCCAACCGTCCTTTACGAGGTAGTAAGCAAACGGTCGTCCGTCATTGAGGGCTCTTTATCTATCGACGAACTGAACGATATTTTGGATGAGTTATCGAAGCATATAGGGAAACAGTACGCTTTCTAGCCACTTTATTACTGAGTGTTTCGACGACAATTTTCCAGGGATATCCAATCCAAGATTCTACAACGTGTATATAACAAGACTACAGCTGAAGAGCAGCGTTGGATCGTTCGTATTATTCTCAAAGGTTCTAGGATCAACAAGTCCCTGGGGTAAATAGCTGACATCCTTTCTAGATATGATTATATCAGTTAAGGAAACAACAGTATTTTCCGTCTTCCATCCAGATGCTCAAGACCTCTACAACACTTGCTCTGACCTCAAGAAAGTGGCATGGGAGCTGTGGGACCCGTCATATCGACTCAACGCAGCGGTACATATACTGCTCATAAAACATAACCCTTACTTTATTTAATATTCTCTTAGGATAAAGCTGTCCAATTATTCCATGCATTTACACCTATGCTTTGCAAACGTCCGACAAAGAAGATTGAAGAGACGGTGAAAGAGATGGGTGGATCGGAATTCATCATCGAGGAGAAACTCGATGGCGAACGAATGCAATTGCATAAGAGGGGCAATGAGTATTTCTATTGCTCAAGGTGTGTGATATCGTATGTATGCTTTCAATCACTACATTTTAAATCAACTCAGGAAGGGTAAAGACTACACATATCTGTATGGAAACCACGTCGGGGCAGGAAGCTTGACGCCCTTCATTGATAGCGCATTCGACCCTCGCGTTAACGAGTACGTTCTTCGAATCTATCGGACATATTTATCGTGTTTACCTATTGTCAGTGCTATTTTCGACGGAGAGATGTTGGTTTATGATCCTGTCACAGGGCGTAACCTCTCATTTGGAACGCTCAAAACGGCAGCTCTTGGTTTGTTACTTTTTTCTTTTGGCATAGTGTACCAGATTGGGCTAACACGGTCCCTCAGATAAGTCAAAGAAGGAGCACAATCCTCGTCCATGCTGTAAGTTACTATCTTGAATATTATGTATATTTTAATTTCTCATTTCACTAGTTAAAGTATTCGATATGCTCTACTTGAACGGTCAGTCTCTACTGGATCGCTCGACTTCTTTCCGGAAGAAGAATATGCTTGCTTGCTTGAAACCCGTGCAAGGGCGCATTGAATTTGTTCGAGAATATAAGGGCAAGACTGCGAAAGATATCAGGACGAGGATGGATGAGGTTATGGAGGATCGAGGGGAAGGTCTGGTCATCAAGCATCCATTATCTAAGTATATTTTGAACGGGAGGAATATGGATTGGATCAAGGCTGGTGGTGTCCCTTTGTCTCGAGCTCCTTCAATTGCTAACGCTTTTGTCAGGTTAAACCGGAATACATGGTGACTAGTTTGTATCGTGGATCGCCGCTTTTGAACTAAAAATTTTCAAAGGATAATATGGGAGAAACGGTCGACGTACTCGTTGTCGGTAAGCCAGGCATATATATCTGCGGTGTTTCTTGCTAACAAAAACGTAGGTGGAAATTATGGAAGTGGGAAACGTGGGGGAGGCGTTTCAACTCTCGTATGTGCTGTAATGGATGATCGACGAGTAGGGGATGAGGATGAAGAACCTAAGTATAAAGTTTCGACTTCCATTTGACTACACTTCTTATGCTTATGTTTCATCAGATACAGTACATTCGTACGGATAGGCTCTGGACTGTCCTTTGCAGATTATATTTGGATTAGAGACAAGCCATGGAAGGTTTGGGACCCCAAGCATCCACCAGAATTCCTGCAAACGGCCAAGCATTCTTATGATGATAAAGGGGATGTGTATTTGGAGCCTGCGGAGTAAGTAATGCTTGTTTTTGGCTTTTAAACATGTTACGCTAACGTTGCATTCTTAAAGCTCTTTTATACTCAAAGTCAAGGCGGCCGAAATTACTCCTTCTGGTATGTTGAATGAAACTTCATACTGTCAGCTATTAACCTTGCTGTCAAGACCAATACCAAATGGGCTTTACGATGCGCTTTCCTCGCGCCCTAGCTATTCGCGATGATTTGAGTATTGCAGATTGTATAACTGCGACTGGTATGTGAAAACTTGTCCAATTCTAAATGAGAGATTGATTCCGTTTTGCAGCTGTCTTTGAGAGTCTGCGGTCAGAAAAGAAACGGAAAATGGAAACCGATACCATGTCAGTCATTAAAGTCATACCATCCAACCGTAACAACGATTTTTCATCGTCTCTTCAGGGCCTCCAAGAAGAAGCGCAAAGTAACAACGAAGAGGGTTAGTCTACTTTCATTTACCTAATACTCTACTAATGTCAAAGTTGTAGATTACGGTTCTACCAGAATACCAGGGTCCAAAATTGAAGGGTGTCCGTGTTGAATCAGATATCTTTGAGGGGATGACATTTGGTTAGCTTTACACTTGCTCCAGCTTCATTTGCTAATATAGATTGGCAGTGGTGATGTCGGATCCCAAGTCAAGGACTGGTGACCAGGACAAGAAGAATCTAATGACGATGTAGTTATATTTACTTGTTTCGCTTTTATCGATCGACTGATATATTGGTTGTGTGAAGGATCCATGCTAATGGGGGCAAATGTGCGCAAATCGCTAAGGATCAGGAAAACCTCTTTGTCGTGTATGGCGGTACTGTCACACGTACGCTGATTCATTGCATTTTATTTTATGTATTGGCTGACATCTTTAATAGCCTATGACTTGAAACTTCTGGTTGACAAAAATATCTACGATGTCATCAAACCTTCCTGGGTCATTGACTCTGTCGAAGCTGGTGAACTTGCGCCTTTCCGTAAAAGGTGATATTTCTGCAACACTTTTATACCCCACTTTACTGATTATATTCTTGTACAGATATTTCTTCCATGCAACACCGTCACGAGCTGGAAGGGAGGAGTATGACGCAGATCAAGATGATGAAGTTGACCAAGATCAAGAAATGGAAGAACCGGAAACCGCTGAGGCTGGACCTAGTAACGCCTCGGAAGACCTCGAGGATGTAGCGGACACTCCTAAAGTCGAGGAGGAGATGGATCCAGCTATGGCAGATTGGTTTAAGATCGACAAGAATACTGCACTCTTGCCTGATGACTCCGCCACAGAGGACGACGACTCCGACAATGCTGATGTAGCTAACTTGGAAGATGATTCCGACCTCGATGATTGGCTGCAAGTGGGGTCAAGCGGCGTAGAACCTCCTAGTATCGATGGAACGCAGGAGTCAAATGAGGACGTTCAGATGGGCCAAAAAGGCGCCATGGAATATGATCAAGAGCACATATTTACCCATCTGTGGGTCGAATCTATTTACTTGCCTTACGAAATGCTAACTGATTACATGTGTTATAGATGCTTTTATCTCGATTCTCCGCATAACGCCATCGCCAACGGGATGACCGTCAAATCGAAACACGAGAAGGAAATTAATGAAGGGTAATCTCCCTCGTTTCAACCATGTCTCGTTATGCTATGCTAAAGCTGAAGATCGGACAGCTTCTCGAAAATCTCGAAAATGATCACTGAGAATGGCGGCAAGCTCGTGGGTTTGGATGATCCGAAGCTGACACATGTTATTATTGACAAACGCGATGAAAGTTGCCGTTTGGACCTCATCAAACGAACGTCACAGTAAGTAATGTAGAGTTTTATCTGCAAACCGCGCTTGAACTTATGTTCTATAGGCCTAAGCGGCGTCGTCTTGTTGTATCGGAATACATCGAAGCATGTCTGGATGAGGCGACACTTCTTGATGAAGATGGTATGTGAAATCTTGCCCCCCGTCTGAACATGATCATACTAAATGCAATATTAGATTTTACACCTTGATATCTACGTCAATTCATGCTTATCTTTGTGTTTGTACTTTATTTTATGAAGCCTCTTCCTACTCCAACTATATTGTCTGTTAACTTTGTCGCAAGCTATGTGAAGAACTCATTAATGATTATGAATTGACTCAAGGTCGAGCTAATTCATGTATGTCATATTCTTAAAGCTGTAATTTCACGTGTGCTTTTGGATACATTGGACAGCCTACAAGGACGTTTCCCAACCAGTTCAAACTATCGTTCTTACCAACGCATCCGAGCTGCTCGTGAAGTTTCATGCACTTTTCGTCTTTTTTATGTTCTACCAATATATCAAGAGTTTCTGTCCATGTCCGCTGCTGATCCTTTCATTCTTCACACCACATATACATCCATTCTGTATAGAGGTATAAAGCATACGCAGCACTCGTTCTGCCTGGTCCCAATGTTGGAGTGGAGATGAGCCTATCTTTTTGATACGCTCGGAGTCGTTCAAACGAGAGCTGACTTGAACAGTCACAGCAGTGGCTGCCCATTTTGGCATTGCTTCCATCGACTTTGATGAGTTTGAGTGGGGGCGAACAATAAGTAGGGTCGTTGGAATTCTCGTCTTACTTAGCGGATGAGGTGTATAACTCTGTGGCATACTACAAACACCGTTGTGAGATGAAGAAGACGTCCCCTAGGCGGGCGAGATCTAAGCCTGAGCTGAAAAGGTGTTTTCTAAGCATAACCTTATTAAGAGCTTGTTGGGCTAGCGTGGTCCACTGAAGATGTATTCTGTTTGTGATTATGGCACCCCTGATGTACAAGCGGATGTATTTGCTTCCGATGAAAACACCACATATCGACCATATGTGAAGATCCAATAAAACTAGGTAAAGCACCCCATGTCGTGTGTAAGTATACTGGAAGCATTTATCCACCTGTGGGGCTGCTTCCTTGATGGAATATATCAGTTTGGCCTCCGATAAACTGATAACATTCGATATCACACCAGTGGATGCTTGTGTTCATGTAAAGTATCGGATTTGTGGGTGCCGAATAGAAATGGTGAACGTTGTTATTTTCGGTTATGTAACAGAGCTCGGAGAATGGGCCTTTGCGGAGGGGAAGTCGAAGGCGACTTTTGGCGCAGATGGTGTTTAGGAGGTCCTCTAGGAAGGCGGGTTTCACTTGGATTCTGTTAAAGTCTGTCCCCGTTTGTTAAATGACGTTTTCTGCGGATTCGTAAAAAATTCATTGAAATGGACATCCGTTGTGTAGTGGTCTTCTATTAAACACGGAGCTAAGAAGAGCTGCGTTGTCTGACATTAATTTAATTATTAGACTTGTACTGTTGTGGTATTTCTGAGTGTCATGTCGTAAACATTAGTTAGAACAGCTGACACAAAGAATTATTGCTGAAAGCGGTAGAAACAGGTACTTGAATTACTGAATTAGAAATTACGAGTGATATTGGTTTGCACATCGCTTCGCGTCGTGTAGCGAACAGCCAGCAGCAGTTGCTTGAGTGCCAATTAGTTCTGTGAAGAATGGCGCGAGATGTAAACGAATAGCTTTATGCGCGACATTTAGAAGACTTCTCTTAGGATGACGTGAATCCCAAGGAAATCCAACGCAGAATTTGCGATGTCACTCGCGGTGATTAATTGAAATATAGAGAAAACATACAGAAATACACGCTTACTGGCTATAACACGTGTGTACGAATGGCAGTCATCACGGTGGCGGAGTAGTGAGAAAAAGTACCGTAAATGACGGGGCATGGGCGCGCGCAAACACCGATTCGGAGTTGAAGATTACAGTTTGGACGGGATAGAACGGAGTTCGACGCGTCTTTCTGCAGAATGTATGCAGCTGTGTCAGCCTCAATGGCAAGAGTGGAATACGGAGGTGTGGTTCATGCATGAAAAAGACTGAGGAAACAACGGGCGTCATTATTTTGCCGTATTATTTCGAGCAGTGATTGTGACTATGACATGTCACGCGTGTGATTTGCTAGACTTTTGGTGCCCATTCGTCTTGTCTTCCTCAGACGGTTCCTCTCAAGGCGTCACTCCAGGCGTCCTCCAAGGCGTCCTCCTCTCCGCTCTTCTCCGACTCCCTTCTCTCCTTCTTCTCTGTCTTCTTGCGCGATACCATTCACCACTCCAAATTATAATTCTTCTGCCTGCTTTCCCCCCATCATCTCGCTCTCTCGCGATAGCACCCTCGCCTCATCGCTCTCCACCTTGCCACCCCTCCCTTCACCACATACCGTGCCTCGTATTCTGCAATGGCCGATCCCACTGTCTCTCCAATCTCACAGCTCCTCCACACCCTTGGCATAACGCGCGACGACCTCAACAAGCGCAGTGACCAGATGCGTCAGTTCCTCACAGCCGAGTCCGATGTTCTCCCTGCACGCGTCGTCGAACGCGATAACGACTACAGGTCGAGGTCAGGCTCCGATCTCCGCTCTGTCTCTCGTTCAAGCACATCCACCACCTCTTTCTCACGCTCGCTCTCCCGTGCGCGCTCTGACTCCCTGCGCGAGGACAGCCCGCCCGTCACGCCCGTCAAGACTGAGCCCCGCGAAACGAGTAGTGCTTCTCTTCGCCACTACGACAGTATGGAGATGGTTATCGAGCGTCAGAGGCAGAGCCGCAGGGAAAGGAAGAGCCGAAGAGGAAAGGAACGTGAGTCGACTAGCAGGAGCGGCATAGCCCACCCACCATCACCATCGCCGAGCAACGCGTCCCGCTCGAGCCACAGCATCGATTCACACAGCTATTCACGCGACAGTGGGCATTCTCAGAGCCTAGGACCTGAGGACGTCGCTGAATCGTCATCACACATGGTTCGTCATCGTGTTTGACGCGTCGTATTGCGGGACACTCACTCTATCGTTTAGAATCAGGACCCCCCACCCGTCACACCGCAGAAAAACAAATACTATAGGGATCACACCCTTCTCAGCTCGTCTTCGCAGCCTCACAAGGTAAAGCCACCTTTTCCTAATCCAGCTCCCACGCTAACGCCTGCAGCAGGAGATCACTGCAAAAGTCGAGACTCCTACTCCTACGCGCCCCCCTCCGCAACCCACCCCCCAAATGCACCCCATACCCCCGTATTACGCGTATCCCGCGTATATGGGTTATCCTCAATACTTGCCTATGGGATACCGACCTGCACAGGCAGGATCTTCTGTACCTGTTACCCCACAAGCTCAGCGTACACTCCAGCCGCCTCCGAAAAAGGCGCCTGTAAAGTCACCACTACCTCCTTCCTCACCTCCTGTGTCATCACCAATGTCCTCGCCAGTTCGTCGCACTGTTAATTTGGTGTCTTCTCCAGGTCCTATGGGACCGCTACCCACGGAAGACGATTATGAGAGTCTACCATACACGCTTCCTCCTGGACCTTACTCTCCCAATAAGCCAGACCTTTCTTACGCCGCTCTTGTTGGCCGCGCTATCCTTTCTTCGCCTGAACACCGTTTGACGCTCCAAGAAATATACGACTGGATCACTATCGTGTATCCATACTATAAACGCGGAGAGACGACGTGGATGAACAGTATTAGACACGTACTCAGCACCACCGTTTGCTTCAGGAAGGTTCCCCGCGAGCGCTCAGTTGGCCGTACCCTGTGGGCTATCTGGGATGAAGATCTTGAATGCTTCAAGGGCGGAGGATTCAGGAAACAGCTTTGCAAAGATATTGCGAACGGTAATGACGGCAAGGGTGGCGCTGGTTCAGCTAAGGGCAAGGGCAGAGTCAAAAAGCGGGCAGCGGACGAGGATGAAACCGTAGATGCACGGAAGCCCAAGAGAGCGAGGAAGGAACAAGCTATATTTAAGCCGGTCTCTATGATTCCAACACAGATGTATACCCTTCCTCCGCCGCTTGCGTCGCATCCGTTGTTCCCACCCAGTCGCCCTACATCGCATCACCAGCCATATTATGAGAGCTGTCTGCCCCAGACTCAGCACATCCCTGCTGAGATAATATTCCCGCCTTTGCCGGCTGCAGCTGCGTTTAATCAAGTGGTTTCTCAAAATGCGACTACTGCTTCCAGCTCGTATGGTGAGGCCGGCTCGTCACCCCCGCCTGATGCTCCTCCGCCGTCATCGCAATCGTCCGCCTCCTCTGTGCCCTCTGTTCCTGAGCTCACTCCGAACAGGAGCTCGAGTCCGCCTTCATCCTTGCCGTCTACCAGTGATATGGATGTTGATCTCCCGGCCCCCATTATGAAGCCGGGAGACTTCAAAATTAACGCACCTGTGACTATCTCGGGTGTTGATGATGATCTAGATTTGTCTTCTGCCTCTGGTGAGACGGAAGATGGCGATGATGTGTTTAATACCTCGCTGCTTGGTCCGGTGCGATTCTGGGGCGAATCGCCCAAGGCTGCCGGAGGCCTTCAGCCTGGGATTGAGCTTATCAATTTCGATAACTCGGGCGATGAAGAGGATGATGGGGTGTACAGGAAGGATGCGAGGGGAAAGAAGAATAAAGGAAAGTTAAAGGTGTGTGGATCTGATTGTCTTATTTTAGCGTGTTCGGTTCCACTAATCTGTCTTTTGCAGGCTTCTGAGTTCCCTCCTATACCTACTTCACCCACTCCTGTAGCCCGTAAGACTCCAGCTAAAGCCTCGCAAGTCGCGAAGGATAATGCGTCACTAGGTGTTTTGGGGGCTGTCCGTTCTGCATCTCCTCCACCTGCTTCTGAAGTACCCTCTACTCCACCTCGCAAGGCCCACCATCTCCCTATGTCCTCTGTCCGAACGCCCATCTCCTCTTCTCGGACACCTTTCTCTTACAAAGGCCTGCACATGAGCCCTTCTACGAGCCTGGCGCATTACAAGTCCAACCTTGATCCTCCCCCTGCGCTCACCTATGTCGGGAATAACGGAGAGAGCGGTTCATTTGAGAGACGTGACGAATTTACTGAGGAGCTCGATCCTATGCGGACACCAAGGAAGCGCACGACGAGTGGAGGTGCTTACCATCCCCCAGTGACACCTAAACGTCTAGTGTTCCCTAGCCTTGGAGACTCGCCATTCCGGACACCAGGATATGTTGCTTCACCATTCCGCACACCCAGGTCTCGTTCGATATTTGACCCCCATGACCCAAGGACGCTCTTGAACGACGAGCTGAGTCGCATGGGAAGTGCATTAGACGATAGCCCTGGAGGCATATTTGGCAAGAGTAGGGGTTCTTTGCTGTATGATAGTCCCGGCTTCGACAGTCCAGGGAAGCACCAGAAGTGGTGGTGATTCTCTCACTTCACTTCTCATTTTTTTTCTCTCGCTCTTTTTCTATCCTCTTTCCTCTGTTCTGATGATATTGATGATGCTGACGACGACGATGGACCGTGACTCGCGATCTGCTGTGATGATTTACCTGCCCTCCTTGTATTATGTAGCAATCTTTTTTTTGGCGTGCCCCTCTGATGGGCTTTGATAGTGCGTTAGATGCCTATGATATTCCTACCTACGTAGGCTTGGTTATATTCCTTATTCTCTATTTCTGTGTCTTTCACTCCTTTTTCTATCTCTCATTGGTCTCTCATGTTCGTCGTCGTAACCCATGTACCTATATACGTAACTGTCGCACAAAATACTCAATGCAATGTTATCGCTCGTTCAATTGTCTTACAATACTCATGCGTTTAGAAGAGTTTGAAATAAAGTTTTATATAATTAGATGAGTTAGCATACATGTACAGCGAACAACAAGACGAAAGAAGAGAGCAACCTAAAGCAAGAATAGTTAGCATCATGTCGATTGAAGAAATGCACAATAGAAGAGCAGATCAGATGGCTGTTCTTAGTGTTTTTGTTATTGGTTTATCTCCATCGCCGTAGCTCCAGAGTTGGTGTATGTTCGCATCATAAAAAAAGAGTGTGAAAGATAGACTTACCTTTAAATGATATTTTGAAAAGCAGCGGGAAAATGCAATGAATTGAGATTGAAGAAAAAAAACTGTTAAGGGAATACTGTCAGTACTTGTCGACGGAACCGAGAGTTAAAAAGAGTCAGAGATGCACGGTTTTGGCTGTGTGCTCGGCCGATCGTCAACGCCGTAGCTAGGACTGGGGCGGCAACGAAATCATCACGATGAAAGAGAAGGGTTGACGCTTACCAGCTGGAACAGAGAAGTGCTAAAGGAAGAGATAAGTGACAATGTAGAGAGAAACGTTTGGGCGTGACGAAAGCAGTGAAAAAAGTTGGACGATTTTTATAGCGCGTTGTGGCGTGGGATATTATTATGTACGCGTGCTTGGTCATGGTGACTGGTAATTCGGTGCTTAACGCAGCTCTGGACTTCGTCTCAATACTTGACCAGTACAAACCTATTTTCTTCAATCTTAGGTATAATGTCTTCACCCGGGTCGCCCAGATTGATAGACTCGTATACAGTGCCCAAGGATGTCCTTAGGGAGTTCGAGGAGCTCGCCGAGGAAGAGAACATCGACCCATTTGCTGAAACCGCCTCAAAGCGTCAAATAGCATCGCGCCAGTCCGACTATCACAACAGGAGATTCGGTCGTGTCGCAGTCGAGAGCGCCGATGCATTCCAGCAGGGAGAGGAGGGAAATGGCGAGGAGGGAGGATACAAAGAGGCGATGAGGTTGTCACGGTTGGAGCAGGAAGAGCAGCGAGTGAAGAGGGCAATTGAAGAGAAGGAGAGAAGGGAGCGGGAAGAGAACAAGATGAAGATGGACCTCGACAGGACTCCGCCAGCTGCAGAGCTCGAGGATGTTGCGAGGGAGCTTGCTGCTGCGAAGGAGTTGGCTTTGGCGGGAGGGAAGGAAGCTGCTGGTACCAAGCGCAAGCGGAGATGGGATATAGCTGAGCCTGCAGACGAGAACGCCGACCCCAACCACAGGGATACCGGCGAATGGTCCAAAGAGGCTCTGGAGGCCGCTGCTCCCAAGAAGAGACGGTCTCGATGGGATGCTACTCCTGCAGAAACTGGTGTTGGAGAGACACCTAAACGCTCCCGCTGGGACCAGACGCCTATTGCATCCAATGTCGATGTACCGATGATGCCTATTATTATGAACGCTCCCGGTATCATGCAGGATGATAAACACAACCGCTACCTCACCGACGAGGAACTCGACGCCGTGCTGCCCACCTCAGGCTATGCCATCGTCACGCCACCTCCTGGCTATGCACCCATGGTCGCACCTCGCAAACTTATGGCTACTCCCGTGACCGAAGTTGGCGGTTTCCAGATTCAGGAAAGCTCAGATGCTGCAGCTGCCGCCGCTGCTGCAGGTCTTGCACCCGAACTGCCAACTGAAATTCCTGGTGTTGGCAATCTCGCCTTCTTCAAGGCTGAAGATGCACAGTACTTCGCTAAAATTCTCAAAGAGGAAGATGAGACAGAGCTTTCAGTGGACGAAATGAAGGAACGCAAAATCATGCGTCTCCTTCTCAAAATTAAAAATGGTACACCCCCAGTCCGCAAAACTGCTCTTCGTCAAATTACTGACAAAGCTCGCGAATTTGGCGCTGGTCCTCTTTTCGACAAAATACTTCCTCTTCTCATGGAGCGTACTCTTGAAGATCAGGAACGGCATCTTCTCGTCAAGGTCATTGATCGTGTGCTGTACAAGCTCGATGACCTTGTTCGCCCTTATGTTCATAAAATCCTCGTCGTCATCGAACCTCTGCTCATTGACGAAGATTATTATGCTCGTGTTGAAGGCCGTGAAATCATTTCCAACCTCTCCAAAGCCGCCGGTCTCGCACACATGATTTCCACCATGCGTCCCGATATCGACCACGCAGATGAGTACGTGCGTAATACCACTGCTCGTGCCTTCTCAGTAGTTGCATCTGCTCTCGGCATTCCGTCCCTCCTTCCCTTCCTCAAAGCCGTCTGTCGTTCTAAGAAGTCATGGCAAGCCAGGCATACTGGTATCCGTATTGTACAACAAATCGCCATCATGATGGGTTGTGCTGTACTGCCGCATTTGAGGAATTTGGTTGATTGTATCGCTCACGGTCTGTCGGACGAACAGCAGAAAGTCAGGACGATGACAGCCTTGGGTTTGGCTGCTCTCGCAGAGGCTGCTGCACCTTATGGTATCGAGTCTTTCGATAATGTCCTCAAACCCCTCTGGACAGGTATTCGTCTCCATCGTGGCAAGGGTCTTGCTGCCTTCCTAAAGGCTATTGGTTTCATTATTCCTCTCATGGACCCCGAATACGCGTCATACTATACCAAGGAAGTCACCGTTATTCTCATTCGTGAATTTCAAACTTCGGATGAGGAGATGAAGAAGATTGTCCTGAAAGTCGTCAAGCAATGTGCTGCGACAGAGGGTGTTACTGCCCAATATATTAAACAGGACATCCTTCCTGACTTCTTTAAGGCGTTCTGGGTTCGTCGTATGGCTCTCGACCGCAGAAACTACAGGCAAGTAGTCGAGACAACAGTGGAGCTGGCACAGAAAGCTGGGGTTTCAGAGATTGTCGGGAGGGTTGTGAATGAGCTGAAGGACGAAGCAGAACCGTACAGAAAGATGGTTATGGAAACCATCACGAAAGTTATTGCTACACTTGGTGCGTCAGACATCGACGAGCGTCTCGAAATCCGACTAGTCGATGGTATCATCTACTCTTTCCAGGAGCAGACAACAGAAGATCAGGTCATGTTGGACGGCTTCGGAACCGTTGTCAATGCTCTTGGAATCCGTGTCAAGCCCTACCTGACACAGATTGTTTCTACCATCCTTTGGCGTCTCAATAACAAGAGTGCTAAGGTCCGTCAGCAGGCTGCTGATTTGACGACACGATTGGCGGTTGTCATCAAACAGTGCGGTGAGGATCAGCTATTGAGCAAGCTCGGCCTCGTACTGTTTGAACAGCTTGGTGAAGAGTACCCCGATACACTGGGTAGTATCATTGCTGCTGAGGGTGCTATTGCAAATGTTGTCGGAATGACGCAAATGAACCCGCCGGTGAAAGATCTCCGTGAGCATCAATATACTCTCTTACACCATATATTTACTGATTGCCGTTCATTTCTCTTTAGTACCACGGATGACACCTATTCTCCGTAACAGACACGAGAAGGTGCAGGAAGCTTCTATCAATTTGATTGGTCGCATTGGTGAGTCTTATAGTATATTCAATATTCAGTATTTGCTAACGTATATTTCACAATAGCTGATCGAGGCGCCGAATTTGTACCTGCTCGCGAGTGGATGCGTATTTGCTTCGAGCTTCTTGACTTGCTCAAGGCCCATAAAAAGGGCATTCGTCGAGCTGCTGTCAACTCTTTCGGCTACATTGCCAAGAGTTTGGGTCCCCAGGACGTTCTCTCAGTACTACTGACGAACTTGCGTGTTCAAGAACGTCAGAGTCGTGTGTGCAGTACTGTCGCTATCGCCATCGTTGCCGAGACTTGCGGTCCTTTCACCTGCATTCCAGCTATCCTGAACGAATACCGAACAGCAGAATTGAACGTCCGCACCGGTTGTTTGAAAGCGTTATCATTCGTGTTTGAGTATGTTGGTCCACAGTCGGCATATTACTGCGATTCAGTGGTCACCATGCTTGAAGATGCGCTCACAGATCGCGACCTCGTTCATCGTCAAACAGCAAGTACGATCGTGAAGCACTTGGCTTTGGGCGTTGCAGGACTGGGATGTGAAGATTCGATGCTTCATCTCATGAATCTTGTGTGGCCGAATTGCTTCGAGACGTCGCCACATGTCATAGGGGCTGTCATGGACGCTATTGAAGCAATGAGAGTGACGCTCGGACCTGGTGTGCTATTGAGCTACGTGCTGCAAGGTCTTTTCCACCCGGCTAGGAAGGTCCGAGAGGTGTATTGGCGCGTTTACAATGCCCTTTACTTGGGAGCGGCGGATGCAATGGTTCCTTTCTATCCTGATCTTGGAGAACTTAGCGAGGGTCAGAATGTATACGACAGGCATCCTTTGCAGGTGTTCATCTGAGTATTTTCTATTTATTATATGTTCTGTTTTCCATTCAGTCAAATATGACTGAATCTCTGTACCGATAAATATTCCTCGCTTATAATTATTCGAGCAAGTGAAGTTTGACATTGGAAGTGGAAGAGAGAACATATGTATACCTAAGTCCCGAGAGAGACAAGTAAACTTGCATGCGCAGACGACGTCATGACTGTATTGTATACAAACGCGAAATATATGTATTGTGTGGGACTTCCATAGATGAACAACTTATCAGACTGCTACTAAATTACTTGGTTTGTCCAGCGTCCCATAATCCCTAGTCAACTGATACTGACTCCCAATGTAGCTGTTGTGTGGCAGCAGTGAGGAATTCGCCGCCTGCTCCGTGGCAACGCTGAACAGTATTTTGGTCTTAGGGAGCGAACTAGTAGCAATTATGAGCAATATCGAAATGCAGGCAAACGCTCCAGAATCGTCACAAACCCATCACTTTCGACCACGGCCTGCAGCAGGACGAGCAAGTGACGATATATTAAGCACCATGGGTCAAGGCTCGTGGCGTCTATGTCTCGACTCGGATGGTCTGCCCAAGTCATACGGCATGTATCGTTCAATTTCCGGTGAGCAGCTGCAAAAGCTTTACAAAGATTATCCAAGGAAAGGCAGGATAAATGTCACTCAAGCACGTGGCAATTGGTACCACATTACTCCAGGAGATGCAGTTGACATCAACGACTTTGTGACCAATCTCGCGAAGGATGCATTGATTGGTGGTATTCCAACACGCAAGGATTATGTTTATCTTGAACAACATTTGCCAGTGGGTGAACGACGAGAAGGAAATATGGACGAAACCACAGCTATTAAAAGCGACGTAGTTGATAGAGATGAACATGACCATTGTAATGTATGCTAATTTTTCCTGGTTGTAAGGTCTTCAATAATTCGAAATGCTGTACCACATTCATTACAGTTAGCTCTGTCACGGAAAAGAAACCAAAAAAGATACTGATTATAACTACAGGTGCGTAATGTGTATATGATGCTACGAGCTGCCTCCAGTAAGTCCAGGGGGGAAACCATTGAAATCTACTTGATCTTGGAAGTTTTGACCAGCAATGGAGTATGCTATACGTAGTCGTAGCCTGACGTTGCTCTGGATAGAATGTCAGCGTAGTTACAGTATAGAGGTAGTAAATTAACTGACTCCAACTGGTGCGACGACACGCATCTGCTGCGTCTCAACTGCTCCAGGATTGATTGTTGAGTTCGACATAGGAAGCATCTGTAGCTGTTGTGACTGAGAAGAAAGTAAGTATCAACTAAGCAAACAACGAGCGTAATGACAAATACCTTTGGTACAGCAGCCTGGAAGCTAACACCAGATGCGGGTGCACCACCGGCCACTTGGAACCGTGCAAGGATCATCACCACACCAGGCTTTGCAGCCGAGGTCTGCGGTGTCAGCGTGATCTTCAGATCGTTCTTATCAAAGGCAGTATATGAAGCTAGACGTGAGGCTGTAGCTGGAACCGGTGCAGCTTGTGGTGGAGATTGCGCTTGCGGTGGCGAGTACACGGGAGGTGAAGTGGCACTGGATGTCTCGAATAGGGATTGTGTCACTGAAGGTGCAGGTGGCGGGCTGGTTGTTGAGGAGGTAGAGGTTGAACCGAAAAGATCGAGAATGTCGTTGACGGCGGTGCGTTGGGGTTGCTGAGGTGATGTTGCGGGTGGAGCCGATGATATAGGTGTAGATGAGCCAAAGATCTCTGCCAGCAGGTCTTGACTCGATTGCACTGCTGCAGCTGGTTGTCCATTTGTGGTTGGTACCGCTGATGGAATCTCGTCTCCCAGAAGGTCGGCCTAAAATAAAATGAATTAGAAACTAACGCAAACGAGGACAGAAACAACGGACATCTTTTGCTTTCGTCGATCCAACAGGCTTGTTCTCACTAACAACACCCATAACAGTCGCCTTCAGTTCTGGTGGTGGCATTCTCTCAAGCACACCCTCTCTCAAATCACCCAGACTGAACAAGCTGGCAAATTCGACCGCACGTTGTTGAAGTTCCAATTCCGGGCTAGTCGTGTACTTGGCCAGAATCTCTGCAATACGATCTTGTTCTGCAGTTGAAGTGGTTGGGCGGGCAGAGATCTTAGTGATGGCGGAGAGTACGAATTGACGGGTGAGATAGTTAGCGTACGGGGAGTCAAGGATGGAAATGATAAGGTCCACGACGTCTTTGTCGCTTACCTATAAAAAGTGTGGTGATTAGGGAGTGTAACAATCAGGAAGAGGAAGACTCACGGGAATAGTACGATCATCATCGACAATACCACCCTCGATAAGAATATCACTATATTCACCAAGGACCCAAGTAGCCGCGAGTGTGAGTGACTCTTGGGAGATATCGGATTTCAAAGCCAGATAAAGCTTCGAAGCCGTATAAGCCTGTAACTCAGGCGTATGCGCCACGAGGCGGATGAACGCCGACAATATCTCCTCCCGTACAAAGTTGCCAGCAAGCTTAAGCACGCGGAGGACCGTGTCGATATGCCATCGCTTGTTTGGTGCGAATCGTTCCGCAGCGAGACATATTTGCGTAGTCATACCGAGCTTGAACTCGTCATCTGCTACTTCAAGGAAGGCAAGGAGCTCGCGGATGAGAATCCGGACGTTTTGCTCGTCGATAAGCGCATAGGAGAGTTCAAGAGCGCGACGGCGGATGGAGATATCTCCGTCGCGGAGACAATCAAGGATGATGTTGCGATGGCGTTGGACGGCGTTTGTGTCCATTGCGACGACTTTGTTGAGGGTGTTGAGGGCGACGTAACTGGAATTTAGTGTAAGTACATAATATTTGGGTAACGTTTCACAGACTTACCGGATGTTATTATCCCTGTTACTCAGGAATTTACCGAGGATGTTGATAGCCATGACCCGCAGACCTGTGTCGGCTTCAATTTCGAGGACAGTCAGGACCGTTTCGTAAAGGATGGAGTTTCCGACGTTCTTAGTGGAGTCTGTATTGGTAGCAACCTGAGGAGATATGGTGTCAATTCCAGAACTGATCGAAGATATGACGCATGACATACCTGGGCTAGAATATCGTTCATGGTTTCGCTTGCTTGCTCGTCACCCTTTCCAAGTAAACGAAGCAGACGTAGAATCTTGACTTGGAGGAAAGGATCCGTTATCCCTGATACATCGTGCTCTGGGCTGTATCCAGTTGTAACCAGCGATTTGAGGTTGCGAACGAGTAAGGGAACGGCCTGCAGGAAGAGCTCAGTTCTATTCAGATAAGCTTATAAGATCATACGCACACTCCGGAACTCTTCAAGGATAGCTGGATCAACCTGGCACATCTCAGTCACCAGAGTGATTGCTGTCAGTAGGACTCCGTGGTTCCTGTCGGTTAGTAGGTTTTTGGCTTTGGAGGTGAAGTGGTCGGTGATGTCAGGGACCTTCTTGATCACTCGGAGAGCGCAGAGGGCGGCCTGAGATAGCGCGTTAGATGCGTTTAATTAGTCGAAGATTGAAGGAATGGAGATACTTTTTTGCGGATATAGGTGTTGCTGGAGCCAAGAAGCTTTTCGATTTCATTGGCAAGATCGCGCGACATCTCTTCCGACGCGATGTTTGCAAAGGTACAGAGCGCAAGTCCGACGGCATACATGTTTGAGTGGTTCATGTCACTGTTGCTGGAATTAGCCAAGAATAGTAGAATAATAAACGAATTACGCACTTCTTCAATGAATTGGTAACTAACGTCAACACCTCCTGGTTCTCATCAAGTAATAACATGATACCCAAGTACCCCAGACGCTTATCGGAGAACCGTGGACTGGCGACGAGCTTGAGGCATTCTATCTGGCCGAAATGGGCTGGCGATCCTAGCATATGTATGTACAATAGCTTTGCAATATTGTTGTGCCGTTGGAACGAGTCCTCCTCGCGGAAGGATGCTCGAATTGCAGCAGACTCTTGCTGGATAAGTGCCCGCTCATCGGCCACGGTCTAGAGAGGATGAAGACTGATTAGATTTGACATCGAGGGGTTATGGGTGCGCGCAATAACCTTGCATGCCCTAATGCCCTTGATGAGGGCTGTTGGGTAAAATCAGTGGGTAGTTTTGGTAGATAACGAGGCTGCTGCTGACCCTTGAGATTATGGTAGACCATTGAGGTGTCCTGGGTGCAATACACGCGCTGAGAGGGTGATTGCGATGTTCTCCAGTTACGACTGTGCTTGGAGGTGAGCCGGGTGTGATAGAGTCACACCGTCACGCGTTTCCACACTGTAAGTACAGTCTGGCAAGAGTCCTTGGCTGCAGTCCATGTAAGAAATACTTACTGCGCATATCACAATAAAATATGGTGTTGTGGAAATATTAAGAGAGAACTACATATAATTATACCGCTTCAAAGGGTGCAGAGGCTTTATAGCTATAGACTGGCCAATCGTGCGTCTTTGCGGGACTGAGGTTCATCTTCGCCCCATTCGCCTGGAGGCATAACAAAATATGAACGTCTGTACTTCGCACTAAATACACGTCGATGATAATCCTATTGTAAGTGCTAAAGTTCGGTTGCCAATTGTGTGTTTCATCAAGCTCTTTGTCTATGGCTAAGCGCCTTCCCTTGTTTTGCCCCTCACAAAAGTACACAGCGACCTGCACCCATTGTTCTCGATACGCTCCCCTTCCCGGTATCCATCATTTCTTACGTCCTCGAAAATGAGCTTATAATTGAGCCATTGGGGCCTTGCTTCATCAACTGTAAGTAGGCGCCTCCCCTCCAACCCCCTCTTCCGTTTCACCCAGCCGCTCTGCCCACGCTGTCTGAGCGCTGTCTTCCTGCCTTCATCTGTCTGCCATACTCCTTCTGCACAGTCACCATGTCCATAACGCCCACTATGTCGCAGCGAGTCAAGCACCTCCCAGTGAACAGCCCACTCGCCCAACTCTTTTCAAGACACGATGATTCATGCCGAAACGGATTCATTACTCGCCTAGATAGGTCTCCTATATCCAGTAAAGTGTATGTTGTCGCACAGTTCGTTACTCCGGAAGATACTTACTTCGAGCTGCTAGCTTTACGTTCTTGAAGGGACTTGTGTTAAACCTTGGCATCGTGGCCTTCGTAGGCTACCTCGCCTATATCACGATTGTCCGCGACCTGCTCTCATCTATGCCCGAATCTGTCGGGCTCTCACTTTGCATAACACAGGATCTACTCATCTTCTGGGCAATCCTCATCTTGCTTCGCTCGACTTCCGTTCCGTTCTTCTTTGGCGAATGCCGCCTTCGTATACTCTATGGCTTCCGTCCAACCGAGATCGTCATCCGAAAACCACCTAGTTCAACTAGCCTTCCCTCTAAGAATCTCTCAGAAGATCAGCGCTTAGAGCGCTACTGGCGTCTAGCCACACGTGCAGTCAACCCCCGACTGCTCTACTCGAATCCAGGAGCCATCCTATCGAGTAACTACTGGGTTCTGGAATACAGTACCGTCCTCGACACGTACAAGTGCCTGGAAAAAGGAGAATTTCAAGTGGAGGACCTAGAGTTCTCCTTCTGGAAACAAGAAGGCAGATCATGGAGCGTCTGCGAGCTCTGGCGGATGCACGAGATCATGAATGATCAACAGGAGGTAGTGATGTTTAAGGCAAGTATCTATCCCGATTATTTTCTTTTTCGTTGAATTAACCAACCATCTTCCGACTACTTTTAGACGTTCCTAACGAAAGAGGGGAAGAAGGAGCTGTTCTCGATCTGGCAGAACATGGTACCGAATCTAGATAGCAAGTCTACGACCGGCCATGTACGTTCGCCGTCAGAGCAGAAGGCATACCAGGCTATGGTGGATAGCTTCGCTCGGGAAGGGCTTGATTATGAAGCTATCTGGAGCCGGATCTCGGAGCAGGACCAGCCTTCGCGACTTACTTGAAGCACGCTTTCACTCCTCTACCCCTGTTTCTCACCCTTTCCAACACCTCATCGATTCGTTCTCATCACACTCACGCATTACATACTCATCCACAGACAACAAATATCCCACATTTGTTTTATAAACTTGACACATGTTACAGTGTACACAAAACAAAATAATATGTATTATATTTATGCCTTTGCATGTCTCAACAACTGCTTCTTGCGACAGTC
Organism: Crucibulum laeve; assembly: GCA_004379715.1. Taxonomy (NCBI): domain Eukaryota; kingdom Fungi; phylum Basidiomycota; class Agaricomycetes; order Agaricales; family Nidulariaceae; genus Crucibulum; species Crucibulum laeve. The sequence goes on from ML213598.1 coordinate 1,018,439, forward strand.
CACCCGTAGCGCTCTCGACGCCTAGAGTGCTGTCAACTAGGACTTGTCGGCGCCTCTGGGAGGCCTTCACAGCTGCTTCTTGGTGTGTCCTGTCGTGGCGTGGACCAGTAGGTCCGCATACGTCGCTGCTACTGAGGCGTATGTTGCGTTACCAGTTGTTGGGAATTGACTAGCATTTTTGGCCGTCGCAGTCTCCACCATCCGTTTGACAGCTTCCTTGATCGCATCCTTGTACAGCTCTGACGCCTCGTGGAGTGCGGCTGCTGATTGGTCTGTCATGCGCGCAGCTGTGGTGGTCATCTTCACAGCTGTTTCTACCGCTAGGGAGACTGCTTTCGCGACTACCTGCATAAGTTTGGCATCAGACACCGCGTGTAGGTACAATATTACTGCGCGGATGCCGTTTGCTGCCTCCTAGGATCTTGATTTTCTCTATTATGAGTTGTAGGGTTGTAGTGAAGGTGTCCGTCTTGTCCTCGTCCTCCTGCGTATCATCCTTCAATTTCGAGGTACTGGCGTGCCACTGCCGTCCAGGAGATAAGCTGATATGCTCACCTTGCTATGAGATCTAGAAGCCCCTGCCTCTTTTACTCTATTGGGTTCACTTCCCCTTCTGCCTCCTCCGCTTGCTCTCCTTGCTTCTCTGTGCTTCGTGTGCTCCCCCTTATGCTCATTGTGGTGGGGTTGGTGGTCCGGCATGTTCCAGTTAGATGGGTGGTAACTCCACTTTATGCGTAGCACTGCACTTCCACATCATTGGTTACATCTGTCAATAAATTATTTTTCTAATCCTGTCGTTCCTGTAGTGTGAGTGGTTGGTTGACACCTCGAGGTAAGTCGTTATAATATACTGAAGCTTGTTAACTCACATTCTTAGGAATTTGATGTGAACACTCGCAATTGATAAATGTATGTTGTTTCGCAACGTACTCCCTGATTGTTCTCTTTTGTAATTACAGTGTTATCAAACTTAATCTCTGAGTCACAGGAGCTACAAATTTAAGTATTTCAAGATGTACTCCCTATGCATTGTTGATTGTTTTTACTATGGGTTCAGTGTTCTTGTGATGTACTCTCAAGCATTGTTCACCGTTTCTGCAGACCGAGATAAAAATGAATTAAAGTAAATTAATTGTACAACTGTTCATGAGAGCTTGTGGCTTGTGGCTAATTTAAAGTGTTCAAAACTACTGTGTTTGTGAAATCATGATATACAGCTGATTACTTAGTCAAAATGCTACAGTATTTGTATTTTGAATGTAAATTCTATTTGCATTCTTCGAAATAAAAGCTGTAAGTCATTCCTATGTACTCCCAATGCATTACCTATATTCTTTTTTCTTTGAATTGAAATTGCACTAGATGCCTAAGCATTCTACTGTCAAATGCACTCCACAGTACTTGAGATACTACTCACAATGTTGCTCTTGTGATGTTGAAGATCAGCAAGACTCAAGGTCAATAATAATACATTCATTGCTATATTTTTTGGTTTACTACAAGTATGCTATGTGTTGATATTGACATTCTGATATTGAATCACACCCTTTAAATTGCAGTAAATTGATACAAATCTAAGTTGTACAGAAGTAATTTCTGCAACCTTGTTAATGCCTATCACATGGTTCAGTTTATAGCCAACAGAAGCAACAACATAACTGCTTCCAGATGCTAGTTTCCAAATTATGCTCCTCAGGATCAGAGTCTGATGAATCATGATTATTCCCAATATTCATGTCATGCTGCATCATGAATTCCCATAATATATCAATCACATAGCATTTAACAAATAGTTCCACTCACATAATTTGACCGAGCAGGGGCAGAAGACTCAGGTTTTCCTTTGAGATCTTGCTGCCTATATTGGGTGCTGTAGATTTCATTCATTCCCATGGTAGGCTCTCCACTGCTGACAACCTCTGATATTTCTGTAGTGGCTGCCTTTTTCTTCAATTGTGCTGCTTGCTCTCTCTCAGTGAAAGATTTGGATGTCATTTCTTCAATCAGATCCCCTGCTCCTGAAAGCTGAACCAGAACAATGCTTGAAAAAGTAGTCACCTGAGGTGTAGCTGCAAAATTACCTCATATGAGAGCATATTTTCTTGTCTTTTAGCACAATACTCTGAACTGTCAGATGACAAGCTAGTAGTAGATTTATTCAAATTTTCTGCACCCAATTGTGGGGCCTTTGAAGCATCTTGCTAAAATTATTAAAAAAAGCAATGAATTGAAAATTGAAAGACCTGAATAAGCATTTTGCACTTACATTAAGGAACCACTGCTCATTATCTAAGCAAACCTAAGTATCAATAATGCTTTCAAAATATAGTCAAGTACCTGGTATTTGTGCATCCCATATTACAGCTGTTTTATCATTTGCTCCAGAGATGATATATTGACCATCTGGTGAATAAGCTACTGAAAAAACTGCATCTTTATGTCCTTCAAAGGCTGATATAGCTTCTTTTCCAGTTTCTACATCCCATATTCTGACTGTTTTATCTACAGAGCATGATGAAAGATATTTTCCATTGGGAGAGAATGAAACACAGTTCACTACATCTGAGTGGCCTTTCAATGGTTCAATTATTTGTGTTCCTGTCTCAGCATCCCAGATATATATGTTGTCATCCATACACCCTGAAGCAATGTATTTTCCATCTGGTGAGTAGGCAGCAGATGTAACATAAAAAGGGTGAACAATAGGGTCTAGAATGTTCTGTCCAGTTTTAGCATCCCATTTTCTTATTGTTTGATCATCAGATGCAGAGATAACATGCATTCCATCTGGTGAATATGCAACTGATCTTATGGCACCTGAATGACCCTCAAGTGGACCAAGAATTGTTTTTCTGGTTTCCACATCCCAAATTCTGATAGTTTCATCAGGAGAGTAAGCAGCACAGTATACTCCATTTGTATGTCCAATAAGAGAATTGCCAGTCATTTGGCCAGTATTTGCATCCCAGATGCAGATAGTATTATTGTCAAAGGCAGAGAGAATATATTTTCCATTTGGAGAGAATGATACTAAACAAACTTGTCCTGTGCCTGTAAGTGGTTCCATAGCCTCTAGACCAGTAGCAGAATTCCATACTCTGATAGTTTTATCAGTAGAGCCAGAAGCAATGAATCTTCCATCTGGAGAGTAAGCAACAGATTGGACCACACTTGTATGTCCATTCAGAATCCGTAGTACTCTTTCAGAAAGATTTGTTGATTCTTTTAAATCCAAGGCATGTTGCTTTTCAGCATTAGCATGAGATAGGGATGTCATAGACATGATCTAGAAAATGAACAGAATTCGGCGGGATGGATCCTATGAGTTTAATGCATAATTTTATCTTAGGAACTTGGAATATACTCATACATGATTATTCAGGATTGCCTGTTGTGCTTAGAGGCTTTTCCACTTGTATAACAAGGCAAAAATCCGAGCCTTCAAGAAGTAGTGTCCAATAGTAGCATATGTTGGAGAAGAAAGACAGGCAGATATCAGTGAATGTGCCGTGGATTAAGTACGTCTTGTTGCGCAGAGGACACGCACTTCAATCATATGCCATGATAGGCGCCTCGAGCACCGTCAAACCTTGGTCAAACCTGTGAGTTTCTATTCATATCTGCGTTTGGTCGCGTCGCCTGCCAAATTGGGGACCAAGAGGAATCAGATTCCCCAATCTTGGACAGTGTTCCCACGGCGGGTACTCCCCCTACCCCCCAAAAAGCGTAATTTGCGTGTCATGTTGGCATCCTACACACAATTAAGATAGGTTGCGAAGAAGAGGCAAAGCTACTGCTGTGGGAGTTCCAGACAATCTTATTGGTCTCAACGCAATTCTGCAACGAATAATGTACGATAAACGTAGATCACACTTAACTTCAACAACCCATGATGGTCACGCTGACTCTCCCCAAAGGCAACGCGTCGTCCAACCTTCTCAGTCAGGTTTACCTATCACCTTCCCTATTGGAAGATGGCACGAACCATAGAACACTCTGGTAACAATATATTTAGTCGAACTCAGGTATTGGATGCTAGAATTCCATTATCACTGTCGTTTGGCTGTGAATTGAAACACCATGTAAATATGCTATTTACAGTTTGGAGATTCAATTCTAAGACAATAAAATTGTAGCTGGAGCATTTATACATGGTATAGAGTATTACTATACATCCTCACGAGTTGTTGGTTATTATTACTACTTCTGTGATGCAAGCAAAGCGACTGTTGTTCGAGAGTCTTTGGGGAGAAGATTGGGGACAATGCCAAAGTAAGCCGAGTGAGGATGCCGATGATTGCCGGTCTTCGGGAAATCCGATCATTCATCAAGACCACGTCCAAGATCGGGGAATCTGATTCCTCTTGTTGAGGACGGTGATAAAGTGCATAATGAGAAAACCTGTCGTCAGGCCGAGTGCCGGCGTTAACTCATTTCTCATTTCTTTTGCTTAACATCGTTTCTCGCCTTTTGTCCGTCTGCACTCGTCGTGCTCAAACACCATGGAATAACCACCTAAGCACACTCGCTAGCACGAGTAAGCGATGGACCCGGTCAATACTATCAAGCATGGTCTTACCAACGACTAGGTTAATGCCCTCAAACCAGGTTCTGCAAATGCCCACCACTCGATGCAGATTCCTTACGGCCCATATCACTTTCCCGAGTTCTTCATATGTCCCATCCTCAAGACCATGACCTGGATTTTCCTCGTCCGCCGCTGCAATGCTTTGCCTTCTCAAAAGGCTCTCGTGTACATATGCACCAGTCCGCTTTCATGCGTATGTGGAACCATCACGACTACGCATTCGGTGCGTCGCCTTCTCCTTGCGCTCACGCTGAATCTAACATACTCTCATTGCCACAAGCTTCTGCCCTTCTCGCTCATCGCCTTACGCATACACGGAACCTCCTCCTCGTCGCCTTCTTTCAACGCCTGCTCGGTTCCTTCCACTTGACCATCCCGTCTAAAGATATACACTAAAAACTGGGTATATCGCTGGGACACGAATTGGCGTTCCGCTCCAACGGACCATGGGATGTTTACCTGTAGTCCTCTACTCTTCTTTATACTGCTAACAGCCTGTTCTTCTAAGTGATCCTCGCTTACTTCTTACTTCACGCGTTGCATAGACGTTGAACATTCGCTCGTTGGTACTTCCTCCATAGCGGCAATTCGATCTAATCCTCCTTTCATCCGCTACATCAACGCCCGATTCTTATTGGGACTCCTCACCCTATTCGTCCTTCCCTTCTCCAAGCCCTAGCCTACGTGTAGAATCATCAATGCCTCAAAATTCACTCTCTTTGGTCCTGATCGCCCCATTCTCGCATCTCGAATTGCATCTTTATTCTATGTGGTTGATTATCGGTGGATTTTTGGCAAGTGCATTCTAGTACGTTTCCTTCTCATATCCTCGTTCTACACTAATTTTCTCTTTTTGACTTACAGATTTGCGCTCCTCGACAAGTTCACATATAATATATTAGCGTTAATATCTTAGGGCTCTCTTCATCGCACTGATTTCACGCCCTCATACTACTTCTGCATTCTTCCAATGGGGTATCAAAGGATTTATCGAACTGGACTCACGGTGTGTCTCAACTCAACCCACGAGACGCAACTTGAAAAAGGGCCCCAATTCATTCAATGTGCGCTCAACACTGAATACGCAGCACCGTAAAACATTACACATTGCTTGTTGTATGTCGAATCGTCGTCTTACGGCATGGCTTGGTCGTGTCAGTTTTAGTTGTTTTCGCTCATTTTTGCTAGGGAAAGTTGGTATCTTGAACGGCTGGGTCCCTGACATCTCTTCTGTGCGAGTGCAGCACTAGTGCGCTGGGCTGGCCGTCGTTGATGTCGTTAAGGTTAGTGAGGTGTGTTTTTAAGGGTTAGGGGTAGTGAGATCACGAACGTTTCCCATTGTTGGGTTTAACCTTTATTAATCCCATACGAAACATGCGTCTTCAATTAGCTCAGAATACGAGGATAATTGTACAGCAGCAAGTCTGTCCCGGGCACACCAGGACACACAGCATCAACGAGGACTCGAGGACTTCGTCCAAAAATTTGTCGCCGTTTCCAAACCACGGATAAAAAGTCGTGGTATAGCCCCCGCTCAAAGTCCCCGTTTTCGTGACATAGTTCACCCTCCAAGAAGAGCTGGAATCTGCCTGTGTGCCTGTGACCCCCAGGACATAAAGAGAAGTTTGATCTCAGCGGTAAGATTGGATGGTTTCTTAGATATTTCGCAGAAATCGACCCCCGTGCCAGAGGTTTCGTCAAGAGCAGACCATCCCCAGAATTTCGTAGAACAGGCTTGTGTGCGAAGTCTTTGCATGACGGTGCCACGGTGGTGACATTGAGCCTCGTCGGCCATAGCATTACGAAGTGCTGCAGAAACCATAGCAGCGCTTCACATATGTTTTGTTCACATTTTGCATTTATACCTAAGCACTGTGTGAGTTTGGTGTGAATCAGGTTATTGGAAGTTGGGAGTCGAGAAGAGAAGTTACAATCGGAGTCCGGTCCGCGATATTGTTAGGCTTGTTAGATTCATGTTGAAAATACAAATTTACGCACATCTTTACAACTTATCGTAGCGGTAAAACGGCTTGAGTCGTGAGCCTTGCATGCTCGTTCTACACATTTCTACATTTGACTCATCAATTATAACTGAAGCGCGATCCACTTCCCTCAAAGAATCCGATATATTTATCATAATGCTTTCCAGATTTTTTTGGAAAGCCTCCTTAACAGAGAAGGCCGAACGGCCATCAAATCGTGTCACCAAAAAGTAAGCCATCGATCCACAGGCTTTTAATATTCGTTCACTTTGCGCTATAATTAGAGTTCTACAAGAACCTCAGACAAAATGCATGCCACACCTTGTGTCTAAATCGACCACCCATCTTCGTTTCTTATCATACCATTGGCCAGCGCACACCCTCTCTCCCTCGCCATAGCTTCAAGAGCTTTGGATGAGTCAACCTGTCTTTCCCCAGGTCTGTGTCTATCATCTCAAGAACACTTGCCAGCGAGGGACCTCGTGTCCATATAGCCACGAAGCAAACGCGAGCCCATCTTCCCTTTCAATGGGCAAGAAGCCTTGTCCATACTTCCAAAAAGGGACCTGTGCATTTGGGGAGAAATGCATTCAGTCACATGAAGCTATCGCTGAGCCTGTACGACCCCAGCGCGACAAGACTCCGCGGGTGTCTATACCACAGCTAGCCTCTCCTGTTGTGAAAGTTCGATCATCAAGCGAAGAGGGAAACAGCTCGACAGACAGCATACCTGCGGGTAACCCTTCGCTGACTAGGTTTGGATCATCGAGCCAGTCGAAATCGTCGAATTCTGGTACCAAAGCGTCAGATGACTCGGTGCAACGGTCGCCCTGTTTTTTCTTTCTACAGACAGGGAAATGCGCAAATAGCGATACGTGTAAATTCGCCCACTCTTTCGAACATGATCATGGTGCGTTTATATCTTTTTCACCTAACCATAAAGCTGAAAAGCAATAGTTTCAAAAGTCCAGACGTCTACATCCGTGCCATCCGACGACGAAGGGAATAGACCGCCATCGCCCAGCGATTCGATATCCGACACGCCTATTACGTCGTTTGAATTTCCTACAGTTCAAGTTTCCCCGTATTCAGAGGAAGAGATAACTGAACAGGCTCAGTACGACGATGATCGGCCTTGGGAGCGAGAAGAGATCCATGGCGACCAGTCAGGATCAGGAGGGAGCGGTGGTAGCTATCGTGATGATGAAGACTCGGGATATCAGGAGGAACACAACCAAGCGAAAGGCCGGAACTCTTACGATCACAGTCTATACGACAATAAGAAATTTGTTAGGTCTCATAGTGCTGAAAAAACTCGCTCCTCTGCAGACCCTGGCTCGCAGGAGCGCAACGATGGTTGGAATGAAGCCAACTCATCGGCCATTGGGCATGATCTAGCTCCTCTGTCTCCACGACAGTATTCTACACAGCAACCACTGTCCACAGTTTCAGCGATACCTCCCTATCCCCACGTATCGGAAGTTGTTCCTCATTGGAGCCAATACGCCGATCCACATGCCAATCCTGTAACAGCTTTCTGTAAGGCTCTTGCGCGAGGCCAATGCTTCCAAGGAGAGAATTGCCTGTTTCGACACTCTCTGACACCGGCGGAGTATACCCTTCTGTTCAAAGATCCTCAACCGAATTTATGGACCTTGGATGTGCGAGCCAAACGTTCTGTTCACCCTCAAATCGAGGCAACAGCCCCCGTTGAACAGATCAGAGCTCTCACTGTACCACTTATCGCAAAGGTCTGTACGTTTTATCCACTTGGAAAGTGTCGCAATGGGGAAGCCTGCCCGTATGCGCACGTTGACTCTGCTCCATCACCTGCTATCAGTGGCACACAGAATGATTCGAACAGC
>ML213599.1:0-119911 GCA_004379715.1 Crucibulum laeve
CCACATTTACAATGGTAGATGGAGTTTATGGTTCTGTTTTCTATGTTACAGTTGGACATGCTTAGGAATGAATATGCACTCACAAACCAAAGTGTTAGATGAATAGCATTCATTAAAGTAAGTGACTTACCTGAAGTTTAGAAAGTGAGTAATTAAAAATTCAATCCTAGAACTTTAGGTTTATATACAACTATAATAAAGATCCTAACAGGTGTCAGGATAGGAGATTAGTAGTTTAAAAATAAAATCAGATCTAATAATAGATTTGATCTCATGTGGAGTAATCTAAATATAATACACAGCTAAAAATAGATAAATTTATAAAAGACATAAAGATCATTTTTAATCAAAGGGAGGATGTATCAGATGACAATAGCAGCATATCAGTTTTGAATATCTAAACAATCATGAATTATTAATATAGCTACTGTAGAATATAGTGAGATTGTATATATATATATATATTAAGACTATTATGTAGCTTCTTGATAATCTACCAATCCTTTTCATTAAAGTCATATACATACAACTTAAGGTTGTGCTTGCTTATAACCTGATCAATGGCCTTGTAATACATATATGCAAACTTCAACATATTATATATTGAGTTTCAGCATATCCCTACATTATAAAATATTATGTAAGGAGTGATTCTGTGTTTTTTTCCATTTGGTATTGCTACTAATTCCTTGAAAATGGTTTTCTAATATAGTTGAATAATGGTAGATGAGTTCTTAATTGCAAATAAAAGCTTTTACAACTTAAATATACAAAGAAATCAAAACAGCCAGTAGGAAAGAATAACAAGGAAGGAAAATATAGCAAGAGATGAAAAGAAATAATAACAAGAGATAGGAAGAAAGAATGATAAGAGATGGGAGAAAAGAAGGTAAAAGGTTGGATTGAAAAAAGTTAGTGCTATATATAAAAGAAGATATAAAATATAAGCAGTATATCATGAGAATAAGATAAATTGATGAGACTTCAGTCTTTATAAGCTCAATTTCACTTTGCAATATTTTTTTAAGTTCATTAAAATCAAGTGTTAAGTCTTTCTTTTCTTCTTCCTCCTCATTCTTATCTCCTTCTACTACTTCATTATCCTCTCTCTTCAGATACTCAGCAATTTTGGCAAGTAGTTGGCATTTCTGTTGCCTTGCTTGCATCTGTTGCCTTAATTTGTATTATGGAAATATGCATAGGTATAAAGCTGTTAGGCTATAAGTTACAAATTCATAAGATGTAGTTTACTGTATCTACAATTTATATACCTCTATTTAATATATATAAAGTATATACTACAATTTATATACCTCTATTTAATATATATAAAGTATATACTACAATTTATATACCTCTACTTAATATATATAAAGTATATACTACAATTATATACTGTATATTACTAAGTCAATTACTGTCAGGCACATTAACACAATCTACACAGAGAGAGTGCTGAGGTCAATACACAAACTACAAACTTATAGGGAATGGAGGAGAGGAGTGTAGAGCAGATAGTATTGGCAGTAAGAAATGATCAGCTAAAGGATATAGAATAGAAACTACAGCTACTACTATATATACTAAAAAATATGCTCATAAGAAGTCATTAAGGGTCATGATAAAGGTGAGTCAAAACATGTGTACTATATATGTATTTAATAATTATGACTTGTACTGTGGCTATGTACTGCAACATATATTACAAATGTATTATACTAAAAATAGACTGAAATGAAATGTATATGACTAGGGTATGTTATCTTCATATGTCAACATGAGTCAGCTTTATTTGTCTTTGTTGTCAAAATTATAGAAACTCTTTTAGTAATTAGAAAAGAAAAGAAAATAATAATCAAAAATAAATAGTTCATGATATTACTTCCTCTTTAGAAATCATGTCTGTTAAGTGCTGTGCTGGAGAAAGGCTGACTTAGGGGCAGAGATATTGAATAATGAGGGTGGAGTGCAGAGACGGATTGCCTTGAGGCAAATTAGGGACTTTGGCTTCAGCTTATGTGCTGCACCTCTTTCCACTAGTGGTCCCTGGATTTCCAAAGGATGAGGGTGAACTAAGACAGAACCCAAGATGGAGTTCTGAACAATGAAGAGGAACTCCCTGCAGGAGTTCTTCAGAGGAGTGTGGAGTTGGTGGTAACTTAAGGCGGAGTAGTTTGGCAGATTAAATGGATATTCAAACTGAAGTTACAAGTGAAGTAATTTAAGTTTAAATACTAGGAAATTCAGAGACAAGTATTACAGAGTAGAAACAAGTAATGCAGAGTACCAGATACGAGATATGAAACATGTATGAGGATGGGACAGATATAAATTGAGAGATAACCAATATAGATAAAAATGTTAAAGTTGGACGCACTTAGAAGTGAGTATGCACTCAGGATCTTAGTCTGGAGTCCAGAAGTAAGTAACTAATATAATATTGAAGTTAAGTGAATCTTACCTGGAGTTCAGAAGTGAGTAACTGGGGACTCAATTCTAGAACTCCAGGTTTATATACAACTATGATAAGGATCCTGACAGGTGTCAGGATAAGAGATCAGTAGTCTAAAAATAGAATCAGATCTTATAATAGATCTGATGTCATGTGATGTAATCTAAATATAGTACAGAGCTAAAAATAGAAATAGTAATAGAAGACATAGAGACCATTTTTAACAAAAAGATAATCAAGATTTAAATAGAATTCTGTGAGGGACAAGTGGAGAACAAGATCAAGGGTGTGAAGTTATATGTGAGATGTGTGGAGTTGTTGGATAACAAGCGGAGTTGTTGTTGTCAAGGCATGGATGTAACAATGTCCTTATAAATCAACTGTTTCCTCTGCTGCCACTTTTCCCATTGCTCACATACATATTGGTTCATTGAACAGGCTGTCTGGTATATGGTCATTAGTGAAGTAGATTTTTCATATATGATGTTAAAGGAAGAGGATCAGAGCAATGATTAAAATAATGATTCCAATTGTAATACTTGAGGTGGTGGTTGCATTTTAAACAAATGCCATGATATTCCAGGGGTTTTAGGTGTGGTTTCAAATGAATGTTGGGGTACTATCAGGAGAGATTGTATCTGTAAACAAGGGGCTGTAGGATGGTTCTTATAGAAATCATCAATTGTTTTCAGACTATTTTCCAGATTTCCAATTAATTCCCAAGTTTGATCTTCTTTTGGGTAACCTTTCCAATCAACTAGATATTTCATTACTGGGTGGTGATGATGTCTCCAGCCTTTATGATCTATTCTTGAATTAAGGATTGAATTTACTTTTTATATTTGGGTATTCCATCAATAACATCAGAGGGTAAAGGTGGTTCCTAATTTTGGAATTCTGATATTGATTTCTTAAATGGTATCAACAGAAATACATGGAAAACTGGGTGTTTTCATTTCTATTAAATGGGTAATTTTAACTTATAAGCTGATAATCCAACTTTTCAAGTATTTTAAAGGGATTATATCATTTATTTTTCAGTTTCTTTATTGGTTGATCTGTATGGATGTTGATTCTTTCAAAATAGACCTTATCTCTCCACATTTTTATTCCCTTAAGAGTTTAGTAGACCTGTCATAGAAGCATTTCATGTTTTCAGCAGTAATTTTAAGTGATGCTTCTGCTTCTTGACATGTACATGTTATTATATTGACAAATACTTGAACTGATTGGGTTTTAACTGTTTTTTTAAAGGTTCAATTCCTTTACAGTAATGTTATTCTGAATTTAAGGAGAACAGTGAATATCCAGTTGATGTATGCACTTTGTTATTATAGGAGAATTCAGCTAATAACATCCATTCAGACCAATCATTTTATTATTATAAGAGAATTCAGCTAATGACATCCATTCAGACAAATCATCTTGTTATTATAAGAGAAGCCATTGAGCAACTCACTGAGGCATGAGGTGCTGCCAATGAGCAGAAAAAGACAGCTTGGGCAGAGCAACAACAAGCCAATGCTGAGGATGCCCACAGATAAGAGGAGGAGCAAAACCCACCACCACCACCATCATCAGAGAATAATAACAATAGACTAGAGAAAGAGCGAAAGAAGCCCAAGCTAAATTCATTCACCTTAAACAAGCCCATTGTGCACAAAATACTTGCACAACTATTACATTATGCCCTACAGAAACTCACTGACCTGGATTACATTAAGCTTATCTACTTCACACAGTTGCAAGCAATGCCTTCATCATTGCCAAAGTCAATAATATCATTGCACTGTTAAAAATGCTCTCTATGTTTTCTATTACTATTTCTATTTTTAGCTCTGTACTATATTTAGATTACATCACATGACATCAGATCTATTATTAGATCTGATTCTGATTTTAAACTACTGATCTCTTATCCTGACACCTGTCAGGATCCTTATCATAGTTGTATATAAACCTGGAGTTCTAGAATTGATTCCCCAGTTACTCACTTCTGAACTCCAGGTAAGTTTCACTACTTTCAATATATATTAGTTACTCACTTCTGGACTCCAGACTAAGATCCTGAGTGCATACTCACTCCTAAGCGCGTCCAACTTTAACAGGTTATGGGCCCCGCGCTTTAAGCGCTATAGTTTAAGTTTTAAGTGTTTTCAACGCATTCTGAGCTCTGTGTGAACGGTTCTTCGCCCTGATTGTGTGCATCTCTCCACCCTATATACATAAGTTGGCAAACTGCTGGGCTTACCCCTTCACTGGGGGAGTTTCCTTGGGCTAGACAATACCGCGGTAACCTCATGGAGTTTAGTGCAAATACAAGCTGGGTCAACTTTAGTTACACTTAAGTTTATATAGTTAAATCAGTCTAAAACAGCCTTTGTCTTATATTTACAATCACATCCGGTGCACACACTTCTGGGAGCTCAAACGAGGAATACTGCGTTTGCTCACTGTTTTCTACGCTCTCTAAACATTTCAACTTCACATGCCTCGATCTTACTCCACAATCTCGACTTCTATGCCTGCTTTCACAAAACTCAGTGGTACAAATTACCCTGATTGGGCTGGAGAGATGGAAGCATGGTTTATGAACATTGGAGTCTGGGGAATCATTGAGGGCACCTCTACATGCCCTATTTTACCATCACCACCTACTGAAGCGCAGCTTAAAGCTGTGGCTGACTGGCAGGGGAAAAGAGATAAAGCAGCAGGTGAAAACTCTTGCTTTTGATTGAACCAGATCAAAGAGTGCATCTTTCTCGCATAAAACGCGATCCTGCAGCTATTTGGATGAAATTGGAGTCAGTTCATCTCCAAAAGCGTCCTGGAGCTCGATTCAACGCATATAATGATATGTTCTCTATGAGGAAGAAGGAGGATGAGTCCCTTCAATCTCTCAATAGAGTTGAAGGAGCTATGCAGCAGGTGCAAAATCTTCATCACATGTCAATCACTCAGCTTGATGCTGAGCTTGCTCAATGACTCTAATTCGATCCCTACCTCACAAGGAGTATGGGGGTTTCGTTTCAAACCTCCTACTCAAGGATTCTCTTAGAAGGAATGGTAGGTTGAAGGATTGGATTGAGGTCAATAGAAGGCAGTTCTGCATGTTTAGTGCGAGATAAGCCAGGGAAATATCGCTCATCAAATTCAGCTCTTTCAGAGATAACAGTCTTCTTGGTGGTTGGATTGTAGAATTTCCAACCCTTGTATCCAGGAGGATAAGCAAGAAAGACGCATTTCTCCATATGAGGCTGTAAAGACTTGCGCTTATCCTTTTGCACATACACATAGGCAGTACAACCCCAAACTCTAAGATGTCCCACATCTGGTTTCTTCTTGAACCAAGCCTCAAATGGTATAGTATTGGGCATTGGAGCAGTAGGAAGTCGATTCCAGACATGAATCTGAGCTGCAAGGCATTCACCCAAGAAACTAGGAGGCAAGCAAGCTTCTGTCAACATAGCAGTGCAATCATCTGCCATTGTGCGATTAGCTCGCTCTGCAAGTCCATTTTGTTGGGGGCAGTTGCGAGTAGAGTGCCTGCGGATAATTCCACAGTCATCTGTGAATTTAATGAACGCATTGGACATCATCCTACAAAGATTTAATCTTTGCATTCAGCTGATTCTCTGAATAGGCCTTGAAATGCTTGAATGCATCAAAAGCCTCACTCTTCTTCTTCAGCAGCATAGCAAATCTGAATCTTGTACAATCATCAATGAATGTGATCCAGTAACAATATCCAGAATGAGATTGTGTTGGAGAGGACCATGTAGGTCAGGGTGAATCAATTCCAGTGGAATGGCTGAGTGTGAATCAGAGGAGGAGACAGGATTTGCATGCATCTTGCCTGAGAGACAAGGCTCACAGATTGGATCTGGCTTGGTGTGTGATTTCAGCTCAAGGCCAGTGACTAATTTCTCTTTGATCATCTTGTTGACATCTGCATAGCTGTGATGAGCAAAGCGACGATGCCATAGGTTGAGATCAAGAGGTAGAGTGCTGGAGGCAGCATGGGCAAATTCAGTACCAGCTTGAGTAACTCCATCTAAAAATGCAGAGTTGGAAGAGTTGATTGAAGCTGAGAACATGATAGTAGGATCACCATTTCGCCTAAAGTCCATATATTGAGCTCCAATGTGTATTTGGAACCCTTTTTGACGAGTGAGATACAGACAAGAAAGCAAATTGCTTCTGAGTTGAGGAATATGCAGTACACAAGTTAACTCAATGCATCTTACTTGTTTTCCTCTGACAATTGGTTGAAATACCACATTGCCAACTACAGCTGAGTATATAACTGTATGATCAGCTAACCTGATAGGAATGAGTTTTTTGACATAATTGATAAGCCAACGATGATGTGGAGTCATATGAGATGTGGCACCAGTGTCTGCATTCGAATCAAAGTCAGCATCAAGCTGCAATGGAGTGTTGGGATCACAAGGATCAGAAGAGTGAATAGTGGCATTTTCAGCAAATTCTGTGACCTTTGAAGCGGTTTCAGAGCTGCCTGAAGTACTGGAGGTTGCTGGAGTGTCCTGAGCTTGTTTGGCAGTCTGCTTAGGCTTCTTGGTGCGATTGAGCACATATTCCTTTCCCTTTGCATATGCATGACACTGGGCTTGATTATGGCCAGTTTTATTGCAAAACTCGCAGGGAGAAGAAACTGAAGCCAAAACATATCTAGCAGCTAGAGCCTGTGCAGAAGAGGTCTCAGAGGCTCTATGACAACGATTGGACTCCTCTGTGATGAAAGCAGTGTGTACTGCATCCTTTGTTAAAAATAGTCTTTATGTCTTCTTCTATTACTATTTCTATTTTTAGCTCCGTACTATATTTAGATTACATCACATGACATCAGATCTATTACATCAGATTCTATTTTAAGACTACTGATCCTTATCCTGACACTTGTCAGGATCCTTATCATAGTTATATATAAACCTGGAGTTCTAGGATTGAGTCCCCAGTTACTCACTTCTGGACTCCAGGTAAGTTTCACTACTTTCAATATATATTAATTACCCACTTCTGGACTCCAGACTAAGATTCTGAGTGCATACTCACTTCTAAGCGCATCCAACTTTAACATCCTTATCAAGTGAATCCTTGAGTAGGAGGTTTGAAACGAAACCCCCATACTCTTCTTGAGGTAAAGATTGAATTAGAGTCATTGAGGCAAGCTCAGCATCAAGCTGAGTGATTGACATGTCCTTAGGACAAAGATTTTGAACCTGCTGCATAGCTCCTTCAACTCTATTGATGAGAGATTGAAGGGACTTGTCCTCCTTCTTCCTAATAGAGAACATATCATCATAGGCGTTGAATCGAGCTCCTGGACGCTTTTGGAGGTGAACTTACTCCAATTTGGTCCAGATAGCTGCAGGATCGCGTTTGATGCCAGAGAGATGTACTCTTTGTCTGGTTCAATCAAAAGCCAGAGTTGACCTGCTGCTTTATTTCTTTTTTCCTGCCAGTCAGCCACAGCTTTAAGCTGTGCTTCAGTGGGTGGTGATGGTAAAATAGGGCATATAGAGGTGCCCTCAATGATTCCCCAGACTTCAATGATTATAAACCATGCTTCCATCTCTCCAGCCCAATCAGGATAGTTTGTACCACTGAGAGCAGGCATAGAAGTCGACATTGTGAAGGCATGTGAAGTTGAAATGTTTAGAGAGTGTAGAAAACAGTGAGCAAACGTAGTATTCCTCGTTTGAGCTCCCAATAGAATCAGATCTAACAATAGATCTGATGTCATGTGATGTAATCTAAATATAGTACAGAGCTAAAAATAGAAATAGTAATAGAAGATATAGAGACCATTTTTAACAACATGGAGAAGCTAGAGTGGCCATAGGAGCATGTTCTTGCCCTTGCCACTTTCTTCCTGCAGCTAAAGAATCATGACAAGTGGTAAGAACCTGAAAGTGATGCCATCCTGCTCATCTATCAGGCATGGGTGAGGCATGAGTGGCATGTCACATTAAAAGGCCCAAGTGGGGAAATCACCTTGGACATCAGAATCATCAATGACTCCCTGCTAGAAACAGGGCAGAAGGGATCATAGGGTTAGTACTCACACTCAATGAACTGTTAACTCAAGCTAAGCATTCATTGTTCTCTCTCTTGCAATTATTATATACTTCAACACAATGCATATCCCTTATACACACCTGGCACATCCACACCCACCCCACACCTATAGATGGGTATGGCCAATAACATAGCAAACTCACATCCTGCTCCCCATCAGGCATTCTGCCATGCACATGCCCCTGCATCCTGCCTCCTTTGCACCCCACATCCCACCTCCTTTGTACCTCACATCCCTGCCCTCTACCCACCACATCCATTGCAATCCCACCATCCATTGCCTCCTCCCCCCCATTGCATCCAGCTCTATTACACCCCACCCCTATCACATCCTGCCCCTCCATTTACTGTATCCTGTGTTCACACATTCAGTACACCTGTATCTACTCTATCCTTACTCCCCTCCCTTCCTATGCATATTATAATGTACCCATTTACTTACATCTATGAACCATCATGTATTTATCCTATGCTCCATATTTTAAAAGTATATTATCCATTATCATACCATGCCTACTCCAACACCATTGGCCTCATATATTATCAGCTAGCTCATCACAGCCTAAAGGAACAACTCTCAAGAGCAAACATGTCCAGCCAAAACAGCCTAACTTGGAAACAGATGTGTTATAGAGAGGTTGCATTCCCTAGTGGGACAAGGAAGGGTATATACACCAAACTGCAGACATAAGAGATCTCCCTCCCCCCGCCTCACATCATCATGACACTTCCCCCACTTGTGAGCAGAAATGTCAGTGAGCAACAAGTGCCTCAGATCAATCTTTTACAGTTAGTGCAGCTGTGTCAACTGCCTTGTCAGCCTGCACCATATGCCTGAAGTGCCATGCACATGATATCACAAATTGCACATCCAAAAAACTCTAAAGTGGCAGTGCAGCACACTGCCACAGAAACAAGAGAGGCCAACTCATGTCTTCAAGTGGGAATGTCCTCTACTCAAACTGGTAGCAACCAAATGACCGTTTCAAAACAAGTCATGACTCCAAGCACAAAATGCTCTGGATGCAGGAAGTTTGACTATGGTGCTCAGAGATGCCCTCTTGTATAAAAAATCTGAGGCAAGATTACCATATATTCCAGCAGAGTGGCAGAAACAGCTCTGACAGGCAGGCCTATCACATCTATACCCCACACTACCCCATGACCAATAATTTGGTTTTGTTGCAGGCATACAAGCCATCTATGCATATAGTGTTAAAAATGCTCTCTATGTCTTCTATTACTATTCTATTTTTAGGCTCTGTACTATATTTAGATTACATCACATGACATCAGATCTATTATAAATTTTGATTCTATTTTTAGACTACTGATCTCTTATCCTGACACCTGTCAGTATCTTTATCATAGTTGTATATAAACATGGAGTTCTAGGATTGAGTCCCCAGTTACTCACTTCTGGACTCTAGACTAAGATCCTGAGTGCATACTCACTCCTAAGCACATCCAACTTTAACAGGTTATGGGCCCCGCGCTTTAAGCGCTATACTTTAAGTTTTAAGTGTTTTGAACGCATTTTGAGCATTGTGTGAACAGTTCTTTGCCCTGATTGTGTGCATCTCCCCACCCTATATACATAAGTTGGCAAACTGCTGGGCTTACCCCTTCACTGGGGGAGTTTCCTTGGGCTAAACAATACTGCAATAACCCTGTTGAGTTTAGTGCAAATACAAGCTGGGTCAACTTTAGTTACACTTAAGTTTATATAGTTAAATCAGTCTAAAATAGCCTTTGTCTTGTATTTACTATCACATCTGGTGCACACATTCCTGGGGGCTTAAACGAGGAATACTATGTTCGCTCACTGTTCTCTACACTCTGTAAATGTCTCAACTTCACACACCTCAATCTTACTCCACAATGTTGACTTCATGCCTACTCTCTCAAAGTTCAGTGGTAAAAACTATCCTGAGTGGGCTGGAGAACTTGAAGCATGGTTCATGAACATTGGAGTCTGGACTATTGTTGAGGGCACATCTACATGCCCCACTTTACCATCACCACCCTCTGAAGTGCAGATTAAAGCTGTGACAGATTGGCAAGAGAAAAGAGATAAAGCAGCAGGTCAACTGTGGGTTTTGATTGAACCAGATCAAAGAGTGCATCTCTCTGGCATAAAACACGATCCTGCAGCTATTTGGACCAAATTGGAGTCTATTCATCTCCAGAAGCTTCCTGGAGTGAGATTCAATGCCTATGATGACATGTTCTCTATCAGAAAGGCAGAGGATGAGTCCCTGCAATCTCTTATTATAAAGGAGCTATGCAGCAGGTTCAAAATCTTTGTTCTAAGGACATGTCAATCACTCAGCTTGATGCTGAGCTTGCTTCAATGATTCTAATTCAATCTCTACCTCAAGAGGAGTATAGGGGTTTCGTTTCAAACCTCCTACTCAAGGATTCACTTGATAAAGATGCAGTACACACTGCTTTTATCACAGAGGAGTCCTGTTTTCCTCTAACAATGGGTTGAAATACCACATTGCCTACTCCAGCAGAATATATTACAGTATGATCAGCTAACCTTATTGGAATGCATTGTTTGATATAATTAGTGAGCCAATGACAATGAGGAGTCATATGAGATGTGGCACCAGTGTCTGCATTCCAATCAAAGTCAGCATCAAGCTGTAATGGAGTATTTAGATTACTAGGTTCAATTAAACGAGTACTTGCATTTCCTGCAAACTCAGTGACCTTTGAGGCAGTTTCAGTGTTGCCTGAGGTACTGGAGGTGGCTGGAGTGTCCTGAGCTTGTTTGGCAGCCTGCTTAGGCTTCTTGGTGCGATTGAGCACATACTCCTTTCCCTTTGCATATGCATGACACTGAGCTTGGGTGTGGCCAGTTTTATTGCAAAACTCGCAGGGGAAGAGGGTGAAGCTGCAATATGTCTAGCAGCCAGAGCCTGTGCAGAAGTGATCTCAGAAGCTCTATGGCGACAATTGGACTCCTCTGTGATGAAAGCAGTGTGTACTGCATCTTTATCAAGTGAATCCTTCAGTAGGAGGTTTGAAACGAAACCCCTATACTCCTCTTGAGGTAGAGATCGAATTAGAATCATTGAAGCAAGCTCAGCATCAAGCTGAGTCATTGACATGTCCTTAGGATGAAAATTTTGAACCTGCTACATAGCTCCTTTATAATAAGAGATTGCAGGGACTCATCCTCTGCCTTTCTGATAGAGAATATATCATCATAGGCATTGAATCTCACTCCAGGAAGCTTCTGGAGATGAATAGACTCCAATTTGGTCCAAATAGCTGCAGGATCGTGTTTTATGCCAGAGAGATGCACTCTTTGATCTGGTTCAATCAAAACCCACAGTTGACCTACTGCTTTGTCTCTTTTCTCTTGCCAGTCTGTCACAGGTTTAATCTGTGCTTCAGAGAGTGGTGATTGTAAAATAGGGCATGTAGATGTGCCCTCAACAATAGTCCAGACTCCAATGTTCATGAAATGCTTCAAGATCTCCAGCCCACTCAGGATAGTTTTTACCACTGAGCTTTGAGAGAGTAGGCATGAAAGTCGACATAGCGGAGTAAGATTGAGGTGTGTGAAGTTGAAACATTTACAGAGCGTAGAGAACAGTGAGCGAACGTAGTATTCCTCGTTTGAGCTCCCAGGAGTGTGTGCACCAGATGTGATTGTAAATATGAGACAAAGGCCGTTTTAGACTGATTTAATTATATAAACTTAAGTGTAACTAAAGTTGACCCAGCTTGTATTTGCACTAAACTCAACAGGGTTACCACAGTATTGTTTAGCCCAAGGAAACTCCCCCAGTGAAGGGGTAAGCCCAGCAGTTTGCCAACTTATGTATATAGGGTGGGGAGATGCACACAATCAGGGCAAAGAACTGTTCACACAATGCTCAAAATGCGTTCAAAACACTTAAAACTTAAAGTATAGCGCTTAAAGCGCGGGGCCCATAACCTGTTAAAGTTGGACGCGCTTAGGAGTGAGTATGCACTCAGGATCTTAGTCTAGAGTCCAGAAGTGAGTAACTGGGGACTCAATCCTAGAACTCTATGTTTATATACAACTATGATAAAGATACTGACAGGTGTCAGGATAAGAGATCAGTAGTCTAAAAATAGAATCAAAATTTATAATAGATCTGATGTCATGTGATGTAATCTAAATATAGTACAGAGCTTAAAAATAGAATAGTAATAGAAGACATAGAGAGCATTTTTAACAATAATCAGCCTGCTATCAGTGTTTCCAAGAATCCAGAGCATCATAGTCAGATGAAGCACCTTGATTTGTGATTTTATTGGCTTAGGGATAGATACTGTTGAAGAGAAAATTCTGTTCCCATCCTTTATTCCTACTGCAGAGCAAGTTGCAGATATTTTTACTAAACCTCTTGCTATTGCTAAACTGCAATTCTGGTGCAAGATGATGTGTATTTCAGGTTAGAAAATATGCCAGAACAGGGGGGAGTGTTAAAAATGCTCCTTATATCTTCTATAACTATTTCTAGTTTTAACTATATTTAGATTACATTGTTAAAAATGGTCTCTATGTCTTTTATAACTATTTCTATTTTTAGCTCTGTACTATATTTAGATTACATCATATGACATCAGATCTATTATTAGATCTGATTCTATTTTTAGACTACTGATCCTTATCTTAACACCTATCAGGATCCTTATTATAATTGTATATAAACATGGAGTTTTAGGATTGAGTCCCCAGTTACTCACTTCTGGACTTCAGATAAGTTTCACTACTTATAATATATATTAGTTACTCATTTCTGGACTCCAGACTAAGATCCTGAGTGCATACTCACTCCTAAGCGCATCCAACTTTAACAATATCAAGTTCCTACTTAGTGTTGAGATTGCTAGAGATCACAAAAATTGTCTTATCTCACTAAATCAGTGTTAGTATATACTTGATATACTGGAGAGATATGGGATGAGTGATTCAAAGCCTGTACTCACTCCCATAAACCCTGGAGCATCTCTTTCTAAACATATAAGTGCAAAGACACCTGAGGACATTGCTGAGATGGCCAATATTCCATATATCAGTGCCATTGGATCTCTGCAGTATTTAGCCACCATGACTCATCCTGATATCTCCTATTCTGTCTCTTGCTTAGGTCAGTTCAGCTCCAATTCAAGGCTTCCTCATTGGCATGCTGTAAAGCATTTGCTGCGCTATTTGAAGGGGACTCTCAACTATAAGTTGGAGTACAAGCACCAATCTGGAACTGAGCTATTCACTATATATTGTGATGCAGCACATGGAGATTGCAAGGATACAGGTCAGTCTACTGCTGGATATATGACTACCATTGATGGAGGAGCCATTGGATGGTCTAGCAAGTTGCAAACAGTTGTAACTATTAGATTCTCCAACTCTATTGGGGTATCTGACAGATCTGATCACACGGCTGATATTCCTTCCCACTGTCACCAAGACACCTTAACTTCTATCTTCTATTATTAGTATTTTTTATGTACATATCATTAGATACTGTTCAATTTATATAAGTAGTATACATTTCAGTGAGTTGTTCCTCACTTGAAACAACTTGAATACATTGGTTGCTTCACACACACCATCAACTGTACATCTTTAACTACTATCAGTGGCAAGGTTGAGTCCCCAAGAGCTCCCTCCCTGATTCTTTTCTAACAGTAACTCTATCTACTACTGAGGCAGAGTATATCTCTGCTGTTGAAGCTGCAAAGGAGATCAAATGGATGCACAATATTCTGGAGTTTGGATTTCCAATACCTCATCCATCTACTCTTCACATTGATAATCAGTCTGCTATCAGTGTTTTGTGAAATTACAAGATGTGACATATTATCTGAAGAGGATATAATACTATTGAAATTGAGGAACCTGAGATTGAAGATAGAGAATATCTTCTGATCATCAATTTTAATCAGAAAATGGAAATCAAGGCCTTTCAGACTAAATTATCTGAATTTGCTGAAGAACAATCCAAAGCAAAGAAATCAAATTGATAAGTTCCTTACAGAAAATCTTGAGTCAGGATGGATTAAACCATCAAAATCACCAATAGCATCACCATTCTTTTTTATTACAAAAAAAGATGGATCATTTAGACCAGTATAAGATTATTGTTAATTAAATGATATTACATTTAAAAACAGATACCCTCTGCCACTTATTCAAAAATTAATTGATAAGCTCAAAAAGGCAAGGTATTTTACTAAATTGAATATCAGATGGGGCTTCAATAATGTTCAAATCAAAGACAGAGATGAATGAAAAACAGCATTTCACACCAATTGAGGATTATTCATATCCTTAGTAATGTTCTTTGAATTAGCCAATTTACCAGCACATTCCAAATTATGATGAATATAATCTTTAAAGCAGAAATAGATGAAGGAAAAGTCATTATCTATATGAATGATGTATTTATCTTCACAGCCAGAGTGGGACAGACTAGAGGTGTGCAGGAAAAGATCAGATGGACTTGGCTTCAGCTTATGTGCTGCACCCTTTGCAATTTATTCAGGTGTCATGAATTTATCAAGTGATTGGAAAACATAGAGTCAAAGTTGTAGCAAAGGCATAAGGCCTAAAACTATGAGGGTGGAGAAAGATGTAAGAAGTATGCATTAAGTTGAATATAAGATTTGTGATATGTGTAAGACTTGATTTTCAAACTGAAGTTCGTAATAGTACAAAGTGAAGTATTTTTACCAACTAAACTAATTGTCCATATAAACAGGGATTGGAAACAAGATGTGAGATATAAAGACACAATGTCAAAGTAAGGCATAATAAAAGAGGTGAAATAACCTGCGTAATAATGCATAAGAAATGGTCATGTGATAACAAATTATTGTCAGAACTAAATATAAATGTCATAGAAACTATAACTAGGTAACTATCTACAAGAAAGGAAATAGTTATTGTTAGGAACAGAAAAATGCGGAATGTGCGTGTAATGTGTGTGGAAAAGGTTTCAGGTCGTGAGACATGCTTGAAAAACACAGAATCATAATAAAAAAAGTTTTACAGAAGTTCAAATAATATAAACTTTTTCTAAAACTAGAAAAATATACATTTGAACAAGCTGAAGTTGAATATCTTGGTCTGCTTATTTCTTATAATCAAGTCAGAATGGATCTAGCAAAAATTCAAGGAGTAGTTGAATGGCTGACATCTCAGAACAAAAGAAATATTCAATAATTCCTTGGATTTATAAATTTTTATAAACAATTCATACTAGGATTTGCTTATGTAGTAAAACCTTTAACAGAATTAACAGGAAATAATACTTGAAAATGGTCAATGGAACAAGATAATGTATTTTCAAAAATAAAGAAAAGAGTTACATCAGCACCAATATTAGTAATGCCCAATGATATAGGCAAATACTGTATAGAAGTAAATTCTTCAGATTATTTAAGTAGTACAGAAAGAAATTATGAAATATATAATAAATTTTTTTTAGCAATAATGATGGCTTTAGATAATTGGAGACAATATCTTCTAAAAGCAAAAGAAATATTTGAGATTTAAATAGACCATAATGTCAGGCATGTCAATACAATCTATTAAGAAAGTGCCAAGGTTAATACACAAACTACAAACTTAAAAGGAAAGAGGGAGGAGTAGTAGAGCGAATAGTATTGGCAGTAAGAAACAACCAGCTAAAAACTACTGAATGAAAACTATAACTACTACTATATATACTAGAAGGCCATGCATATAAGGTGCAGCTGAAGCATGTTTAATAATGAGGAAAACATGTGTAAGTAATATATCTACTGTGCACTGCAGACATGTATTTACAAGCATGTATCTAATAAGAGATTGAAATGAAATAAGTACTGCTACTGTGTGTTATCCTCATGTCATAACACAAGCCATCTTGTTTATTTTTGTTGTCAAAATTATAGAAACTATTCTAATAATTAGAAAAGAAAAAAAAAGAATAATCAAAATAAACAATTCATAACAATAAAAACCTTGAATATTTTACAAAACCTCAGAATTTAAACCATTGTCAAGCCAGATGGGTCACTGAAATGCAAAAATATCATTTTACTTTATAACATAAAGCAGGAAAACAAATGGCTAAAGCAGATTTCCTCTCAAGATAAGCAGGTCATAAGAAGGGAAGTAAATGACAACGAGGATGTTATTTTGCTTAAACCAGAATATTTTTGGCAACACAATATTGTAGGAATTGACAAATCTCTGATGTCTTGAATTAAAAGAACATCAGAAAATAGAAACAAAGTTATTGAACAAAATCTTGTGGTTAAAGAAAATGGTTGGAAAGAACTTAAATACAGAACTATTACTTAAATGCATTAAATCTATGTATCTAAAGATAAGAAACTTTAAGAAGAGATCATTTATCTTTATTATGATATTACATTATTAGGACATTGTCACATTCCAGAACTTCGCACTCACCTTTCATCCTTCCAATATTTTTTCTGATCTTCTTTCTGTTCTACCTTCTGTTCCACCCTCTATTCATTATTTTCATCCTTCCTTATTTGTATATATGTTTCATCACCATAGTTCTCTTATAATTGATTTTAATTTTACATAGCTTTTCTTATATCACCTCATCCAACTTCTATTACATTCATTTTATTACAACCATTTATTAGTTTCTATGATACTATCATCATAGCTTCAGTACATCATACTACCATTTTGTCTGTAGTTCATCCCTAGTTATCTTTCATAGTATAAATACCTTCTGCTTGTATCCTCCACTCCTCAGTTTGAATATAAAAGTTAAACACTCTACTCTGTCATCTACTTTGCCCTCATTATTAAGACTTAGTCTGTTAAAAATGGTCTCTATGTCTTCTATAACTATTTCTATTTTTAGCTCTGTACTATATTTAGATTACATCACATGGCATCAGATCTATTATTAGATCTGATTCTATTTTTAGACTACTGATCCTTATCCTGACACCTGTCAGGATCCTTATCATAGTTGTATATAAACCTGGAGTTCTAGGATTGAGTCCCCAGTTACTCACTTCTGGACTTCAGGTAAGTTTCACTACTTACAATATATATCAGTTACTCACTTCTGGACTCCAGACTAAAATCCTGAGTGCATACTCACTCCTAAGCACATCCAACTTTAATATAGTCTGATAACAACTTTGACTCTCTGACTTGTCTCTGACATCTTGTTCCGACTCCTCACAAACACTAGGACACTGAATAGATTGCAAAGGGTGCAGCACATAAGCTGAAGCCAATGTTCATACAATTTACCTTCTGCCTCATCCAATATTCCCTCCACTATCTTCTGACAATTTTGCAATTTGACAGATATCCAGAATAATATAAAACCCAGGAATTAATTATACAGAATTACTGATGGCCCAGATTACAAGCTAATATCAAAAAATACATTAGTAAATGTGAAGTCTGCTCAAGGACTAAACCAAACCAAACATCACCAGCAGCACTACTAATATCTAATACAATTCCAACAAAATCTTGGAAAATAATATCTATAGACAATCAGACCTCTTCCAGACTCATTAGGATCCAATGCCATTCTACTCATAGTAGATTGGTTCATTAAAACAGCCAAGTTCATCCTCACTACAATTAAGATCACATCAATAGGAGTTGCTAAAGAATTTAGAGATCATATTTTCAGGAACCATGTACTATTTAAATGAGTAACTAGTGATTGAAGACCTCAAATTGCATCTCAGTTTATAAAGGATCTATTCAGACTTTTATGAATAACCCAGAACTTGTCAACAGCATATCATTCTCAAACAGATGAGTAAACTGAACAAGTCAATCAAGAAGTAGAACTTTATCTTAAAATATTTATAAATTATTAACAAAATAATTGGTCTGAATAGATGTTATTCCTCTTCTGTGATGCCCTCAGCTGCTGCTAAACCTGTGCAGACTACTGTATAAACTTCAGATCCATAGTTGGGCCTTCTATTCAGATTTGGGTTGTTGACTATCCTTGGCATACTTGGATTGAGCAATGTTGTGTAGCACATTAAAGGAAAATTAACAAGGAAAACATGTATGAGGGTGGATATGTAAGTCAATGTTCAGCAGTTATGATCCCAGTGGAGGTAACAGATATTGGACTCCTTACTGCCTCTGCTGCATCACAAAGACCACACCCTAACCCTATGCTCATTCCTCTTTTATATTACTAACCTTCTGTAGATTACAAGTTCATCAACATTAAGTTAAGTTCAGCAATGTCAAGTCAAGTTCAGCACACTAAGTCAAGTTTAAGTTCAGCACACAAAGTCAAGTTCAGCATGTCACATTCAGTTCAGTACACCAAGTATAAGCTTCTGATAATCTTCACATCAAGTTTATTTTTATTCAGATATTAATAGTCTGATACTACTTCTATCAGCAGCCAATTCAGTTCATATTATAATTATCTAAGGTTCTTATATCTTATCACCAGATCTCTACTCCTTCAGCTCTATCAACACATACTGCCTTTTGAATTGATTTGTGTAGAATTGCAATATTCATTCTTTCCCCAAGCTTACTTGGAATAGCACAAATAACAACACTTCTGTGATTCTCAAAAGCAATATTTTGTTTGCTTGACATCTAATTGGAGCCCACTGTAAGAGAGGGTGATATATTGATATTCACAACAGTACATCATCCTTATATGAGCTATAGTAGCTCTAAATTCTCAGAGATCTTATCCAATGACATCAGTTCTTAAAAAAGTTACTGAAATATCACCTTATTGGAATCCAGTAACAAAGATATTGTTATTTCTTTGCCACCTTCTTCTTCAATATATCTGAAGTCACTACAGAGGAGTACATTGAAGAACAACCTCAGCCAAGGTTTTCTATTCCAATTGAACTCTCTATATACCCTATAATATTGCTAGCAGCAGTACACACTACTTCCCAGTCTATCATATTTTCATCAGCCTCTCCAACATCATACATAGGACCAACCATGTCATTTGCCACTCACAGCACTTCCAGAGCCTATTCTCTTTTGAACATATCTATTTGAGGAATAAAGTCAATTCCCAAGACACTTAAAGAAAAATATAGTGAAGTGAAACAATTAATTGAACACTATAATGTTAAAAATGCTCTTTATGTCTTTTATAACATTATCTATTTTTAGCTCTGTACTATATTTAGATTACATCACATGACATCAGATCTATTATTAGATCTGATTCTATTTTTAGACTACTGATCCTTATCCTGACACCTGTCAGGATCCTTATCATAGTTGTATATAAACCTGAAGTTCTAGGATTGAGTCCTCAGTTACTCACTTTCTGGACTTCACATAAGATTCACTTATTTCAATTATATATTAGTTACTCACTTTCTGGACTTCAAACTAAGATCCTAAGTGCATACTCACTTCTAAGTGCATTCAATTTTAACATATAAATGTTTTCTTGTATTTTGTCATATCAACACAGAAACAGACAAAGTCAAATGCATTAAAAGAGTATATCTCTTCTAAAGTGCAAAGATTTATTGAAACTTCAGAATATTATACCACACTCAACTGAAGATTACTGAAAAAAGAGATCTTGAAATACTATGATGCTGATAGAGACTCTTTTATATACACCCTTCAGAACTTAGTTGATTATGCATAGACAAGCAGCCAACAGTCCTGCATCAACTTAACTCAATAGAAACAATATTTTTGAAAATATTGAATAATTGGAGGATTCCTACTTAGAAAGGACTATATTTCAAATAGAGATTATTGTGAATATTTCTGGTTTGAAATTCCTAAAGACCTATGATAAATTCTAGAGACAAAGATAATAGCTGCATCATCCAGTCGTGATATGATTAATCCATGAATAGTTAATCAGATATGCACAGCAGCAGAATCACACTTCAAGAAAGAAAAATTCACTGATATGCACCTCTCAGCAGACAGATTTGAACTTGTACATCATAGCCACTCAGACTCAGAACCAGACAGTAACAGTTCTGATAATTCAAATTCAGATTCAGACCACAAATATTGATGTAAATATAGGAAGCACAAGTTCACAAGGAAATCAAAGTTAAAGGAACTACCTAAATTACCCAATGCCACTACTCAATTCATCAAATATGAAGGAACAACAGCAGAAGTGGAAGGGATGATTCATCAGCTGAATATAATATCCCTTGAAGACCCCAATTATAGACCCACCTACTATAAGGTAATAACACTTGATACCACTGGAAATGCAGTGAAGTGTATATTTCAAGAACCTTTAAGAGGAATGCAGTCATCATCACTATATCCATCTGCCAATTGATATACCTATATAACACCAAATGTCCTGCCTATGAAACTAGCTGCCATACATTCAAATAATATTCCAGCTGCATCTCAGCAATTATTTCAATCACAATATAAAAACTTAAAGTTTCCATCAATGGAAAGAGGATATTATGGATATGGAGAACAAGGTTATATGTTAGAAAATTGTAACAATATCAATGACCTAATTCAACAAGGTGTAATTAAATATGATGGAAATTCACAGAAGATTACTATGGCTGATAGAAGCTATATTCAATATATGAGAGAAAAGCCAATTGCCCAAGCAGCAGAGCAACTCAGGTCTTTTTCAAAGCCATTTTGCTTTTTTAAAATTACAGGTTTTAAATTACTACAGTAAGCAGCAGAGTAACAAGGAATATTACTCTTCAGATAAATCTAGTGACAGTGAATGCTCAATGGATAAGTTTGGAATTAATTTTGAAATTCAGCTTGAAAATTCCTCAAGTGAAAGTGAAGAGGATGAACCCTATTATGTTCTTGCTGCCCAAGAGGATTCTTACCATAGATCTGCACCACTTCCTTTGATACCAGTATATTCAGCAGAATAAGCTATGAAATTTAAAGTCAAATGCAAGGAGATATTTGATGGAGTTCATATTCCAAGGATATCATATGGAAAGGAAAATAGAACCACACTATGGAAATCTGTACCAGCATCTCAGAATAAACCTATGGAACACTCCAAAGATATTCTCTCTCATTTAAATTCAACACAACAGCCTATTCTGAGACCCACAGATAATAAATCAGAATAGATTAAAGAGAATACCAATATACAGGATCAAAAAGAAGAATCATCTTTAAAGAGTGAAAAAAGGAATTCTCACAAGAGTGGGATCAAGGAAATTCAAGATATTGAAATGAAAGACATTAATTTCCCTTTGCCAATTGATACCTGTGAATGCCAGAAAGCCCAGAATTAAAGAAGCACAGAGAATTAATTCATCTGAGATACCCAGCAAAATCCCAGACCTTCCCAAAGAGTCTTTTACTCAAAATCCAAAGTTTAATAATAGGAATAATAATTTTAAATAAGTCCTTAACAGTAGATCAAAGAATATAGGTTGACAATCTGAATTGTCAGCACATATGAACACAGAACATATTATGAATGAAATTCTAAGAGTACCTTACTTTAAGCCCCCTTGTCCAATTGGACTAAAAAAGCATTTTGAGTGTAAAATATAATAAAATCTGAGCAAAATCTGATTGGACTATAATCAGACCACAGATCAGACACTCAGACTTTTGGACTTTGATTGGACTGAGTCTGAGCAGACTCCAATGGAACTATCAGACTAACCACTTAGATTTTACTTATTAATATATATATAGGAATGTTTTCTTAATATTTTGTCCACAGTTTTAATACCATTAAAAAAGTATTTTTCAGGACTTGTCAAAAAATCAGGGACAATTAAATAAAACCAGACAAGTCAAATAATTCAAAATATAAACAAATAAAAGCTTCTATTATCAATACTGCTTATAACATCAGAGATAAATAATTATAGAATTTGAAATAAATTTGTAAAAATCAGGAAATTTCAATAAAATTCAAATAAATCCAGACAGACCAAAACAGATACAATTACAACCTACTGTTACTAACACTATACATACTATCAGTTATAATACTCATAGAAATTAGAAATAAATTGGTAAAATTACATGAAATTTAAACAACAAAATAGAACCAGACAAAACCAAATTAATACAAATAAAAGCTACTTCTGTCTAATAAAATTAGAAAAATTCAGGATAAATTAAGAAAAACAAGGAGAAATTGAATAATACCAGATAGAAACAAATAGAAATAAAGGCTTCTTCAATTAAAATCACCCAATATAATAATTAAAACTTCATTATAAATTAATAAGAGTCAAGACAAAAAATAGTACAGATAAGAATAATAAATGACATCATATAAAAATTAATAAGAAATTACAGAACAATCAAAGACATACAAATAGAATGAATTATTTATTTTCCTTTTATATTCATTATTACAGTTTCTTAATAGTCATGATGCTATTATTAAATAAATGTCAATAAACTCAAAAAACCTATGATTTAGACAGTATTTTGCAATTTGTGGGTGCAATTCTTATCCAATTACAATGCCATAAATTATATCATGTTTCTATTTACAGTCTTTATGATCTGAAATATTTACAAATATATACAAATATCTGTACTAAACAACTTCCTTCAATATAATCTAAGCATATTAAATGAAATTAAATAAAGTCAAATAGATATAAATCAAAGCTCCTTTATTTATATATATTTGTATATTTTTCATAATTTTATCACTACTTGTAATAAATAGTATTAGTAAAAGTGGCCCTTATTTGTAGATGTTTGAACTTATTTACCTTTATTTGATTATTTTATCACTATCAATGCTTAGTAGATAATCTTACCAGTGATATATAATAGTTACTCTGCTTAAATTTCACTCAGATTCACTTGAACTCTATTTGAACTATACTCAAATTTCACTTGAACTCTGCTCAGACTCTGCTCAGACTGAATAAGAAAAGTATTAATCAAATATATTTTATTAATAGAGTCTGATTAAAATCTGATCAGAGTTCATCAGATTTCATTGGAGTCTGAGCAAAGTCTGAGCAGTTCAATCAGACCAAGGGAATATGTGTAAAAAACTGAATTCTAAACACCAAGATGGTTATTCCACTAAAAGACATTTTAGGGATATTCAGAGAACTTTGTGGAAACCTCCAGAATTGCATTAAACCAAAGAATGAAAGGTTACACATCTAATGAAGAATAATCATTCCTATAATCAAAATTTCTCAGAAAATCCAGCAGTACATCACACATATGTCCACAGAAGGTTCAGATTAGAGAGAGATCTCATAAAAGTGAATCTTATTCATGGTAGATGAGATATCATTGCAATTATTGACACAGGCTCACAGTTGAATGTTGTAAATGAAAATCTAGTGCATAAATTGATTAGGATGCCCATTGATTTAACTAAGGCCATAAATATAAGTGATGCAAATGGAGGAGAAGAACAACTCAAAGGATTAATTGAAAATGTAGAACTCAATATTGAAGGACTATCAATATGAGCCAATTTATATGTAGGAACTGATGTATCCTTTAATCTATTGTTAGGAAGGCCTTGACAAAAAGATTATAAAGTATCAATTAAGAAAAAACAAAATGAAATATATCTTGTATTTGAAGATCTACAGACAAGTACTGAAAAGTACAAATTATATGCAATATCAGATTGTACTCAGAAGTATCTGATGCTTAAAACAAGCTATTTCTATGCCATTACAAGAAGTCAGTTAATACATGAGTAGAGTAAGATAAATCTTAAGAATATACTTTATTCTGATAATGTTTCTCATATCTGTCAAATTGCAAAATAGTCAGAAGATAGCGAGAAATTTACAGAAGGAGGCAGAAATTGAATTGTATGGACGTTGGCTTCAGCTTATGTGCTGCGCCCTTTGCAATCTATTTGTGTCCTAGTATTTGTGAGACATTGAAACAAGAAGTCAGAAGTAGGTTGAAGGGTCAGAGTTGTTATCAGACATAAGTCCTAATAATGAGGGTGAGACAGATAACAGAGTAGAGTGATTTAACTTTAATATTTGAACTGAGGAGTGGAAGATACTAGCAGAAGGTATTTATACTATGGAAGATAACTAGAGATGAAGTAGAGATGGAATGGTAGTCTGATGAAAGAGGCTGTGATGATAGTATCATAGAAACTAAGTAAATGGTAGTAGTGGAATGAGTGAAACAGTAAATTGGAATGAGTGAAACAGTAAATTGGAAGGAATGCTGTGTAAAAGCTATGTAACTAAAATCAATTGTAAGGGGACTATGGTGATGAAACATATTTACAAATAAGGAAGAGGGAAGATTATGAACAGAAAGTAAGATAGAATGAAAGTTGGAAGGAAAGTCAGAGGGTTGGAAGATGGACGTGAAGTTCTGAGATGTGACAATATCCAAAAACACATATATTCACCCAAAGCACCACCACCATCTTTAGTTCTAATGGGAAATCAAGAAATAATGGCTAAAATAAATTCAGAGCAAGAAATGCAGCTCTCAGACCTCCTAGACTATGAAATTTTGGACTCAGATAATCTGAAATATGTATTTGACAGCCTAGTACTTTACACTCCCTCAGATGATCCAATTGAATTCTGTTTGGACTGCTTGAACTCTGATTGGACTGAGCTCTAACTTGAAATTCAATTCATTTTCACTAAATTCAATACATTTTTATTAATGAAATTTGAGTTGAGTCCAAGCTCAGTCCAAGCTGAGTCTGAGCTGTAGTCTGAGCAGAGTTCAAGTGAAGTATAAATGGATTTAAGCAGAGTTCAAGTGAAGTCTAAATGGATTTAAGCTGAGTCTGAATAAAGTACATTGACAATTCAAGATTAGTAAGCATTAGACATCACCAGGAAGCTTATGTAATCAGATTACTAAGCACCAATTATGGCAAAGCTTAGATTTTGCTTAAACTCTTTTATCAGTTAGATATTATGTAAAGACAGTATATTTATATAATTGGATTAGTAAGGATCAAGATTTCTTCAACAAACAAATATTAGTACATTTTTGATAAAGTAAGCATGCTTATATAATCATATTATGAGGTGCCAAAGTGGCTAAAGTTAAACTACTAAGATTGCTTGAATAGATATCAGTTAATATAATACAGGGCCATGATATTTATGTAATATGCTTATATAATCATATTGGTAAACATCAACTTGCTTCAGTGAACTGTGAAAACTGCTTGAATAAGTTAATAATTTCAAGAAATAAACATTTTCAATTTATAAATTTATTATATAATCACAAATATAAACAAATATAAACAAATATCAATCTCATGGGCAAGTGCTATTACAGTGCAGCATAGTCTAAAAATGTTGTAGTAGATATAAAACAAGGCCATTATGATTATATAAATAAACTTTGTTTGTTATGAACTGTTTATTTTGATTATTCTTTTCTTTTTCTTTTCTAATTATTAGAACAGTTTCTATAATTTTGACGACAAAGACAAACAAGACAGCTCATGTTACAACATGAGGATAACACACAGTAGTAATACTTATTTCATTTCAATCTCTTATTAGATACATGCTTGTAACACATGTCCACAGTACGCAGCCGCAGTGCACAGTAGATATATTACTTACACATGTTTCTCTCATTATTGAACATGCATTAGTA
This sequence comes from Crucibulum laeve, assembly GCA_004379715.1. Classification (NCBI taxonomy): domain Eukaryota; kingdom Fungi; phylum Basidiomycota; class Agaricomycetes; order Agaricales; family Nidulariaceae; genus Crucibulum; species Crucibulum laeve. The sequence continues at coordinate 26,148 of ML213599.1, forward strand.
GCACCTTACGTGCATGGCCTTTTAGTATATATAGTAGTAGTTATAGTTTCTATTCTATAGTCTTTAGCTGGTCGTTTCTTACCGCCAATACAAAGGTCTCTACTTCTCCCCTCTTCTCTCTTAAAGTTGATAGTTTGCATATTGACCTTGGCACTCTCTTAGTAGATTGTGTTTATGTGCCTGACAAAAGCTAAAAACTCTCCTCAAAACTGACCTTGTTACTCAAACTACCCTGAACACTGTTACATCCCTTTCCCTCACCGTTCACCATAACTCACCCTCCCCTATTCTACCTCATCCCTTTTTGTTATTCTCTTAGCTTGCAGACGTAGAATGTTGTGTAAATCGAACCTGACAGCATAACATTGAGAAATGTTGAGCCTGTCTTGTTGTTGCTGATCGTCAAGGGAGTGCATTTGATCTTCAAAGATTTTGCAATCTGCTAGTGGTCTTTTGGAAGAGAAGAAGACACTAGTTTCGTATCTCAAGAAAGTGGTCTACTTTTGTGTCTCCCTACTGTTTGATTTGAAAGGTCCACTATTGGTCAATAGTGCGAAGCTACACTTTATCATTCAGCACAGATTTTTGTATGCCCGTTACTAGGTCTCAGACTGCACGCACCCTCCGCTCCCACACCATCCACTACATCCCCACCACACCTAAACCCCACTGTCAACCTGTCTATCAAATCATCACACCCAGGGAATTATCCCCTGAGATCCCTATCATCCATTACAACACCCCTACCCTCTTAAACACTCCCGTTTATCCCAACACACCCTCCAATTTCAAAGCATTTGTAGATTCCTACAATCCCAACAACCTCCCTGTCAACCTCTACATCAATCAAGAAGCCCTTGCCCGACCCAAAAGTTGGATACATCTTGTAAACTGACTTATCAGAGAAACTTAAAAACATGTTGGACCCCATCATCGTTGACCCTACTACCACTCCCCTCCCCCAAGATGAACCAGGAACATTCGAACTACTAACTCCCTTGGTATTAGAATTGTTCTACAACCTGCTAATGGGAATATTAGCACTGCTCAGAAGTTGGGTGCCTTTTCTAGAAAAGACAACCAAAGCAACAGAACGGATCATGAAAGCGATGGATAAATGGAACTCACTCACTGGCCCTCGTCTATGACCCAAAAAGCTGAAAGGCTATCATGGTGACAAAACACAGGTGGCACACTGGATGAAGGGAATAGAGGTCTATTTCCTTCAGATGAAAATAGAAGAAACGGCTCACTCCAAGAGGATCCACTTTGCATTAAGCTTAATCTCCAGAGGTGAAGGAAACAGAGCTGGAAATTGGGTCAGTAACTGTTGTACAACAATCATGCGTGACTGGTACCTCAATAATAAAGGGGAACGCAAAGATAAATACAAGGAACAGATGAATGATTGGAAAAAGTTTAAAGAAACATTTCTTTTTCACTTCTCCTCTTACTCGGAACAGCAGGATGCCCAGGATGCTCTGGAAAAACTGTACCAAGGAAAATGGAATGCAGAGGACTAGATGCAGAAATTCTGGGAGCTTGGACAGCTTACCGGATACAATGAAGAAACCCTTATCTTTAAATTCAAGCAAGGGGTTAACGCTGACCTACTTCAAACCATTATCATGGCCAGGAAACCAAAAACCATAGAAGATTATATGGAATTTGCAAACGAACTTGACTGGAAATTAAGAAACGTGGACAGGAACCAGCGAAAACAGAGAAGTTTTGGAAGTCAAGTTGCAGCACCAAACCAACCATCTGGACCACACCAAAACCCCAGACACTGGAACCACCTATGAAGGACCCTAACGCTATGGATATTGATTCTATGATGAAAAACAGACAATGTTTTAATTGCGGACAGAAAAGACATCTCAGCAGAGATTGTTCCCAACCCAGGAAACCTAGGCAGTATGCAACTTGAGTAGTTACCACAGACACACCAGTAGCTAATACATCCATGGACACCAGTAGTACCACAATCCCAGTAGTTTATAGCCCTGAACTGCTGAAAATTGCTGAGCAATTACACAAAGCAGGTTTTCAGTTAAGTCAGACATAAGCATGAATGTGCTAACTACAAACAATTTCTCTTTTGTTTCATCCAATGTAGTAATTCCAAATTTGAAATTTGATGATTTATTAAAGAAACAGAATGAATTGAGTGCTAGAAATTTTAATGGTATAATGGTTAAAAATGGAAGTGTAGAATGGACAGCCAAACAAATTAAAATTCATAAACCAGAAATGGCAATTGGAATCCTTAATATGTGGACCCATGCTAAACAATCTAAGGAAGTCTCTGATCAAACAGTTATAGAACTCAATAAACTTTCTGACAAAGAAGTTATTGAAGCTCTTAACGAACTAAGACAACCTAAAAAGTATATTCAAAGAAACTACAGTCAACAAATGGATCTGGAACTAGTTGCTCAGACAATTGATGATAAACAAAAGTTTAAAATAATTGCTCTACTTGATAGTGGTTATACTGGAAGCTGCATCAATGCAACATTTGCAAAAGAAAATCAGATTAACATGCATAAATATCCACACCCAATCCCTGTTTATAATGCAGATGGAATGTTTAACTCTGGAGGATCCATTACAGATTATGTGGAAATGAATGTTCGAATCAAAAATCATCAGGAACGACTTCATTTTGCAGTATCTAATCTTGGAAAAGCCCAGATATCTATTGGTCATAAATGGTTAAAACTCCATAACCCTGAAATCAATTGGAAACTCTCCAAAATTGAGTTCACCAGATGTCCCTTAAAATATACCCCATTAGTTCGAACCCTACTACCTGAAGAAGATGATGACATCATGAAAATTGATGAACCCGAAATTGAAGACAGAGAATATCTCTTGATCATCGATCTAAATAAGAAAATAGAAACTAGAGCTTTCCAAACTAAGTTGTCTAAATTAGCTGAGGAACAATCCAAAGCAACAAAGACAAAGATGTTTGAACAGATGGTACCAAAGGCCTATCATGAATTCAAAGATGTCTTCTCCAAAGAATCCTTTGATGAAATGCCACCAAGACAACCATGGGATCATGCAATTGAGTTAATTCCAAACGCAAAAGTTTTAGATTGTAAAATCTATCCTTTAAACTTAGCAGAACAGGGAGAACTTGATAAGTTCCTTACAGAAAATCTTGAATCAGGATGAATCAGACCATCAAAGTCACCAATGGCATCACCATTCTTCTTTGTTAAGAAAAAAGATGGAACTCTTTGACCAATACAAGATTATCAACATCTAAACGATATCACGATTAAGAATAGATACCCACTGCCACTTATACAAGAACTTGTTGATAAGCTCAGAAAGGCAAGGTACTTTACAAAATTAGATATCAGATAGGGATTCAACAACGTCAGGATCAAAGATGGAGATGAATGGAAAGCAGCATTCCGAACCAATCAAGGATTATTTTAACCATTAGTTATGTTCTTTGGATTAACCAATTCACCAGCAACCTTCCAAACCATGATGAATTCAATCTTTAAAGCAGAAATAGATGAAGGAAAGGTCATTATCTACATGGATGATGTTCTAATCTTCACAGCCACACTTGAAGAACATAGAATAATGGTAAAAAGAGTTTTACAAAAGTTCAAAGATCATAAACTCTTTCTAAAACCAGAGAAATGTACATTTGAACAAGCTAAAGTCAAATACCTTGGATTACTGGTGTTATACAATCAAGTAAGAATGGATCCAGCAAAAATCAAAGGAGTAGTTGAATGGCCAACACCTCAGAACAAAAGAGATGTTCAACAATTCCTTGGATTTGTTAATTTCTACAGACAGTTTATATTAGGATTTGCACATGTAGCAAAACCTTTAACCGAATTAATTGGAAACAATACTTGGAAATGGTCAAAGGAACAAGATGATGCATTTACAGAAATGAAGAAATGAGTAACTTCAGCACCAGTATTAGCAATACCAAATGATACAGGCAAATACCATGTAGAAGTTGATTCTTCAGACTTTGCAAATGGAGGAATTCTTTCCCAACAACAACTTGACGGAACATGGTGACCTATAGCATTTATATCTCATGCTTTAAATAGCACAGAAAGAAATTATGAGATATATGACAAAGAAATGCTAGCAATAATGACAGCTTTAGATAATTGGAGATAATATCTACTAGAAGCAACAGAAATATTTGAGATCTGGACAGATCATAAAAATCTTGAATATTTCAAAAAGCCTCAGAAATTAAATTGTCAACAAGCTAGATGGGTCACCGAAATGCAAGAATTTCATTTCACATTACAACATAAAGCTGGGAAACAAATGGCAAAAGCAGATTTCCTCTCAAGACGAGCAGGTCATGAAAGAGGGGTGAATGATAATGAAAATGTCATTATGCTTAAACCAGAATATTTTTGGCAACACAATGTTATAGGAATTGACAAATCTCTGATGTCTCAAATCAAAAGAGCATCAAAAAATAGAGACAAAGTCATTGAAAGGAATTTAGCAGTCAAGGAAAATGGTTGGAAGGAACTAGAAGACAGAACTATCACTTGGATGCATCACATCTATGTACCAAGAGATAAGAAACTTCGAGAAGAGATCATTCATCTTCACCACAATACCACTGACAGGACATCCAGGACAATATAAAACCCAGGAATTAATCACACAGAACTATTGGTGGCCAAGATTACAAGCTGATATAAGGAAATATATTGACAGATGTGAAGTTTGCCAAAGAACCAAAGCAAACCAAATGTCACCGGCCACACCATTAGTACCAAACGCCATTCCAACAAAACCTTGGGAAATTATATCAGTAGATCTAATTGGACCTCTACCAGAGTCATTAGGATCAAATGCTATTCTTGTGATAGTAGATTGATTTACCAAAGCAGCTAAATTCATCCCCATGACAATTGAAATCACATCAATGGGAGTCACTAAGGAATTCAGAGATCATATCTTCAGGAACCATGGATTACCAAAAAGAGTGATTAGCAATAGAGGACCTCAATTTGCTTCTCAATTCATGAGGATTTATTCAGATTATTAGAAATGACACAGAATTTGTCAACAGCATACCATCCACAGACAGATGGACAAACAGAAAGAGTCAATCAAGAAGTTGAACTCTATCTAAGAATCTTCATCAATCATTGCCAAGATGATTGGTCTGAATGGATGTTGTTAGCCGAATTCTCCTATAACAACAAAGTACATATATCAACTGGATATTCACCATTTTTCCTAAACTCAGGACAACATCCATGGAAAGGAATTGAACCCACAGGAATGGTTAAAACCCAATCAGTACAGGAATTTGTAAATATGATGACGTGTACACGTCAAGAAGCAGAAGCATTGCTTAAAATCGCTGCCAAAAACATGAAACACTTCTATGACAGATCAATGAAACCATCACAAGAATACAAATCTGGAGATAAGGTTTATCTCAAAGGAATCAATATCAGTACAGATCACCCAGCCAAAAAACTGGAAGATAAACAATATGGTCCCTTTGAAATACTTGAGAAAGTTGGATCATCAGCTTACAAGTTAAAACTACCAATCCAATGGAAACAAAAACATCTGGTCTTCCACAAATCTCTCTTGACACCATTTAAAGAACCGACGTCAGATTTCCAAAACCAGGAACCACCCCCACCTCCAGACATTATTGATGGGACACCCAAATATGAAGTGGAAGCTATTCTAGACAGCCGAATAGATCAACAGGGACGAGGTTGCAGCTGACGCCCTGTAATGAAATATTTAGTCAATTGGAAAAACTACCTGAAAGAAGCTAGAACCTGGGAACCAATTGGTAACCTAAAAAATAGCCTTGAACTGGTTGAAGACTTTCATAAAAGTCATCCTGCCGCTCCTCATTTACAAGCACGCTCATTGTTAATCATACACCGACATTCATTTGAAACCAAACCCTGAAACCCCAGAACCCTATGGACTCCTTTGACTTTGACCCCTTGACAAAGACAATACTACTCATCACCAGCATTGTCGGAATCATGTTCATTATTACCTGGTTCATTTTTGTCACCCACTGTTGTATCTGGCCTAATGGCTGTCTATCAGAACAAAGAAATGATGGAGACATATGTCTCAGAATGCTGGGAAGCTTGGCAGAAGCAGAAACAGTCTAATCACAAGGACATGATTCTTAGAGAGGGGGTAATGTCATGAACTGTTTATTTTGATGATTCTTTTCTTTTTCTTTTCTAATTATTAGAACAGTTTCTATAATTTCGACGACAAAGACAAACAAGACAGCTCATGTTACAACATGAGGATAACACACAGTAGTAGTACTTATTTCATTTTAATCTCTTATTAGATACATGCTTGTAACACATGTCTGCAGTACACAGCCGCAGTGCACAATAGATATATTACTTACACATGTTTCCCTCATTATTGAACATGCATTAGTAGCACCTTATGTGCATGGCCTTTTAGTATATATAGTAGTAGTTATAGTTTCTATTCTGTAGTCTTTAGCTGGTCGTTTCTTATCACCAATACAAAGGTCTCTACTCCTCCCCTCTTCTCTCTTAAAGTTGATAGTTTGTGTATTGACCTCGGCACTCTCTTAGTAGATTGTATTGACATGCCTGACATTGTTAAACTACTTGAACAAGTAAATATTTGAGGATATGATCATCTTTAAGTGATTATATGGGCATGCAGGTGTGAATAGTGTGTAGGAAATTCTTAAATATATAATTTCACTATAAAAATTAAACTTTTACTTAGAATTTGCTTAATGTCTGAGCAAAATCTAAGCTCAGTCCAAGCAGTCCAATTGAATTCTGAATAGCAAAAATCTGAGGATTCTGATCAGATTCCAAGCAAATCTGATTGGACTTCAAGCAGATTTTGAAAAACCTCACTTAAAATGAGCTTTGAGTCTGAGCTCAGTCTGATTGGATCACCTGCAGAAGTGTAAAGTTCTCTGATAGCCACAACTTAAATCTGAATCAAGTTGCATTGCATCAATATTCAAATGATGCTGAAGAATTTGAATTGATTGAGAAAAGCAAAATCATATCTCAATTAATGGAAGGAAATGTCAAAGCAGATATTATGGGAAAAGAAGATACAGAAATGCTAGATGACTTTGAAATATAATATCAATTCAGAAACAAGGACCAGTACCAGTTTAGCCAATTTTCAGATAAAAGTGGATTGCAGCTCAATAGAAATTGGAGCTATATTAAAGATGACTGCTAAATTAACTCATACCCCAGAAATTATCCAGAACCTCACAAATAAACTTCATTTAACTTATATTATACCTTTCCTGCTATTTTACAAAGACAACCTCTTTTATCAGCCTGTTTCTGACCATAGAATAGGTTCAGTAGATGGTGAGATTGATAATAGATCATTATTTCAGCTTATTCATGCAGCTATTCATGCCCAATGCTCTTAAGCTTAAGAGGAAAAAAACTATGTATATTACAGGCCTTCTTCTCTTACTTCCAATTAAACTGTTTATTTAGGTCCACACAGGGATTTGTACAAGCATGAGGCACAGACTCTAGTGCTTCTAAATGTCAGTTTAATCATCCAAACTCTGAAACTGGATTATTAGTTACTCTTCATGGTCATTTTACAGGAAAATTCTATATTGTCTCTAAAGAAGCAGATCCTCTTTCCACCAATGAAGAACCTAGTACTTTGGAACCCAATGAAGATTTAGCCTGTCCACAGTATTCTGATCACCATAATCATTCCTTCATCTATTATTTCTATCAGAACTATATGACACCTTTCTTTGATGAATATTTCCATCCCCAGCTTCTCCCTCAGTCTATAGGAAATCACCCTCCTTTATTATTGCCTGCAGTCTGCCTACCTGGTGTTACATCCATGCTTTGGCAACTTGAACTCCATATGTTATTATCAACTCTGCACCCTTCACATACAACTCCGCACTCCCTGACTCCATTCACTGCATGTCCCTTGTGGACTTCTATTTAGATCTTGATTATCTATTATCTATTTCCTTTTATCTTTTAATTTATATCTATTTTCTTTAGTTACAATTACACAGTTCACGTCAAGTCTCATACATGTTTCATATTTTGTACCTAGTACTCTGTATTACTCATCTCTACTCCACAGTTACTCATCTCCAGACTTCTAGTATTTAAACCTAATTACTTCATTATGTAACCTCAGTTTGAATATCAACTTAGTCTGCCAAACTACTCTGCCTTGAGTTACTACCAACTCCACACTCCTCTGTAGAACTCCTGCAGGGAGTTCCTCTTTATCATTCAGAACTCCACCTTGGGTTCTGTCTTAGTTTGCTCTTGTCCTTCGGACATCCAGGGACCACTAGTGGAAAGGGGTGCAGCACATAAGCTGAAGCCAAAGTTCCTAATTTGCCTCAAGGCAATCCATCTCTGCACTCCGCCCTCATTATCTGACAACTCCACCCTTAAGTCAGCCTTTCTCCAGCACAGCACTTAACACCTGACCAAATAACCAAATTCTCTTCATCTATTACAAACCCTCATGCCCCCTATGTCAATAATCTTATGGAACAGTCTGGTCCTATTGAAAAGGATCTTGTTAATGAAATTCACCACCTCTTTCCTCATAAGACAATTATCATGCACCAAGTTTCTTTTAAATTTGCAGCAGCTTGTATTGCAGCAATGCAAAATCTGAAGGAAGACATTGAACTTGTTATTCTCAGCTATTTAACAGATGAAGGAACTCTTATGGGGTGAGCCAATAGAGGATTATACCTATTATCCTTGCTTGCACAAGCTTATAATGTTATTGCAACAGCTAGTACCAGATATATTCCAGAACTGTCTCCAACCCCATATTTGACCTGCTTAGGCTGCTAGAATCAAATTTATGTCATAGCTGCCAGTAAAGGAATTACTCTGAGATTATGTGAATAAGGCTACCCCTTGGTATATGCCATTCTCCCCCACCAACAGCCCTATCTTAGATTCAATCTCTATTCATATGAAAATGTTATCAGATTCAATAGTCTTTTCACAAGTCTTATTTATAGAGATTGATCCTTATGATGAACCTTTTAAATAAACAACTCAGAGCTCAGTCTGCTACTCCTCTATTATTTTTAGTCAGGATCCAGAGGATATTGACAATGATACAGAATCTGAAGATGAATTACTGCTCAAGCCTACAGTTTATATTTCAGAAGATATACATGAGCAATTCTCTTGCCATATCTCATCAGACTATAATCCAGATGCACTCCCTGAACTTATTCATAATTCCTTTGACTCTCTTTTATTTCCTTTCTTGATTCATTGGAATATCCATCCACACTACCTTGCCTCTCCCCTGTCATTGAAATTTTCAACAGACCAGAGAAACTACTGAAAGTAAATGTCATTTCAGATTTTACAGAAGTACATCAGTCTATCACTTCAGATGAAAAAGGACATCACTTTATGATTCTGGAATATATAGATAAATGTATTCCACTCTTTTATCAACTGGTAAAGCAAAATTCAATGCCTTAAGGTCCCTTATCAGAGCTACAATGGTCCCTCCTTTATAATCTGAAAACTCTTCAACTCAGAGACCTAAATATTGCTGCAATTTTGATGATCTTCAGAAATTTTGGGATGCTAAATACAAAGCTGAGCACTGAGAGAGCAAATATGCAGAGTTAAATGAAGCTAAAGACCTTCTGACCAAGATAATCAAATTAACTGAGCAATTTTGAAGTCTGCAAAGCTGGAATATTAATTCAAGAGAGATATGAGATTGGGAACCCTCTGATATGCATAAATCTAATCTACTGCAGTCAGAACCCCTTCAAGGATCTGTGTCATGACCTGAAACCTTTTCCATGCACATTACACACACATTCTGCATATTTCCATTTTTAACAACAACTATTTCCTTTCTTGTAGATAGTTATCCAGTTATAATTTCTATGACATTTATATTTAGTTCTAATAATAACTCATAATCACATGACCCTTTCTTCTGCATTATTATGTATATTATTCTCCCTCTTTTATTATGTCTTACTTTAACATCATGTCTTATATCTCACATCTTGTCTCCAATCTCCATTTATATGGACAATTAGTTTAGTTAGTATAAATACTTCAGTTTGTACTATTACAAACTTCAGTTCAAAAATCAAGTCTTATACATATCATGAATCTTATACTCAACTTATCATGCACTTCTTACACCTTTCTCCATCCTTGTAGTCTTAAGCCTTATGTCTTTGCTACAACTCTGACTCTACATTTTCCGATCACTTGATAAATCCAGGACACCCAAATAGATTGTGAAAGGTGCAGTATATATACTGAAGCCAAGTTTGTCCAATCTTTTCTCATGCCCCTCCAACATTTCCCCACATGCCTCTAGTCTGTCCTGCTCCATAATAGTATTTTCAAACTCACACTTTGAATCTATTCATATCATGGCTATCACTACTGTTACTTTCTTCAGTACTGTCCCTATCTGAAAAACCAAAACTGCTCAGAAGGCCTGAGAGGCTACTGCTGAAATACCTTCTCCAGTAGCCTGGCACATCTCTGTTACTCCTGTGCCTGCTGGCAACCAATCTCATTACAGCCTGCTTATACCCATTCAGGCATCACCACATGGTTCTTCCCATGCACCATCTGCCCCTCAGTTCCCAACCCTGCCTCCTGGTGATGATGGTGATGATAATGGCAATGATGATAATGGTGATGATCATGCCCCACCACCCCCTGGTGGTGGTAATCCATTCAACCAGGGTGACAATGATCCCTCAGATTACAGCAATGACGGTGGCAATGACCCTCCCAACAATGATCCTTCTGATGATGACTCTGATTCTGATGCTGCTGAACCCAATCTTGCTAGTGCACTTAAAATGATTGCTTGCACACTTAAGAAGAGCAAACTGGATGAAAATAAAGTCAAAGTCTGCAAACCTGACACTTTTGATGGCACTGATCCAAAGAAGCTCTGTCAATTCATTTTACAAAATCAGCTCTATGTTTGGGGCAATCACAGATCTTTTCCTCACAATAGCAAGAAAGTTAATTTCACCTTATCTTATCTCAAAGGTGCTGCCTTGAAATGATTCCAACCAGACTTGGAACACAACAAAGATAGGCCTTGAATGAATGATTATCTGACTTTTCTCAACATTTTCTGTACCAATTTTGGTCCAGTTGACCCTGTTGCTGATGCTGAGACTGAACTTGAGAGCTTGCACATAGCTGACAACCACCAAATTGTTAAATACAACATCACATTCAATGAACTCTCCAGTCTTGTCAACTACAATGGGCCTGTGCTTTGTTGCACATATTACCACAGTTTATCCACATGTATCAAGGATGAGATGTCCTGCACTGCTAAACCCACCACTTTAAAAGGCATGTGCCTTATTGCATAGACCATTGACCATCATTACTGGGAATGTCATGCTGAGGTGACTAGGGAATTTAGGAATAGTTCTTCTGACAAAGACTTTAGTAATAAGGGTAAATTGAAATCTGACTTCAAGAACTCTGGCAATAACTCTTCAGATGGCTCTAAGCCCACCAACAACAGTAATAACAATAATTCTGGCAAATCGTCCTCCAGCTCCTCTTTCTCTTCTGGTAATAATCAGAAGAAACCCAACCCTCTCACCAATAAGCTTGGCAAAGATGGTAAATTAATGTCAGTCTAAGAACTTGAAAAATAGAGAGCAATCCTCAGGACTCTGCATGGGCTGAGGATTGTGCTGAACTCAACTGTACTTATATGAAGGTTAAACTCAATACATCCACCCTTTCTGCTCCCTCAAACTCTTTGTATTTTATGATCATTTCTCCACTTTTATCTGACTCTCTTCTCCTGATTAAGGCTATGTTGGACTGTGGCTCTTCTCACTGCTTTGCTGATATGGACTTTGTATACAGACATGCTCTCCCTACTACAACTGTACCCCTGGTTGAAATAACATTATTTGATGGTGTCATTAAAACTTATACAACTGAATCTCTAGACCTTCCTGTGCAATTCCCTACTGGCAAAACTATGACTGTTGCATTTTATATAACAAAACTGGATTCCTCTTGTTCTGTGATTCTTGGATACAATTGGCTCATCTGCTACAATCTGTTGATTGACTGGGTATTGGGCAGTATTTCTTTCCATTTACAATTACTTTACACTCCAGCTCTGATTATGATGTCTTCTGCTCAAGCCTCTAAGGTCTCTATGCAGTCCCCTTCTATTGATTTTCCAACCTCTCCTTCACAACTTCCACCTCCTAGCATTTCTATCATTAATGCTGCTGCATTTATAAGAGCTAATAAACTCCCTGATGCACAAACCTTTCAGATTCATATCTCTACACCAAGCATTACTGCTTTTTATGCAGTGGTCAACACTTCTTCCAATATTTCTGCAATTCCTCCAGAGTACCACAAGTTTGCAGATGTCTTCAGCAAAAAGAAAGCTGACACTCTTGCCTCACATTGCCCTTATGATTTGAAGATCAATTTGGTGGATGGTACTTCCCCTTCTTTTGGTCTGATTTATTCTCTCTCTCAGTCTGAATTAACTGTTCTCCGTAAGTTCATTGATGAACAATCCTATCCCTTACATATTGAAGTGGATGCTAAATACATTAAGGGAATGCTCAATAAACCTGATCTGCAGCCAAATGCAGCAATCAACCAATGGATTCAGGGAATATTAATATTTAATTTCAAGCTCATTCATGTTCCTACAACATGATTTAAGGGTCCTGATGCTTTATTGAGACATCATCCTGCAGAAGATGAAATCATTGAGAGTGATGATGATTTTTGGTTAGATGATATAGCATTATTGACTTTTATTCTAAACTGAAACTTCAAGAATTTTCACTTATCCATTCCTCCATCACTATCCTATCCTTCTATCCAACTTCCATCATGCTTTACTTTATGAATAACTCAAAAGAACATGCTAAAGGACATCAGACATTTCCTGGAGACTTTAGAAGTACCATTAGCCACAAACCTATAAAGAAAGAAAAGATTCCTTGCCAAGGCAACTGAATTTTTCATAAAAGATTCTCAGATGTACAAGAGAAATGGACCCAAAGCACCTTTGCTTGTTATATTTGAGCTAGACCAGAGGCTAAATATATTAATGTAAGCATATGAGAATTTAGGACATTAAGGAGTACAGTCAGTATTTGAAACCATTTACTTACAATTCTACTGGCCTCATCTATGAGCAGATATTCAGCACCATGTAAAATCCTGCCATCAATGTCAGATACATAGTCTAAAATGCATAGAAATTCCAGTGACAATATCCATTCCAGTCACATTATTCAGCAAAGTGTATATTGATGTTATGAATATGCCATCAGCTCATGAATATGGTTTTATTGTTGCTGCCTGAAATGACTTATCAGGAACTTGTGAAGCTAAAGCCTTATAACAGGCTAATTCAAAAAATTTAGCTGAATTTTTCTGGACATATATATATTGTCACTATGAAGCAACAAACAGGATTATTACAGACAATGAATTAACTAGATGATGGGACATCTACCCAAAAGAGAGGAATAGTGACTATGTCAAGGTTAATCCACACAATTACCAACCAGTATTCACCCAAGAACAACTCACCACTTCACTCCACACTACTATTCTCTCATTCCCAGTTCTCTGCAACACTCTGCTTATAGACATTAAGAAACTTCATTTGGATATCTTAGCATCCTTAGCAGACGACCTGATTACCACAGCACATCCCTCCATTCCCATCTTACCATGCTGGACTTGTGATCCCCAAGAACTTCTCTGCCTCAATAATTGAATCTACATGTCAGACATAGCTGATCTCCACCTACATGTCATACAGTACAAGTATGATCACATTCTCTCTGGTCATTTTGGACAAAACAAGACACTAGCACTTATCTGATGCAAATACACTTGGCTGAACATCTGTACTATGGTCAAAGAATTCTGCAAGTCTTGTGTTACTTGTATGCACTCTAAACCTCAATGGCACCGACCCTATGGCACTCTCAAACAGCTTCCCATTCCTGTTAGATCCTGGCACTCAATATCAATGGACTTCATAGAGAAACTCCCTAGCTCCAGTGGTTTTGATTCCATTTTGGTAGTCATTAATTGACTCACTAAACAATCCATATTCATCTCCACTTATGACACCATCACCTTTGCATAACTTGCTCAGTTATTTGTCATCCATGTGTTCTCCAAGCACAGAGTTCCCTCATATGTTACATCTGACCACAGCACCAAGTTCATCTCCCACTTTTTCTGCTCTTTAGGCAAACTCCTTAACATGGAACTCCACTTCACCTCAGGTTATCATCCAGAAGGTGATGGCCAGACCGAACATACCAATCAAACACTTGAGCAATACCTTTGGATTTACTGCAATTATCAACAAGATAACTGGCATGACCTCTCACCCCTTGCAGAGTTTGCTTATAATAATGCACCTAGCGCTACTAATGGTGTGTCCCCATTCTTTGCCAACAAGGACTATGACCCCTCCATTTCCATTCATCCTGAATGCAACATTACATCCTCAAAAGCATATGACTTTGCTGTAGACCTGGACCAACTTCATCAGTTCTAATGTTTGGAGATCGCTGAAGCTCAGAAGTGATATCAGATCTCCACAGACAAAACTAGAATTCCTGCACTGGACTTCCAACTTGGTCAAAAAGTATTTGTCAAAGCAAAGTTCTTTAACACTACTAGGCCTGCTAAGAAACTCTCAGAAAAATTCCTAGGTTGCTATGAAATTATAGGTCATGCTGGCTCTTGATCCTTCACTCTCCACCTTCCTAATTCCATGCACGCTGTTCACCCTGTCTTCCACATCTTTATATTCAAACCCCATTACAAAAACACCATCCCTGGCCAGGTACCTAGTCCACCTGCTCCTGTTGAGATCAACAGTGACATTGAGTATGAAGTTGAAGAGATTCTCAAGTCCAAAATAGACAGGTGATACAAACATTGTAAACTTCAATATAAAGTCTGCTGGCTTGGATATGCAGACACCAACAAATCCAAATCTTGGTTCCCTGCTACCAAACTAAATCACACTCAGGAACTGTTACAGGACTTCCATCAAAGATATCCCCACTTTCCTGGTCCCCTAAACAAATTATAAATTTCATTTATTTCATTTCTGTCTCAATCTCCATTTTCCCAAACATTGACCATCCTTCTCTGTACATACTTCATAGTTCTCTGCACATTTCCATCTGTTCTCCACCACTTCTCACTTCATTTCAATTTATAATGTCATCCCACTTCAAAACCCAAAAGAAAATCACATACAAACAAAAGGAAAACAAAATAAAAGTCCATATATACATTTAGACTTGAAGAGTCTGGCTCTCCTTGACTTCTCCACCCTCCCTCACTTCTCTATTCTCCCTAACATTGTTCTCCACCTCTTTGCCCACCATCTCTATGTTCCCTTGACCATTTTCCACCTCCTGTTCTACTCCCTCTACACCCTCTTGCTTGTTCCCCACCACCTTGTCAACTGACTCTGCATTCTCACTCATCATCTTCACGGTTTCCTCCTTGTTTTCTGCACCCTCAGCTTCCATCTCCATGTCCTTGCCAGTCTTCTCAACAGCTTGTTGCACAGCCATTGCCCTAGCTTTCCTCTCCCTCTTCTTCCACAACTCTGCCCTCTTCCAGTTGATCCACATCTCCAAAGAGATGGACTCCATCACCTTTGTCATTGCCTCCTGTGCCTTGGCATTCTGGAGTTGTGTGTCTGTGTGGTCTTGAAGCACATTGCAGAGATCTTGCCCCAGATGGTTGACTGCAGAGCGTATCTCACACACTGCACCACACATCTCTCTTGCAAGATCCCTGAATGTGGCCATTGATTTCCATATGAAGGCCATGGTTTCCTGCGTCATAGCCAGCAAAGCTTGGCTCTCCAAACTCCCACTCTCTACCCTTGCCCTCCTTAACAGGCCCACCTCTTCCTCACTATCAGAGTCCACCTGCACCCATTGTCACTTATTCGGAATATGGGTTACTGGCTCTTCAGAGCATGGTCTTTTCTTATCAAAATATTGCAAGCATGAGTTGTGCTTGCATAGACTGATAACCTGATGCCAGCAAATAGTGCCATTGCATGCACACTTCAAGCAGGGATGGACTTTGTCCATTTCCCACTGAGCCCCATTTGTGTAGTTGAATCCCATCTGCAAAGCAAGAATACTATATTCCTGCATTGTCATGAACCATTTATTTTCATTATTCTTTTCCTTTTCTTTTCTAATTATCAGAACAGTTTCTATAATTTTGACAACAAAGACAAACAAGACAGCTCATGTTATGACATGAGGATAACACACAGTAGTAATACTTATTTCATTTCGATCTCTTATTAGATACATGCTTGTAACACATGTCTGCAGTATGCAGCCACAGTGCACAGTAGATATATTACTTACACATGTTTCCCTCATTCTTGAACATGACTTAGTTGCACCTTATGTGCATGGCCTTCTAGTATATATAGTAGTAGTTTACATTCTTATTTTGTAGTCTTTAGCTGGTCGTTTCTTACCACCAATACAAAGGTCTCTACTCCTCACTCCTCCCTTCTCTCTAAATTGATAGTTTGTGTATCAATCTTGGCACTCTCTTAGTAGATTGTGTTGATGTGCCTGACATGTGTCAGTAATACATTACACCAAATGGAGAATACTCACTCAATGTGGATTGCTTGCCAGTCTTTTGGGAAACCATTGCACACCCTGATAAATGCTCTATAACACTTATCAGTCAATAATAAAGCAAATTGAAACTCATTACTCACCTCCTCAAGTTTTTTCTGTTCCTCATCTACCTCCTTCAATTTCCTTCTTTTAGGAAGTGTGATATTCTGCATCATCCTGGTCCTCTCCTCACAGTGTTGTACAACCTCTACAAGCTCATCCTTGTCCTCATCCTCGTCCACATCCATCTCTGCTGCCTCTGCAGCCTCCTTGTCATGGTGTTCCTTTTCCACCTTCTTTGCTTTGGCCTTCTTATACTCAGCCTCTTCCTGCGCTATCCTCTCCTCCTCTGCTTTTTTCTTTGCCTCATCCACTGCCTTCTTCTTCTCTGCAATCACTGCTAACTTTGCTGCAGCCTCAGCCTGGACCTGGTGCATGGCTTTAGCAAACTTGTTCTCTTCAGGGACATTGGAAGCAGGATGTTGAGAGGAAGACATTGCAGTAAAGAGTTTATTGCAAGATGGGAAAATTTTACTTGAAGCACACCAACCCCATCCCCCATATATATCCACATTCAGCCATGTGCAAACAACACCAATCACTGATCCTGATGGACCTCAGGGTTTGGTCCTAAGAGGGGAATACTGTTATGCCCATGCCTCGGCAGCTTGAACTCTGCACATTATCATCAACTCTGCACCCTTCACATACTACTCCACACTCCCTGACTCTGTTCACCACATGTCCCTCACGGACTTCTATTTAAATCTCAATTATTTATTATCTATTTCCTTTTATCTTTTGATTTATATCTATTTCCTTTAGTTACAATTATGCAGTTTGCATCAAGTCTCATACACATTTCATGTTTCATACCTAGTACTCTGTGTTACTCACCTCTACTCCACAGCTACTCATCTCTGGACTTCTAGTATTTAAACCTACTTACTTCACTATGTAACCTCATTTCAAATATCAACTTAGTCTGCCAAACTACTCTGTCTTGAGTTACCACCAACTCTGCACTCCTCTGTAGAACTCCTGCAGGGAGTTCCTCTTTGTTGTTCAGAACTCCACCTTGGGTTCTGTCTTAGTTCACTCTCATCCTTCGGAAATCCAGGGACCACTAGTGGAAAGGGGTGCAGCACATAAGCTGAAGCCAAAGTCCCTAATTTGCCTCAAGGCAATCCATCTCTGCACTCTGCCCTCATTATCCAACATCTCCACCCCTAAGTCAGCCTTTCTCTGGCACAGCACTTAACACTGTGATGCTTCCAGAGGCATTGGCACACCACAAAGCACAGACTTTTAGATGACCTGAAAATTAGCAATAAACTCTAAGATTATATAATATTTTCAGAGTGACTGAAAACTAAACTTAAATCTACTGATTTCATTGTATCTATACTTGACTGCATTTACTGTATTAAGACAGAGTTTATTGTTTACTAAAACTGTGACATAAAATTTGAATTTCAGTCAGACTGAAAACTTTGTTAAATTTACTAGTTTCAGTCAAATTTATATTTTTAGTTATTACTAAATTTTGACCAAAACTAGTAAATTTAACAAAGTTTTCAGTCTGACTGAAATTCAAATTTTATGTCTCAGTTTTAGTAAACAATAAACTCTGTCTTAATACAGTAAATTCGGTCAAAGTATAGGTATGACAAAATCAGTAGATTTAAGTTTAGTTTTCAGTCACTCTGAAAATATTATATAATCTTAGAGTTTATCGCTAATTTTCAGGTCACCTGAAAATCTGTGCTTCACAGTGTGTGGGTTGTTGTCAATTGTTCCCATGATCTGTCATGAGCTATTGCTGAGAGTGACCGATGGGTGATTGGGAATGAGGATTTATTAATAGCGTGATTTGTGAGTGCTGTGAATCTACTGAACGGCTGAGGCTAGGGAGCGAGAGCGTCAGAACGAGACTGAGCGGGCCTCTCATCTCCCTGCAATATATTTGAGCCGACGAAAACACAAGCGAGTGTTCGAGAAAGTTCGGTCGGAGGCTGCAAGTCTACGTAGTACGGCGGAGGGAGCGTCCGCGCCGTGCGTGAGAGAAAGGGTGGCCGGAGCCCTTGCCGAGGCTGATATTCACGAGGCTATTAGACTTGTGTAAACTAACGTTTAAACTCGATGAAAAATGGCCAAGCCAAATGATCACGTGAGCTGACTCGTGGCAATAAAAAGCGTTCAGAAAAACTTGAAGTATCTGAAGCAATTAAAAAAATTCTGCTTAAGGCTTGGACTTGCTTGAACACAATCAATTCTCAGTAGAGCAGATCATATCATTTGTATCAACCTCTTTCACCGGAATGAAGAGAAAGAACATCCCATTTTAGATTAGTGTAAACGAAATAAGAGAACATTATGCGCAATAGAACATATCGACGATTAATAACTACCAAAACCATACCCAGTAGTGGCCTGGATTTACTTAGGTGAGTGAATGTCGGCATATAAGGTAAAAACTACTCACAGGGTACATCCCATTCATTGGTGGAGCTTGTCCCACAGATCTATTTCGGAACGGTCAATCAGTAACGAATAAAGGAATGACGAAAATAAAAAGCATACCCGTTTGTTAGCATGAGCACTGGATTGATAATCGGCGCTTCGGATTCCACCTGCTCCTTCTGGGCTTCTTTCTTCGAACGCTCTCTAACCTCCTTCTCTAACTGCGCCAACTGTAGAAAGAGATAATGAGATGCTAATTAAATGAGAAGGGGGTGCATACCTTCTCTACCAGAGACCGTTGCACCTGTATTTTATATGGCATGTAGAAGTCGTTGAGGCCATGCTGCCATGAGAACTCTTCAACGACATCAGAGCGAAGCAAATCGAAACAGATGTAAAGCAATGCCGCGAAGCATTCTTTATTTCCGATGTCGACAAAATACGACAACAGCTCTTCGGCGACCTCGATAGACAAAGAAGTGGCAGCTGTGATCATGGCATCTTTGTAAAGCTTGTCTTGCTTCGAGAGTGATATCGATTCCTCCCATCGCGAGTTTTTCTGCGGAAACAACAATATGAGTAAGAGAAAACGCAGACCGAAATGAAACATACCTTGTACAGATGTGCGGCGAGCCGTCGGAACTCAAGTAACTCATGCTTCTCTAGCCTCTTCGCGAGGCTAATATTATTGAAGTTGTCGAAACTGTCAATTGAATCACGAAGGGTCTTGTAATCTTCCTCCTCAATCAACAGATCGTTGTATGCGTCATTGACAGCTTCAATGTTAAGCTGCATTCCTTTAGTAAACTGTGGGGATAATTTAATGATCCACGTACATGTTGGACGGCGATAAGATAGGAACGGATAAGTGGGATATGGTCGATTTGACTGAACATACGAACAACGCGACTGTGGTCAATGCGCGGAATTAAAACCGTGAGGAGATCAGTCAGCAACGTGGGTTGTTCCTGCAGATAGAACGTCAAAGCCTTGTAGTAACTGTTATAACACCAAAACTTGTCAGTTCCTTTCCAGGCGATATAGCAGAAACATACATCTCGACGTTCGCAGCGCGAACAATGACATCTTTAAACTGGTTGTGCTCCCATGCATCGGCAGAACGTTCAATCATAGCCAATGCTGCGTTGTCCTGAAGTAAAGCATTAGACTTAATTTATTAGGAGCCCGTTCATCCGAATACAACTTACAAACTCGTCGTACTTGATGTATAAGAAGACTAGCTCAGGCCAGAGATGAGCCTTTTCGGTCGCTTTGATAACCTGAATGGTTCCCGTGAGACGTACGGTTCACAATCTATGAACTCTATGGCGCACCTTTGGGATATTGATACGGGCCACAAAGAGCTTGAGATGTTCCATGACTGAGTGAAGAAATCAGACAGAGCCGGAAGACATTGGAAATCAAAGCATACGTTTGGCAGGTTTGTACTTGCTAAGTAGGATAGATAGCTCAGTGAAGATACCCATGTGCGCACGTTCTAAGCTCAAGCCAGCTTCCAATAGGTTGATGATCTCTTCAAAGTGACCCCGCCGTTCATAAACTTGTATCAACGCAGTTAACTCCTCCTAAATAACGAGTCAGCATCTTAATCTTTACAAAAGTATTAGGCACGCACAGCATGCACAATAATGTTAAGACCGCAAATTTGAGCCTGGATACTGTCAATGCGTGTATATATAAATAAATGAATGACCACGGTACCAAACGGAATTCAGACTTCTCGATACAAGCCGCATGTACCTGTTTCCACACCCTACCGCTAATATTAGGAGACTGTATCTTTTTAAATTAAGTACACTTACTGTGTGTTACCAGCCTTCCTGGCACTCTCAACCGCAGCTTGATTTTCTCCCAGGTAAATGAGGGTTGTAGCCAAGCGAGCCCAATTGGAAATACTTGTAAAGAGAAGTTTGGCAGCTTGGTAGAGCTCATCTTCGAAACATTTCTCTCCAACTTCAAGGATATCCGCGACGTTTGTCATACCCAAAAAGTCCTCCATATCGTGTAGACGATCAGTCTTAGCATAGGCATATGCTAATTCGGTGTCAATCTTCGGTTCACGCAGTGTCTTCCTGGCCATTTGGAGATAGCGAACAAGGTCGTCGTGTTTGCCGGCATGGTTGGCAATCTCAATAACCTCGGCAAAGTTGGAGGGGTCCTCGGATTTGATGTACGAATCTAAATAGACTTTAGTATCATGTGTGTAGAGTAGAGTAGTTGTATACATACCAACTGAGTCCTTGATTCGGAGGCCATCAATCTGTGCTTTCGCAAGCCGACTCCATACTTCTGGCCTGTTGACCTTGTTGGCATATTCAACTCCACGGTCAAGAGAGACGATATGTTCGACAAGAACATTGATAGCCATAGCATGTTGATCATGCTTCTTATAGATGGTAAGCGCCTCTTCGTACAAACCGTGCTCCGTAGCGATCTTGGCGATCTCGGCAGAATCGTAGTTCTGCAGCTTATTGATATACCCAACGACCTTGCCCTTATCGGCTCGGATGGCTGTCAGCAGAAGCAAATTTTGAAGATTCTTGTTGTCGCTGAAAGGTGAAGGCTCAATGATGATCTTTTCTAAGAGTTCGATGAGCTCGATGGGGAGATCAGCCTGGAGGAATGCCTTGACAGTGATTGAAACGTCGTCGGGGTCTGTACATTCTGGAAGTGCAGTTGCAACGATCTAATGTATCAGAAAGTAAGAAGATTTACTTGCAAATAATACAGAATAAATCTAACCTGGTCAATGAGAGCACGGCGATGCATGTTATCAGGTATTAGGACTTGAGCCCACAGATCAGGTTGACGGCGCTTGATGAGGTACCGAGCTTGTTGCTTAAACATAGAGTTGTCATTCGTAATAGCAATAAGCTCTTCATCACAGAACCCTTTCGCATATGCAATGTATGCAAGATATGGATCACGAGCCTCGCAGAACTTCCCAACTACCAGTGGCTCATAAAGCTATTGACGGATAATACTCTCAATACAGCTTTGTCAATGAAAATAAAGCAAGAACATACGTTGTTGTCTTTTAGGAATTGTTCAGGGTTGTTGTTGCTGTCAATGTAAATCTTGGCTATAGCATTGAAGACTGCTGGATCTTGGCTGCCAGCCTGAACTCTTCCCTCGAGCCAAGGCAGTATGAGCTTCAGTCTGTTCCTCTGTTCGACTTCATTAACGAGCTCGTCGATGGGAAAGTTGCCCGTTACTGAAGCTAAAAGACCCTTGATAGTAGTCTCATCGCAGTCAACATCTAACAAACCCCCAACAACTTGAGGTGTCCGCACTGAGTTGACCCGTTGCACATATACCTCGATGAACTTCGTTAGGCCATTCTGATAGAGGTAAAGTACGAGGTCGTGAACGAAGTCGAAACGATCACAGACAATGATAAGAGGGAGTTGATCCTGAAGCTTCGCTTCTTTCAAGAAGTTCTTCACTTTCTCGGGATTATAATAGTTGCTTTCCCTACAGATACGCTCGACTTCGCGGATCTGGCCAGTGCGGGTGGCAGCTTGGATATACTTGAAGTGAACCTCAGGATCCTCACTGAGATTCACAATTGAGCCCAGATAGTAGTAAAGACCCTCAAAGCTCTTGAAACCCTCAAACATTTCGATAAGTTTAACAGGCCCAAGAATGTCGGAATATTTAGTGGCAATCTGGATAACAACCTGGAGATTCTGGCGAATATTGACGCGAAGCATTTCCTGAAGACATGCCATTGACTGTTCGGTCGTAAGACGGCTAAAGTAGTTCACAAGCCACTAGTAATAATTATTTCAGTTAGCAGGGTACGGTCTACATGGAGAGGTACATACATCTGCTGGAAGACCGGCAGTGTGGACTATGGCACGCTTGATATCCGCCAGATCTTCATAGTGTTCCAAAGCCTGTCACCAAAAACAGTTAAGTAAGGGAAAGGATACATTCCGATATATGGGCACGCACACGTTGGAGGAGACCAGCCTTCTCACAAAGGTTTGCAATTCTAGGTCGATCATAATGCGTGAACATCTCATTGCCAAGAATAGCATCTGCCACCTGAGGTGCATGTACGAGGTTCATCTCCAAAAGGCGCGTCTGTAAATGACCTTGCTCGGGTTTATTATCTTTAAGGGCATCGAGCAAGAAGGAAGTTGCAGGTTGGATCATGTTTTGGGATATAAAGATATCCACAACTCGCTCGATGTCTACAAGCGGCCCACTCTCTTCGTTGACTAGCTGCCCAGCGAATTCGGCACCCTTGTCGGGGTTTGTACGCATGATGTGCTGTAGGATCGATACATAATCAGGAGTATAGCCGACCTTCTTAGAATAGAGGACTATCTTGTCCGTTTGGCCAGTCTCCGCAAAACAAGCAATGACCTTGTTTGGCACATTCGCGCGGAGGTATACACTCAGAGCTAAAGTCATGTCATGCAGGCGCACAATATCACCGAGTTCTTCACTACAAGTGAGCTAGTAAATGAAGAGTTAGTGAGATACTTTTTAACAAAAACCATTATTTACTTTGTTCTCCTTCAGCCATTTTTCTAATAGCTGCTTTCTGCCTTGTTGAAGAACTGGCCGCGCAAGTTCAAGCGACTCCATATGGTTTAACTCGCCCTTCTCTAAAAGAATACCAAAGTATTGAAGGATCGGGGAAAGGCCACCGGGAGGGGCAGGTGCTTGTTTGAAGGACTCGATAACAGCGGCAGTACGAAGTATACCCTAAAATGCATGTATTAATAAGAATAAATTAGCTGATAAACTGCACGCTCACTCTAGGAGAGTTGGCGGCGATTTTGGCTGCTTCCCCAAACTGCCCCGTCGAGAATAATTGCTGATATTGTTTGACGTAAAGGTCATCAGCACCTGGCAAATTTGCACGACTTGCAAGCTTGAAGGCAAGTTCCGTATTGTTCAAAGTGCCGAGAATGTACGGTATAATCGTTTGTTCATCTACATTCACACTCAATACTTGGCCCTTCTTGTTCACGCCAATGATGCCATTCGTAGCCTCATGCTCCGCAGTGACAAATATGGTCTCTCCAGAGATACGATTCATGTATACACATGCACCACTCTCGAGGTCGTACAGGTGGATGAAGCCGTACTTCGTGACGAGGTAGACGATTCCATGCTTCTTGGAAACTTGCATGGCGACAGGGAAATCATTCGTGGCTTCAGGAGGAAAGTACACATCAACCCCTTTCTTCGTGAAGGGAGGGTCAGGCGCCTGGTGATCAATCTCTACAATATGCAGCTACAGGAGAAAACATGTTAGATCTAAAACTTCAGGTGATGTTTTTGTATACAACGGACCTTGGCGCCAGTAGCCGTTCGAACTGCAAACGAGAATAACTTGGTAGGTTTCTGGTGTCCGTCAAGTTTAATTTCCGCAAAGGCAGCTGCATGCCCTTCGATCGGTTGACTGACCCCGCGTTCCCTACTGTATAGTTGCATCGACCCCTTAACCTTGAAGGCCGAAGGATTTGTAGAATTACCGGAGATGCCAATGAGGACCAGCCATTTTTCATCAGAGGTAACACGATAGTTGATTATCTGCGCGCCAGCAAGAGTAGGATGACGCTCGAATATCTTCTCGGGGGCAGAAGTAGGGTTGGCAATGGTCCAGTGGTATACGGACGAATCTGTGACCATTCCTATAGTCGTTTCTGATACCCACTTCCAGAATACAATATCTTCGTTACTAACATGAGACTTCACTTTCTGTTTGGTCTCGATATTGAAGATTTGGAGAGTGCGACCGGCTAGTAATGACGCGGCAAATAATTAGCAGGCTAGTCGCAAGATAGGTCGTGTTTACGTGCCTTTTAATGCTAGAATCTTCTGTGATGGGTGCATAATGGCCGAGTCTGCAGTTATGGGACGTCGGAGGACATTGTTAGCATCAGCGAGGTCGATGATGACGACTTGGTTTTGCTCGTTGATTTTCTCGCGGACACAAATGAAGTGGTCGGATTCAAGTGTAAGAGTCTATCCAAATCGATCAATTAGTACATTCCAGGGATATCCATGCGTACACAGTGACATACCTAAGAGAACGCCAGCCCACGTCGCCTGGGTTAGTACATGCACGTCACCAAACACCGTCGCGTCGACACACCTGAAATGATATGGATGCGGGCTGAACGCCTAAACTAGAGAGCTGAAGGTGTTCGCAGAAAGCGATTGGTTTTGAAGCGTCCACAGCAGCCATAGTGGGAGGAAGTGAGTACGTTGAACGCTGCGGCTGGTATTAGAAATGGGCGAGAGGGGGAACTTATTGTTTAGCTTTGTTGCTCATCTCCTTTCCGGCATTGCAATCGTCCCAGGCTGCAGAACAACATGAGCATACTCAGTACATACACTCACCTAACATCAACGCAATCGAAAACTTAGCGTAATCTTGCACATTGCTTACACATGGCTTCATTGTACGTTCTAACGCATACGCAATTCACTTTCACGGTTAACATTATATCAGACAAAAAACCTCTTGGGCAGATGATGTCGATTCCTCGATAGACGTGGAACATAAAAACGAAGATTTTATCGACGAGAATGGGATTCGTACAGTAATTGAGTATTCAGTTAATGAGGAAGGAAAGAAGATTAAGGTGCGTGTTGAAAATCTATCACCTCCTTTCACTAGTAACATTTTGTATCCCAGACAATTCGTCGTATCAAGCGGACGCTCCAGAAATCCGTGGTTGACCATGCAGTTGCAGAACGTCAGAAGTGGGCCAAGTTTGGGCAGGAGAAAGGGAATAAGCCTGGACCAGACCGTGCAACAACTACTGTTGGAGAGAATGTTGCGCTGAAACTGAGCGCAGGCAATAAGGTATCTTTGCTTTCTCTGTGCTGTATTGATTCTTATCTAACTTGCATACAGAAAACTGACGTCGAACAGCCAGAGGAGGACAATGTTAAGTCTCGTCTCAGCAAAGCAGGCGCTGGAAAGGTCAGCTGTAGGCTTTGCAAGGGAGACCATTTCACTGCCAAATGTCCATATAAAGACACGCTCGGCGGCCTTGAGCAAGCAGGTACGTAACATCATCTAGTGATACCTACCCAGAATATCATACCTTTTCTTTTCAGATACGGGAGCAGGTCCAGATGATGATACTGGGGTTGGGCCAGATGTATCTGCCGCTCCATCCGGCCTTGGCTCCTCTGTTGGTGGAAAATACGTGCCCCCGTCGATGCGTGGTGCTGCTGGTACACGCGGGCCGGGAGAATCAATGCGAGGTCCTGGCGGCGGCAACCGAGACGATCTTCCTACTCTACGCGTCACTAATATCTCGGAAGACACTCAAGAAAATGACCTTCGCGAGCTCTTTGGGAACTTTGGTCGTGTGGCTAGGGTATATGTTGGGCGGGACCGAGAAACAGGTGCCGGCAAAGGTTTTGCGTTTGTTAGTTTTGAGGACAAGGCAAATGCGCAAAAGGCGATTGATAAAGTACACGGCAAGGGCTACGATAATTTGATCTTGAGCGTACAGTGGAGTCGTGAGTACCTGTTAATTTTATTTTGGTGGAAGGAAGCTAAGTCTACTTTTAATAGAACCTCGACCAGAGCAGCGATAAAGTTTTTAGTCTCGCCTTGTCTGTATCGCATCGGAGAAGTTCCCTGATTCAATCATTGTTCGCATTTACTCAACATGGCAAGACTTGCGCGACTCTTCTGGATGGAATCAGCGCGAGCAACCCTTTTCTGATAGTCTCTCAAATTAAATTAAACAAATTTTTGAGTCCTAAATGGTAGAAACAAGTTGCTCTTATTTATGGACTGTATTTCTGTACAAGTATGGCATAAAGGTCAGTGATATGAAGTGGCGACAGTATGTGTGCTTTTTCGATGCGGCCAGTGGTTGATATCAAGCCCCTTGGGGATAAGTTACTGGTTCATCCTCAATACAAGCATAATTGTATTGTATTGATACTATAGGTGCAAATAGAACGCTTCATTCTGGCTTCGTTGCAGTCGAACACTTTCCAACTCGTACTAAATTCAGGACTGCTATTAATCCATCGTCAATAGCCAACTGGATTTGCTATACAGATATCACAATCCACTCTAGAACGACATACACTAAGTGCAATATCCATAAGGACAAGAATACGGGGAGCTCAGTTACTCTTCGGCTAAGGCCAGTGCTTGCTCAAGTTCATCTTCTTCATTAAGAAGGACAGACATTGGTGGAGCATTCCCGTAAACGAGACGCTGGATCACGATAGCTAGGGCAGAAGTAATTAGTCACGGTCAAGATTAAGCATCACATACACAACTGACCAACATCAATCGAAAGTTGGAAGATTGCACACACTTTAAATTGCAAAGGCGATTGCTGAAGGAAAAAATATACAGCCCTGAAGGTACTATTAGTGCATTACGATGGGAATATGAGTCTGCGTACTTGAAAGCATCACCTCCAGCCCAACCAACAAGCGTTGACATTCGGAAGCCATATAACGAGCGTTGCTGGTAATTGCTGAGTAAGAGATGAGCTGGTAGGCCGACAATGAATAATAAGCGATAAACAGACCTAATCAATTGAGGTATGGGCAATGTACTCTCCAGACCAAGAGCTACAAAGCCTAGGATGGTAATGAAGACCTCTGAGCGGCCAAATATGAGAATAAGTATAGCTTGACATATGCTGCAAGCGTTCACTTGTCAACATATACCAGGATACACACACACCCGAAGGCTCACATTAACCCAGCCAAGAACTCGATGTATTGCGCGTAGTTCGGCCACTGCCAGAATGATAAAGGCCGTGTGGAGCTACCAAGATTTTCAGGGCTAATTCGCGGGCGATAAAGAATGCATATAAATAACAAAGCAAGCTAGTAATATATAAGAATAAGATAGCTAGTAGGATAAGACATCGTACCTGTGCTAAAATCATAAGTATTGACTGAATTAATAGCGCCCTTTCGAAATGGTTGCTGAACCAAAGGTTAACTTTTGAAGAGTAAATTTGTATGCAGAGTGTCCACGTACCCAATCCAGAAGAAACATCTTGTTATATTAGCTATCAACCTAGTGTGGATTAGAAAAACATATGGGGACAAAAAGGCACAAGGTGAGTTACAAAATAGCACAAACGTCGCGCGAAAATCCCGTTGCATCCCTATGAAGTAACATGTAAAAGATGGCACAGCAAATAAAACGAATTTCAACGCACTTTTTCCGAACAATCGAGACAGCTTGGTCGGCGTAAACCTTGAACGTGTCAGCCAGAAGTTGCTACAGCACTGTTTTTGTTTGATACCGACCAATGGGGGGCCTATGGCCATACCTATTGAAGCTAGCGTTGAGAGCCATGAAGGTGCCATTGAAATGGTGTGTATCTAAAGACGATGAGAGAGAAGGCAAGACC
Organism: Crucibulum laeve; assembly: GCA_004379715.1. Taxonomy (NCBI): domain Eukaryota; kingdom Fungi; phylum Basidiomycota; class Agaricomycetes; order Agaricales; family Nidulariaceae; genus Crucibulum; species Crucibulum laeve. Next base: position 54,783 of record ML213599.1, read on the forward strand.
GTTGAGCGTTGTTGGGTGAGCGCCCGTACTTGTGGCCAGATGTTGGGCGACGTGCCATTGACACCAGCCTGCGCGCCGCATGAGTAAAGTGTGTGACGTCAGCATGTAAGTGCTACAGTAGTCCGCTCTTCCACTCATCCGTAAAGATACACCTTCTATTGCCCAGAGCATTTACTCTCTAAGCAGGCTACGTATGAGTGAGTCACAGAACTATTTTTCAGTTACCAAAATTAACGTACGTATACCAAAAGAAAGTTCCACATGAAGTATCTTTTTTACGTATGAGGTAGAGTACTGGCTTACAATGTACTCCCGAATGTTCACCTCCGAGTCGCAGTGCTGAACCACTTCTGAACCTGACATGAAAGCTGATAACGTTCCATCAGCTGGCCCATTTACGACAGGCGGTCATATACCCTCCAGTCTTCCTCTATATATCTCAAATGCGCACAACCTCCGAGGTACTACGATCATTGTTGCTTGCAAAAGTCAATGCCCACAGGAGCTGTCTTATCTCCGCTTCACTTAAAGTTTTTCCAAGAGTAATATCTCAGACAGTCCTTCTCCCTGAAAAGCTGCGGTAAGATAGTATAGATAAGGTGATAACATACAAGTAAAACTCGCATCCTTGAAAGGTATCAATGAGCCTGCCAGAATAACACACCAACGCGCGCATTGCGCAACGAACCTCGCATGTTGTCACGTGATCAAAAATTTAAGGAAATGCGATATGTTGAGACCAGACTACAACGTTAACAACAGTGACGACGCCTTCTGCGCATCCGCCCTCGATTTGGACCCTTCCCGCTCTACTTCTCCCGTTATAATACCCGTTCCACTGCTTTACGCTATATATCACGACTCTCGCAACACGTCTCCACGTTGCACGTCTCTCACTCAAGTTCAACCTCTTGCTGTCTTGTCTGTCGCTTCAATTACCACTCGGATCCTAGGAAATACATAAATAATAGCGTCGAGAAGGATAAATATTTGATGGCCTCTCATAATGGAAGGAAGTCGACTGCGGAGGAGTCTGACGCTGCTGAGTTGAAGAAAGCACTTGCTACGGGCGCGATAAAAACCTCCACATCTGCCTCTGCTGGTGCGCATGCCCCACTTCTTGCCTTCCTTGTATTCAACTAATGAATACCAATAGTAACATCTATATTAAGCTACTGCTTAGCGTCTGTTCTTATGACTGTTGTCAACAAGGTGTGTGATACTGCGTTGTAGTAATGGTCTTCACGCTAATAGATACGTGGCCGTTTCACGACTGACAGTTTGTTGTATCTGGGGCGCATTTCTCCATGACCTTCCTTATGTTGTGTATTCAATCAACGGTATGCGTGGGGTGTGTGCTGGCGGCGAAAAGAACGGGCCTTATTTCAGTTCGAGACTTTGACATGGGAGACGCGAAAGCCTGGTCTCCAGTTAGCTTTGCACTCGTCAGCGTAATATACACCGGGTCGAAAAGCTTGGTATGTGGCACGTTTTAGGCTCTCGATACTTTGCTGAGGATTATATATAGCAATACTTAAACATTCCTATTTATACTATCTTCAAAAACTTGACTATTATCTTAATTGTACGTGTTTTGTCCTATGGCAAGGTTCTCTCGGTGACAATTTTTAGGCATATGGGGAAGTTATATGGTTTGGTGGAAGAGTAACAGCGTTGACTTTCATTTCCTTTATCTTCATGGTGCGTATATCCCCGCTGTTTGCAGCATAATACCCGTTAAACATGTACAACAGGTATTATCGTCGGTCATTGCAGCATGGTCGGACGTTTCGACAGCACTTTCCGCCTCGGTTCCTGCTGTCGGGGCCGGTGCCGCATACAATTCGCTTGAAGGTGTCGCGGGTGCGGTCCGTGGGCTGAATGTTGGGTATTTCTGGATGTTTCTAAATTGTATTTCGAGTGCAACATTTGTGAGTTCGCATAAAGTGTAACCGGTGGAAAATGAACTGCTGATCATTTATATTCAGGTGCTTTTGATGCGTAAGAGGATTAAAGTGACTGGATTCTCCGATTGGGATACTATGTTTTACAACAACTTGCTGAGCATTCCGGTCCTTGCCGTATTTTCTATTGTTGTGGAAGACTGGGGTAGTGAGAACTTGACACGCAACTTGTAGGTTATGCTCTGTCCGTGCACAGAGGAACGCAAGCTGAATAGACCATTTGATAGCCCTCCAGAATCCCGAAGCTTCTTGTTAACAGCGATTGCGTTCTCGGGGGCAGCTGCTGTGGGAATTTCATACACCACGGCATGGTGCGTTCGTACAACGAGTAGCACTACGTACAGGTTAGAGAACTTTCATTATCCCCACGGAACGCCAAGCTAATAAGATATTCCAGTATGGTGGGTGCATTGAATAAACTGCCTGTTGCGGCGTCAGGGATGTTGTTCTTTGGGGATGCAGTGACGTTTGGATCAGTATCGGCGGTTGGTGTGGGCTTCTTCGCAGGACTTGTGTATGCTATTGCGAAAAACAATCAGAAGAAGACTGAGAGCCGGAAGGACGCAGATGCGATTATACCCCTTACTAACCGGAAAGTATAGAGAGGGTGGGAGGTGCAGCCGCAGGTAGACGGAAGGAAGACGGAATGGCGTAGAGTATAAGGTATTCCCTGCTCCGTACATAGATTTATCTGCGGGGTATTAATCACATGGTGACTCGGACGATATGAAATCATGAATGCGTGAACTTAACGAAGATCGCTTAGATTAGAACAGCAGTAAGCACCTTACCTGGTCGTACGTATCTTTGTGCTCCCTGGTGGCAAACAGGCTCTCGTCCGCGAGAAAAGTGGAGATGGAGCGGTGGGGCCGCTGTAACCCGCCTTAATGCCGGAATCTGGGGACGGGGCGAGGTGATATTGAGTGGGGAATAGAAAATCAGTGGTCACTAGGTGGCGACCCAGGTATATTTGATTAGCAGATAGATAGATATCAGCACCGCACCAGGGATTTGCCCGAAATACCTCTCCTTTCTCCCCACTACCACGACGGGTAGCGAACATTAAAGGCCTTTAAAGCTTTTATTTTACTTGTGATTCACTTTTGCCTCGTCGGCTTCGGATTTTTGATTATCCCAACCGATCGTAAAATTCCAGTGCACAGGTGATCCTTCCCCAAATCCATCTTCGACTCGTCCTCGACCATGGCTTCAGAGTCTACGACTACCCTACACCCCCCGCGGCTTTCTGCTATGTTTGCGGGCTCACCCAGCGCCCCCGGCACTCCTGTGCACTCCATCCAGACCATGCGCAGGAAGGCTGCGGGACATAGTGGCCCATTGACCAAGATTCTCGTCGCCAATCGCGGTGTAAGCACCTCCATTGGCCATCCACTCACTTTACATCTCATTCATGCATCTTCTAGGAAATTGCTATCCGCGTCTTCAGAACAGCTCATGAATTAGCTATGCACACAGTTGCTATCTATTCATTCGAAGATCGCTTATCAGCCCATCGCCAGAAGGTGCGTTATCATTACTCGCCCAACCCTGCTGCATCCTTACCTCCCTCGCACAGTCAGATGAAGCCTACCAAGTTGGAAAGGGTTTGACCCCCGTTGGTGCCTACCTCGCACAGGACGATATCATCAGAATTGCGCTCGAACATGGCGTCGACATGATTCACCCCGGGTAAGCATTGTTGGCTACAATTAAACCACCGAGCGCTAATTCTAATCTCAAAATAGATATGGTTTCCTCTCCGAAAATGCAGAGTTCGCCCGCAAGGTTGAGCAAGCTGGCATTGCATTCGTGGGCCCCAGCCCAGAAGTTATCGACGGTCTAGGTGATAAGACTAAGGCTAGAACTCTCGGTGAGTTTATAGTATAAGTATATTCGGCCTCCATGTAGCGATGCTGACATGCTGCAAAATAGCTATCAAGGTTGGCGTACCTGTCGTTCCCGGAACGCCCGGAGCTGTCGATACTTACCAGGATGGAGAAGCTTTCATTCAGGAATATGGCTTCCCAGGTACTGTCAACTCTAAAATCTCGGAGCACTGTCATGACGGAATGCTGATATGTTGGTATAGTCATCATTAAAGCTGCCATGGGTGGTGGTGGACGCGGTATGCGTGTCGTAAGGGAGCAATCCGACTTCCAATCATCTTTCGAACGCGCCGTCAGCGAGGCCAAGGCCGCTTTCGGTGACGGCACCGTCTTCATCGAGCGTTTCCTCGAACGCCCCCGCCACATCGAAGTCCAGCTTCTCGCTGATGCCGTTGGAAATACCATCCATCTGTTCGAACGTGACTGCTCTGTCCAGCGCAGACATCAGAAGGTCGTTGAAGTTGCACCTGCTACCCATCTTCCTGAGGAAGTTCGCCAGGCCATTCTTGCCGATGCTATCAAGTTAGCGAAGAGCGTTGGCTACAGGAACGCTGGAACTGCAGAGTTCCTCGTCGACCAGATGGGACGGCATTACTTCATCGAGATCAACCCTCGTATTCAGGTCGAGCATACCATCACTGGTGCTATCTTTATTTTGTTGCTATCTACGCTCTACTAACAACACATATTCAGAGGAAATTACTGGCATCGATATTGTTGCCGCTCAGATTCAAATCGCCGCCGGTGCTACTCTCCCCCAGCTCGGCCTCACTCAAGATGCTATCACAAAACGCGGCTTTGCCATCCAATGCCGTATCACCACCGAAGATGCTGCTCAAGGCTTCCAACCCGACACTGGTAAAATCGAGGTGTATCGAAGTGCAGGTGGTAATGGCGTTCGTCTTGATGCTAGCTCAGGTTTCGCCGGGGCACAGATCACTGTAAGTTTCTCGCTGTGGATCCCTGTATATCAAAAGACTAATCCTTCAAATAGCCTCACTATGACAGTTTGCTCGTGAAGTGCAGTGTTAGCGGCACTACATACGAGGTTGCTCGCCGTAAGATGCTTCGTGCACTTGTCGAGTTCCGTATTCGCGGCGTCAAGGTTTGTATAGTGATATTGACCCGAGTGCTACCTACTGATACTACCATTAACAGACCAACATTCCCTTCCTCTTCCGACTTCTCACCCATGATATCTTCATTGGAGGCAAGACATGGACAACTGTGCGTTATTCTCGAGATCGGTGTCCTAACGTTTGCTCATCTTCTCGTTCCTAGTTCATCGACGACACTCCCGATCTGTTCAAGCTCGTTCAGAGCCAGAACCGCGCACAGAAGCTGCTTGCTTACCTTGGAGATCTTGCTGTTAATGGCAGCTCTATTAAGGGCCAAGTGGTACGTTGTAAACTCTATTATTCACCAAAACTTACCAACCCGTATCGAAGGGTGAACCTGGCCTCAAAACCGACGTCGTCATTCCCAAATTCCAAAACCGTGAAGACCCCCTCAACGGTGCCCCTCTTGATACCACTTTCCCGTGCACCGTCGGATGGCGTAACATCATCGTCGAGCATGGTCCTGAAGCCTTCGCCAAGGCCGTTCGTGAATACCCCGGAACCCTCATTATGGATACCACCTGGCGTGATGCCCACCAATCTCTGCTTGCTACTCGTCTGCGCACAATCGACATGGTTAACATCGCTAAGGAGACCAGCTATGCTCTTGCCAATGCTTACAGTATTGAGTGCTGGGGCGGCGCAACCTTTGATGTTGCTATGCGCTTCTTGTACGAAGATCCTTGGGAGCGTCTGGTATGTTACAACTGCTCTGCTATAGGCGTATAATATTCTCATTTTGTGGGTTAGCGCACTCTCCGCAAGTTGGTTCCCAACATTCCCTTGCAGGCTCTTGTCCGCGGTGCCAATGGTGTAGGCTACACCAGCTACCCTGACAATGCTATCTATGATTTCTCCAAGAAGGCTGTGGAGAACGGCCTCGATATCTTCAGAGTGTTTGACTCTCTCAACTACTTTGGTACGTTCGAAATATGTTTCGATTATTTAATAATTGCTGACGCTTCTTTCTTGGACAGAGAACGTGAGTATCGTATCAACACTTGTTGCTCAAGCTTCGGCTTTCTCGCTTGCTGATGGGATCCTCTAGATGAAACTCGGTATTGACGCTGCCAAGAAGGCGGGTGGAGTCTGCGAAGCTGTTGTCTGCTACAGTGGCGATGTTGCGAGCCCCAACGAGACTAAATACACTCTCCAGTACTATCTTGACTTCGTTGACCAACTTGTCAAAGAAGGAATCCACGTCCTTGGTGTCAAGGATATGGCAGGGTTGTTGAAGCCTGAAGCTGCTAAACTGTGAGCCGATTTTACTTTCGTTTATGTATCAACAGCAATTTAACCGTAACCCATTTTTATAGCCTCATCGGTGCTATCAGGAAGGCGCATCCCGACCTCCCCATTCATGTTCACTCACACGATACCGCGGGTATTGCGGCTGCCAGCATGATTGCATGTGCAGCTGCTGGTGCTGATGTGGTTGATGTCGCAATTGACAGTGAGCATTCTCAAAAACTTCTGCAAATTTTCTGATGTTGATTTAACTTCTACAGGCATGTCGGGTCTTACTTCCCAACCTTCCATGGGTGCCGTGTGCATGGCTTTGGAGCAGACCAATTTGGGAACTGGTATTCGATACGAGGATATTCAAGCCCTCAACCTTTATTGGAGTCAAGTTCGCATGCTATACAGCTGCTTCGAGGCCAATGTTCGCGCCTCTGACTCCAGTGTATTCGATCATGAGATGCCCGGAGGGCAATACACTAACCTTATGGTGCGGCGCAAAGTCGATCCCCGCTTTTCCTTCTTCGTCTGATTGCATTTATATGTAGTTCCAAGCGTCCCAATTGGGTCTCGGAACACAGTGGACAGGTGTGCTTCTTTCTTATACTCATGTTCATCATTTAACGAGCCGTTATTCGTTTAGTGATCAAGCAGAAATACATTGAAGCCAATGCTCTCGTACGTCTCAATCGTGTGATTTGTTCGGCCAAGAGAATGACATGCTTTCTATTCTGTAGTGTGGCAACATCATCAAAGTTACGCCCTCGTCAAAAGTCGTTGGTGACTTCGCTCAGTGGATGACATCGAACTCTCTGTCCAAGACTGATGTTTTAGAGCGTGCTGATCAGCTCGACTTCCCTTCATCAGTGGTAGAGTTTTTCCAGGGCTACCTTGGGCAGCCTGTTGGTGGCTTCCCAGAACCTTTGCGCACAAAGGTCATTAGGAATAAGCCCAGAATCGATGGACGCCCAGGAGCCACAATGGAACCTCTGGACTTTAAGAAGATCAAGGCCGAGTTACGGAGCAAGTTCGGCAAACATATAACCGATGCAGATGTTACATCTTATGTGATGTATCCCAAGGTATGCGCTTCCTTTCTTGGCGTGAATCTGGTATCTTAAATAAGCTATCAGGTCTTCGAAGAGTACCAGAGCTTCATCGAGAAGTATGGCGACCTCAGGTAATTCATTGGCTTCCCCGTCCCATAGTTGCTCTGGGGTTTCTGACGCAGTTCTAGTGTCATTCCCACTCGTTACTTCCTCGGACGTCCTGACATCGGGGAGGAGATGCACATCTCTATTGAGGCCGGTAAGACCCTCATTATTCGGCTCATGGCAGTCGGTCCCGTAGTGGAGGGTCGTGCTCAGCGCGATGTTTGGTTTGAAGTCAATGGAGAGGTATATTTTTTCTGTTTTGACTGGGACTACGCTGAAACAGTGGCTGTTCTCTGCATTAGGTCCGGGCGGTATCAGTCGAGGATAAGAATTCAGCTGTTGAGACAGTTTCGCGGGAGAAGGCTACATCTGATCCTGGCTCGGTTGGTGCACCGATGTCCGGTGTCGTTGTTGAGGTAAGAGTTAAAGAAGGGCAAGAGATCAAGAAGGGAGATCCTGTTTGTGGTACGTGAACGTAATTGGTTTATGTCTTTGTCAATCAGCTGACGACTCTCTATCACCTCAGTTCTCAGTGCCATGAAGGCAAGCCATACTTCTCTGGCCATCATGTTAACACCCCAGCTAACTGTACACTCTCTAATAGATGGAATCCGCTGTCACAGCACCTGTCTCTGGGCACGTGAAGCGCGTTGTCGTTCATGAAGGTAAATAAATATTGTTGTCAAACCTCATAGGTGTTCTTTTGCTGAGCTTCTTTTCTCTACGTAGGCGACTCCATTAATCAAGGCGATCTTACTGTTGAAATTGTGCATTGAGAGAGGGATCATACCAAAGAGAAGAAAATGGGTTAATTTTTATGGGTAACCTACCTAGAACAATTGTACACTATCGATAAGGACTCACGAATCCGGATTCAATCACTTTGATTAAATAGTGCCTGCACAAGATATGTTGGAAGACACTATTACAAAGGTTGCCAAAAGAACGTGACAAGGCACCATCCTGCTCCCAGCAACCACTTTACTGCGAAGAGGGAGTAGTACTTAAACCGGAGATTATCAACATCTTCAGCCCACATGTTACAACATCTACAAATCTGTTCGCATGTTTATTCGCTATAAATACATGGAAGGCGCTTTCAGATCTTAGTTCGAAAATACAAGTCAATAAAACGATAAGAAGCGTTGAGAGCCTTGATCATATCACAATCACTACTCATCGAAATCAGGAGATTGCTACAATGCTCTAGAAGTTTGCAAGGACGCCACACATTGCTCGTGTAGTTCTTGCACAATTTCCTGGGATGCTGATATTAGTACGCTTTAAAATATATTCTAATCACTGTGGCTAACTTTCGCAGGCTGTATTCGGTGCATCAGGCCAACACCAGAGCCTGCCCAAATGAGCATGCGACTGGGGTCGTCGTTTTGCACTGCTTCGGTGAATTTGCTGCGTATAATCTCAATATCCACCCCGTTTTCATAATCATCGACGGTAGCTACGCGCAGATTGATGTTATGAATAGCCCAGGTAATGGTATGGTTTTACGAACCGTTCTTTAAGGCCCTTCCATCGATACCACGGGGCCATCCTAAAGTCTTTCGTGCATAATCAAAAGCCATCGTTCGCACCGAAGATTCAGAATTGGCAGCGATGAGAGCACGTCGTTGAGTATCTGTATACAAACTTTCGGGGGAAAGCAAAAAGCGGGTTCCCAGGACTACTCCGGCAGCACCGAGTGTGAGAAGTGATGCGACATGTGCCCCAGTTGCCAGGCCTCCTGCTGCTAGAATTAGGGGACCTGGTATAGGAGTCACAGAGAGGATCGAGGGCACAAGTGTCAGAAGGGGCAGCGCGTAGCTTGCGCCGTGTCCGCCTGCTTCAATACCTTTTCGTGCAAGGATCAGTCACATTCATTCAGTATATAAGGGGTGTAATACCTTGCGCTACAATAACATCCGCCTGCCATTCATTCATTGCCACCACCGCTTCATCCACGGATGAAATCTGTACGAATATAGTGACCCGGTGGTCCTGTCCAACCTGCTCATTATAGGTATGGATATACTTGGTCCAACGGCCTAGATCACTTCCGAATGCCAGCCAGACGGCCTGTATATTTTCGTTTAGCACAATGTTAAGGAGTTCTTGCGCAGATGAATTTTGCTTCTCAAGTTGCCATCCAAGAAAGCCGACCCCAATAGGAAGACGGGAACCTTCGTCGATATTCAATAAAGATCGAGCCAAATGGATTTGGGACCGAAAATTTTCTGGAGTATCATATCCTGGAATTATCGCCCGTTAGCATTGTGAAATGAGTAAGATAGATCTCGTTTAACCTGCTGCAATGAAACCGAAACCGCCGCCGAGAGTGGTTTGAGCGGCCAGTGCGCCTGTAGGATGTTTGATATCAAGTAAGTATGTTAAGCATAAATCAGTAGGCACAGTACCTCCGCTTGCCCCCGCCATTGGAGCGCCAACTATAGGGGTATGGATTCCTAGTTACGGTAAGAATATGAAGAGGAGATAGAAATTAATGGTCGAACGCAGTGCAAACCTAGCAACTCAGTCAACTTGGTATGAATTGGAGGCATGGCGGAGTTAGCTCGAGAGGGATATTCTGAGATGTGGAGAGTGTGTAGTTGTGAAGAAAGAACGTACTTGATCTATCCCAGGCAATATCGTAGATGTACAGGGACATAATGAGTAAGCCTGAGTAAGACGAGTCAAGCAAGTACAACACGGTTAGTAATAGCAGTCAGTCTCTGACTTCGTCGAAATCACGAGTGCTCGGCGCGTCGCGACTAAGTCTGACATGTTTCCATTGCATGAACATTGATTCCTTGTTTATTTGATTTTTTGAATGTCTTCCAACAAGTACGGGGAGGATCATTTATACGATCTAGCAAAACAAAGACGTTAACTGAAAGTTCAACGCAAAAAGGAGAGCTGTACTCCTGAGTTTGTTCTTATTTGTCTAAAATTTGAACCGCCTTGTGGGATGCATGCGCTCTTTCGTCGTCGTCAAACGCGTCGCCCATCATGGTAAGTCTCCTATCGATCTACACGATACTGCTCGCTGATCACGGCCATTCATATTCGGAATGATTTATTATAGCCTCCTCCCAAATCAAAAGGCGGAAAAATGCTCAGTCTCATCAACTGGAGACTAAAAGTTACGATTAACGACGGCCGTGCATTGACTGGTCAAATGCTCGCCTTCGACAGACATATGAACCTGGTGCTGGCGGACTGCGAGGAATTTAGGAGAGTGAGGCCCAAGAAAAAGCCTGGAGAGGAGACAGCACCGGAGCAGGAGATGAAGCGGACTCTGGGATTGGTCATTTTGCGTGGCGAGACTGTTGTCAGTTTGAGTGTGGAAGGACCCCCGCCTGTGGTTGACGAGGATAAGAAGAATGCGGTAAATTCTCCTTCCATCTGTTTGCCTGAAAAAAGTATAGTTGACGATCATTCTCCTTAGCTTCCTGTTGGTCCTGGTCGCGGTATGCCTGCTGGACGTGGAATGGGAATGATGCCTCCGAGTAAGATACCACATTTAACTCTCGTGTACGATGCTCATAACTCCTTCCAGTGGGTGCTCCATCCCTAGCACGTCCTCCCATGCCTTTCGCACCGCCCGGTATGCCAGGACCTCCTCCAGGTTTCAGACCCCCAGGTTTCCCTCCCGGCATGCCTTTCGCTCCTCCTCCTGGCTTTGGAGGTCCACCCCCTGGGTAGGTTGAATGCTTCTCATTTTTATGCATACTTGCTAATGATGGCTGGTAGCTTCCAACCTCCGCAGTAAATACTGTTGGTAGCTCCACGTTAATCGTTTTGTCGCTATTAAAAAGAAACGAGGAAGGTCCTTCCTTGAGTGTACTTACGAACAATTAGATTGTATGGAATGTCGTGGCCTTTGGTACATGAACACTCAGCCCATTTTACTGTCCAATCGAATGCAATTGTATTTTGTATCTCGTTTGTGGATTTGCAAGTTGGAACTTATGACGTGATGTGTATGTGCATTCAGGCAGTTTTAATGCTTGCAAATAATCACTAGGGGCGTTCAGGCAGGGTAATAGATGTTGGAGCTTGTGGAAAGGACAAGACTCAAACTCAATCACTGCGACCCAAATATGAGGTGAGCACTCGAATATTCTTGTCGTAATTGACACCCTAAACTCCACATATGTGAAGTGGACTGATGATAGGAGGGCAGCCACAGCAGGATATGAACCTGGCATGTTTGTGGTCAGCGCGTAGCACATTCTTTCTCCAAGAAGGTTCTGGTTGTTCACTGTTCGACATTTCAGGAAGTTTCAAGCGTCAGGAAAGATCCACTAAGCGAACTGTTTACTGGGCAACCGCGGACAATGAGAGACCGACGTGAGTGTAAACCCTCGGCTGCGATTATCTGTGACGGTCTCAAGAGGATTAGCTTCTTCTAGTTGACTCTCACCAAACTCTCACATTTGGCACAAGCTGGCACACATGACGGGCGTTTAGGCACAATCCTCCAACCCTTGTGCAAGCCGGTAATCCAAAACTCTATTATCGGCTTTCATTCTATTCATCGGCCTATTTTTCTATGCTGTCGCGTACTCGTTGACTTGACCGTTCATTTACCACCCATCCAGGCTCCAACAGATGCGAGGGCGACACCTGTAAGTTTACCTTTCGATGCGCGATGTCATGGGTCCGCCACCGACAAGCTCTAAAAATTTCTCCAGGCTCCATGTCAACTGGGACGAGCGCTCACTTGTTATTTATTCGCGTTTCCCTTTGAATTCGGAACATAACCATTTCATCGCTGATTCCATCGGAAATCGAGATTGCGCTGGTGATACAGTCGGCTGATGAGACTGGATGATACCCACGTGGACGGGGCTGTTGGGCGCGTTGTTATGATATATTAAGGGCGGGCATCGGGATCTACTTAGATAGGCAGTCCCGGCCTGATTGAGTGAGCGCGCTAATTTCATATTTTCTTCCTGGTAAGTTTGTGAGATGTAGTGTGCTCTTCGTATTCGTCATTGATCTTACTCTGACTTACGGAAGCGAAAGAATCTATAGGACATCATCTCGAGATGAATATGGAAATCTGGAAGGAGCAAACGATTGGCAGTTTATAAAGCAGCTATCTCGGGGCCTTTCCGACTAATATTAAGTTTCATAACAAGCCAATTGGACGCACTGATAAGTGGCGATCCTCCAGAAGCCCATGGGCGAGACGTATAACAGCTCGGAGTATCAGCAACGTCTTCGGGCATGGAAGTATACCACCGAAGCGTTGTTAATATGACCCAGATCTCAGGCTCTCTAGTCGACAGCGCGTCTTCGCCGCAACATTGGGTCAGAGACTCCAGACGTAGTATCAAGCCAAAGCCAATAAAGACGGAAATAGAGCCAAAATACAGTGGCCAACTGTCGAATACGCTGACAAACTGCGGGGCCGGTTGGAACGAACTTGGACTAGTTCAGAACCTGTTACAGTCGCGTATATCAATTCAGTATGAAAGGCACCCGCCACTATTTCTATTAGGCCATCGCGCTGATAGATAGGGTGATGCAACAATCTTGGCACAATCGTGATCTCGTCCATCCTCTCATCCGCTATTGAAACTAGTGCAACTGTCACGAGTTGCTCTCGAATGCAAAATATGGACTGTATTCTGATGCCTCTCGGTAGCGGGAGGGCTTGGAAATAAATTGGATAATCCCGCAAAGAAAGGCGTACGACAGGGCAATAGACTGTGGAGGTACGTCAAAAATTAAATACGTAGTGTCTTGATAATAAGTAACATGATCTGTATCGTATGTGTATTTCGACTTCTACTTTCCCCGCTGAACGTGCTCCGAACGCAGTGGGCTGGGCGGTTGTAAATAGTTTAAGATACTCGCTGCGCTGGGCGCTACACTAAATATTTGAATACAAATTTTATATTGGCCTGTAGTATGGAGGGAAAAGCCACAATTGCAGCACAGCTCTCATCGTATCCAAGGGGACATCTCAGAAGTACGAATATAGATCCGACAAAAAGACATAATAGGCATAGCTGGATAGCAAAAAAGGTATTCGCGGCTCAAGGCGAGCGGGAGAAGTAGAAGCGCACTGCTTATCGAGGGAGACTCGGCGTCGACAAAATCCAATATGACGCATCGATAGCGGAGACAGTAGTAGAGTTAGGCCAGAGAGCCAGATTCTGTTATGATTGATCCTCATGCCATGATCAGCTTGAAAATAGCAGTGAGAGCCTAAGATTAATTTTAAAGCAATAGATTGGTTGTGGCGGCGTACAAAAGATTGGCTTTGCGATGGAGCCAGCGTGAGGGCTTAGTATACAACAAGGCGAGGTTGTGGTGAGCTCATGGAGTGATGCAGAGGACGAGAGCCGTGCTTCTTCCACGAAGGTTGGAGCACAAACAACACGGTATAAGCCTATAAGCAACAAGGTGGGTAGGGGGGTGGAATTGGAGGTCGATCTCGTTCGTACTCCTCGCGATCGTGTCGCGATCTGTCCTTCTCTTCGAATGAAATCAACTTTGGTCCAGCATTGATAGACAAATTTACATAGGATGTTGCTAGAGTGGGGCCAGGAAGGCTACAAAGAACGTTGCATGTTGTATCGCAGTGTTTCGCGTTGTTGTCAATCTTCGCGAAGGACGTGTAGAAAGTTTAGATCTGATTGGGAGAAACGCTGTGACTGGCTGGCGAAGGACCATCATGTGGTGCAAGAGTGGATAGAATCTTGGATAAGTAGGACGGATAGGTACGAAGGATATGTTTAGGTTGCGTGGTGGGCGCTATGTTAGGCAAAGGATTTAGGTAACATCTCTTTGTTTAGGTGCCAATTGGGTACCAACTCTCTCACCCATCCACTTGGTTATCCGCTTGAGGGTGCGATATGTCGCGGTTCTCTTTTCGGGGTGTGGGGCAATCTTCAGGAAATAATGAAACTTGGACTTTGCAGGGTAGACAAGTTACGGGAGCGAAGAGGTAATGCGTAGTGGGATCGAATACAGTGTAGTACAGTAGTAAGGGTACATGGGAGTGAGCCGGTGTCTAGATGTGTATGCGATGGAGAACAAGACAAAGAGAAAAAGAGAGAAAAAATAAATGAGCGTGTGTACGGGAACAGAGATCTTTTGTTGGTAGAGTTGAGGAGGGTATGAATTGCGTTAAGGAAAGATGCTAATTGGGTGATAGATAGATAATGAGACGCGGTGGTGGAGCAAGAAGTAAAAAGGAAAAATTAGATTCGTAGAATCTGATGCAAAATAGCGAGTCCGAGGCGAGGGAGGCATTTGGTTATAATAAAACCTTTTTGTCCCGTTCGTGAGCGTGATGAATATGCGGGTTCCGAAAATTCCAGAGAGGTGATAACGAACGGGGAATGCGCATCTATGGTGTGTATGGAGAGAGATAACAAGCTGAGATGAATAAAGACGAAGAATGCTTAGGCAGCAGTGCGGGAGGCTTTACGTCCCCGGGCTCTATAGGATGGGTGGTCATCTAGAGGCAAGTCGAGGGCGACCTGACGGCCGCGGGAAGGTTTGGAGGCACCCTTTGGTGCATTGACGAAAATGGCGCTGGACATGTACCATACAGGCGGGTGCTCGTCATCGGAGGCATCAAAAGAAGAGGGAGACGAGGAAGCGACCTTGCGAGCGAGGACGTTGAACGTCTGGGAATCGGTGGGTCGCTTAGAGGCGGAAGAGGGTAATATCCGCTGCTTAACATTAGAGGGAGAAGGGATTTGGGAGGAGGGTGCGACCCATGAGCGGACCTGGGAGGTGATCGAGTGAAGCATGGAGGGTCGGCGGCTAGCGGAAATGGGTACTGGGTTGGCGGATGCGGGGGTTGCGATAGAGGATTCTGTGGCGCCTGAGAGCAGAGAAGTCTTTCCCATGCTGGAAGTGTCACCCGAATGCGCTATTGAGAGGGCAGCCATGTGCTGCTGCGGGGTGACGATAGGACGAGAGGGAGATGAAGGCGCGGGCCGTGGGGTTGACATGCAGAGAGTAGGTGGGATGGGTCGGTTTGGGCGCAAGAGTTGTGGTGCGCGATAAGTTATGCTACCAAGTGAAGAGGTAGATGGGGAGGAAAGCGGAGCAATTTCGTCTGAGAGGGAGGAGGCGTCTGCACCTGCTGGCACACCTGTGGGTATCTCTGAAGCCCATGCGAGAATACCAGTGTAACCGTTGCCGTTCCATTGGCAGCGAGGAGCGTCGTCTACTTGGTGGTAGATGATCTCGTCGTCATATAGGTCGTCATTGTCGAATGAAGCAGAGTCGGAGTCAACGTGATACGAGGACTGAGGGAAGGATGAGGGACCAGCACGAGTCTGGCAGTCGCGAGAGCAGTATGGGCCATTTCCCTCCTGGATGGGAGTGGTTAGTCTGGTAGCGGGGAACAGGTAGCTGTGGGTACTTACGAAATGGGTCTCGCAGGTCAAGCACCAGTCAGTGTCCATTAGACGATAGTAGTGGGGAACGGTGGTGGTGGTGGTGGTGAAGGAGGAGGAGAACAGCGAAGAGAGCAGCGAGGAGGAAAACACGCAGCGCGGTTCTTTATACAAGTTTCCCTCAGTCTTCCATCCAGATTCGATAGAGATCCATCCAGATCCAGGTCTCGTGTATCGGGAATGCAAATCTCGATCTATTCATTTGCGGACTCTCAATCTGGACCCTGGACATGACAGTCCAGACCACAACATGCACAATTAGTGTCCAAATACAAACACATTCGATTGCACACGCAAAGATGTGACCTTGGCACGACACCCCGCCGCTCTTGGCTAGCCTCTCTATCCCCCCGCTCATGTCACAACCCATCGCGCTTTATTTTATCAGGACAACCGCCCGTGCATCTCGGTCCCTTCCTGCGTCCGCCTCTCACTTGCCCTTCTCTGTCCTTGCTCCGAGTGGCGTGACCGAAGCCTCAGGTCTGCCTCTCTCTTCGTTTCCGACTGTTTCGACTATTCCAACTGTTTCTCTTCGTCATCGACGTCTTCTACATCATCTGTCGCCATCCCAATATATATTTCTGCTGACAACAGCTTCTGACACAACTCGTTCTTATCGCGTCTTCCTCTGTCTTCCAAATCTCATGATATCATACGAATTGTAGTCATTTCTGTACATCTCGTTATTCGTACCGCTTGTGACTGGCAATTAAGCGTGAGAGCCTGGACTAGTCAAGTAAAATATGACTGGCGAGCATGACTCCAGCATCACATACGGTGGGCACACAACCACCACGGCCATTATTTCCAAAACAGACAGCCAACTCTGCGGTCGGTAATCATTCTCTCCTGTCATGAACGCAGTCGCAGAACGCGATGCCTTAGAAAGTCCCGGCTCACCCAGCGCATCGGCGCCGTGAGTAACTTGTGTTGCCCAGCCACATCAGTTACGATCGAGGCTGGCCCAAAGCGGAGGCAGATACGCAGGGTCTCAGTCCCAAAGCAGCCTCTTTCGCTAGCCGATATCAGCAACGCGCCTTAATTGGATCACGCGTCAACAACGCCCAACACACCGAAAGCAGCTGGGAATCGATTTCTAGAACACGCCCTCTGCTCTCGAAAAGCAGCTGAGAATCCAAAGTTACGATGCCACCCAAATCGCGTCCCAGGAGGACCAGCAGCCTGGCAGATGGGCTTGCATGTCGATCTATTCGTCGGTATCCATCCCGTCCTGTGGCACACCGATACGCTCCAGTAATCGAATATCACTCTCCCAGTGATGATTAATTCAACTCTTCTGATTGTCCAACTCTGTGCAAATCCGCCACACGCCCACTATACCCAACTCTGGCGGCACCCCATTTCTTTCAATAGATACAGAGGCGGGCGTCAGCCTTCAATCAATATCGCATCCGCCGCCTATCCCAAGGCTGCGCAGTAATCCCACTACTCTAGATGACTGATACTGCATGACTGATACGTCTTTTACTCCCATTTCAAGCTTTGCCCCCCTCAGCTCCCCACATCACAGCCTGTCCTTGAGCCAAATATAGACCCAGCTCCTGCCAGCCAAGTGACGGCATCTTGACTTTGCTGATCTAGCTCCCTACTCGCCTAGCCCTCGAGGAACACTGCCATCTGAACGATCCTGCCACCATTGTTCATTTATTCTGAATTACCGGTATACAGTACCTGATATTCAATTTTCGATCAATAAGTTGGAGGCCGCCGTTTTACTGCTTGTATCAGCGATATTCGAGTAATCACCACCCTCAAACACTTTCATTGCAATCTCCGTAGTCCGCCAATCCACCCAAATCACTAATTAATACTACACTCATATGCTGTTACATCTCCACGGCTGCGCCCATCCACAGGCGCTATGTATACAACTTTTTTTTCATATGCGCTCCCACACCCCGAACCGAGGTCGCTCTTTCCATTCTCTCACAACAGCCATCTAACATGCTTCTGGTGCTTTCAAGCGCAGTGATTTTCCCTTCCACGCACGCGCATTGTACCCCTCTACAATGCTTCTTCTCCGGTGCGTGTGATTCCTAATATGTTGATGGCACGATGCCGCCGGATATCTCACTCGCGCGAACGTTGACTTATTTCGAACCCCCTCACCTGTGGCAAATCAGACATCAAGTTCGGAAGACAGACGTCATGATAGTGGGCATCGAAGAAGCGAAAGAAAAAAAAACCCTTATGATATACTGGTCATGCCATGGAAGGAAATACACCTATTTTTGATCCCATGTGAAGACTCGCTTTCGCAAGACCATTGTGGCGTCCATGGAAGGGGGAGCTCGACGCAGGGGAAACGAGGATGGACCGATCACTTACTCCGGGATGGACTCTCAGACCTCTTTGATATACCCGGGTATGTGCGCGGATATCTTCAGAACCATGAGGCCTGTACGGCAACACATCAAGGAAAAGATGTCGAACCAAGGTTGCCAAAGGCGTTCAAGAGTGAAGTACAGTGCGAAACGCAACATCAACAGATCGAACTTTCGAAGAACACTTCACAATGTTGTGGGGAGGAACGACATCTTCGCTCGGGTTTGCCACGGCTCTCAATCCATGGGCAACATCAAGCATTGTGAGCGAGTAGTAGCGTTTTCGCTGTCGTCCCATCCTGTGGTAGACGCACTGACTGGCGTCGGAGACTCAATCATGCACACAGAACATGATGTAGTAGGTCCTTCGACTGATGTACACGGTCCACCCAAGGTCCACCATCGATAAAGGGTATAACCGATATGAAAACGGGCAGGGTTCAAGCCTAAACCGCCAGTCTCTCGCACTGTACGGCAATAGATAAACCTTCAATTCAACTAGTAATGGGTTAGGAATGTTATTATTGTTATCCCAACAACCACTCTGTGCGAGCCACCTCCTGGGACCTGGGCGCAACCAGGCCCAAATGCAAAGATAAGTGAGTGAAAAGGCGTTTGCCATCCATCAGAAGGCGGAGAACTCGAGCAAAACCAGCAGCGAGGCGAGTCTATCCACCTGCTTATTCCCGTATCCACCCAGCTATTTCTGAAGCTTTCGCCCACGAGAAGCCTTCGATGCCACCAACCATGATGAGAGCGGAGAATCAGTCGGCGGCGACGGCAAATGGGCTGCCTTGCATTCCGACCTCCCAGCCTGAAGGTAGCGTCATCGACTACGTCCCCACCAAAGCTTCGATGGCGGAGTTGTAGTCCCCTGTCAGAGAGCTTTGATACAGAACGTTACAGGTATCAAAACTTACAGGCAAGTCACTTACGAGTTGCTTTCTTTTACTAAGGGAGTAAGTGTCGTACAACACAAAGGATGCGTGGGATGAGCCCTGCAAATACCTTGTATGTACTGGGTTGATTCTTGGGGAAACCCCTTTTCATTGTGAGAGAGTAAAAAGTCCCGACACGCCTCGCTAAAAAATAAAATACTATAGTTAATAAAAACAGGTGCACGGCCACGATGGGTTTCATGAAATGAATAGAAATAAAATGAAACCACACATAGAAATCTATCGCGGGAGAAGCTGCTGCTCAACGCGAGCAAGTTGAATTCTTTCCTCCACGAAAATGGAAAGAGCGGGGAATACATGCCATTTCTGAACGCCGCCGGTGAGTTGCTTCCTTCTTCTGATGCGGAACAGAAGAACGAGACAACGAGGAAAAAGATGGGTACATTTCCGAGTGCCATATGGTTTCACTGAGGAGCGTGCGGAGGGCGTGCGGTTCAGAGTAACACGAGAGAATATCGAGAACAGGGTCGCTGGCCGTTCTCCGGCTTCTTGTTCATTGATGCCACTACCGCTGCATTGCTATATTTGGAGTGCGAGTCGGTACACGGAGAAATATTCGTTAAGTGCGAGACGGAGAGAAGTCTAATCACAAAGGGTCCCCACTGGCAAAAATCCCCATCAGATATTTCTAGGAGACAGCTCACCGCGTACTCTTAACAGCAACTTGCCATTCTCCCTGCATGTGGGATAATTATGCCAGTAAATATCAAACAATCACTACAGCAGTGAGTGGTATCGAAGAAAGTATCAGTCAATCACAACTTCAATCACTGATCTTTTTTGGCACTCGACGCCGTCTCTTGCTTTTTCTCCTCCGCTTGGAGCCTGGCCAATGCTTTCGCCTCCGTGCGACGGGCATACTCCTGTCCAGCCTGTGATGAAAAAGTCAGCCGCAGTCGTGAGAAGTAAAGAAACGAAAAGATGGAAACACAGAGGAAATGCTCGATCCACATACCTGGAGTAAGAGAAGGAGGCCTAGGCATCCAATCATAATAATATTTCCTGCGGAAAGGATACGCATGGCCTCGATTTGATCCTCGCGCGTATCGACATTGGGAACAGGGATGACTATCGTGCGCAGAGCCGGTATCGTAACGGTGAGATACACAACAATGCTAAAGACGAACGATGCTGTATTCATCAACACATGTGAGAGACAGCATCACATTACAACACCCGCAGCACTCACCCAGACTAGACCCGTCGAAGAACATGGCGCTCTCGTCCCATTTGTGCAGCTTGGCTAACAGGCCGAGAAGTCCAACACCGAACATACCATGAAGAAGCGCCTGTGAAACTGTTTAGTACCCATAACGCAGCAAGACGAGGAGCGCTCACCTTGATAGCTGGTGGGGCATTGAAAAAGGTCGTATAGAATTGGAATCCATCATTGATTACACTCTCGTTAAGCTCTCCCCAAAGTACACGGTGATCCACGTTGAAGCAGATGAACAGAACGCCTGGTAGCCGATATAAGCCAAGTCCGTCGCCGCAACTACAGGTTACTCACCCAAGAAGAAGGAAACAGGCGCGAGAACGGCCGCTTGGGAAAAGCTCATAGTAGAACAGGTGCGCGGTGAGACGGTGACGGTCGTGAGCAACCGCGTATACTTCGACGATGGACGGGCTAGCGCCGTATCGTGATTGGACCTGATGCATCAATGCCGACACGAAACGATGTACGTGGCTCTCACGTGGCCTCAAACGTCCCTTACCTTTGCACGGAGGTAAATGCACAAAATTGTTATCTCCAAATACGAATGAACAATTGCGGGTTGGGGCAATAGGTCATAAAAAACAATTGGGTATCAATAAGTAGGACATCGACAAGATAAAATATGGAATCAATGCAAACTCGGACAATGTTCATGAGGGTATCAAAATGTGGTATATAAGGAGAAATAGATAGATACATCTACCAAAAAAAATGACGCATCCTGTAGGCTGTTGATACTTAGAAGGCAAGAAGATCCTCTGGCTGCGTGTCCATAATAAATCACAGGTCATCATTCCATGCGCGACCGTGTTGGTGAAGCAGAAGTTGGTACTTCTCCTTGGCTTGAAGGCGAGTGCGGTGGCCGAGGTGAATTCGGCAAGCCTATCATCCTCGAATGGCGGTTCCCTCGATCAGAAACAGTGACATTAAGTCCTCTGCTGGCAGCGACATTCGATGCCTTCGATGTCTTTGACGCTGTTGGTGTGTCTGGAGGTGTCGGTCGGGAAGAATGTTCTTGTCGTCCAGGACTAGAAATGGATGATTCCACGGTTGCCTCTCCTTCCGTGGTTTCGGTACCACTCTCATCGTTGATGGAAAAATCATCTCCGTCAGACTGAATCTCCTCCGCGGAAGCTACAAAGAAGCATTTGAGTTCAGCAACAGAAAATTTACAGAGAAGGAGAGGATACTTACTTTTCAAAGTACGACCAGATAACCCGAGGACTTGGTCAGCAGCGGCTTCCGAATATCTTCGACTATTTCGCCGATGGGGTTCCGACGTTCCGTCGTCCTCTTTTTCACCAGTGGGACTCATAGCGTCATCGTTATCCGCGTCGACGTTGAACACACGGTTGAATTCCCCGAGCATCAGACTGAACACACCCGCTGGAATACCGAGTGTGGGACTGAAGACAATCCCAACATTCCGCATGGTCATCTTGTTCACACCGGAGTTCTGGACGATTAGGATCAGGTGGGCCGTCAGTGCGCGAAGCAAGCTATAGTTAGCAATAGGGAGGGCGGCTATCAGCTGAGATAGCTCTTTGATCCTTTCTTGTGCATCAACGAAATCTATCACACAATAGGTTAGAAAGCGGACAGGGGCTATCGTTCATCATCGACGTACCGATAACAGCAAGGAACCTAAGATGTAAATCCCTAGTGAGAATACTCGCGGGTAGCTCACGCAAGAAGCTTTTCAGAAGCCCAGCAATAGCGTGCGGGTCCCAATATTCATCCGAGGCGAGGAGATCGACATCACCCTCTGAAATGGACAAAACAGTTAATTTTAGGAGTCCTAAGTTTAACTTGCTAAAAACTTACCTGTGTTGAACCGGTCTTTTAGGCTTTTTATCACAGCGGAGCTACCGCTGAGACGATAGATACCCTCCTCCTGATCGGCTTTCTTCGCTTCCAGATATTGGATAGCTCGGAATACGATGGCAGGGAGATTGCAAATCTGAGCGACGTCTAAAGATTCCTCCAATGGCACGCCAAATACCGCCCGAGGAATATGTGTAGAAGCTTGAGCTTTATCGCCTAAGTAGAGGGTATTAGTATTTTTAAATAACGTGAATGAAATACCAATTGCTTACCAGCTCCTTTACCAAAGCCCCAGAAGGAACGCGACTTCGCTTTTTCCCGTCTGTCGTTAACAGTCAAGCCTGATTCTGCCGAAGGGGCATCCTTTCCCCCAAACTTGAACCCAGAGGGAATAGGTGCCCCGTTGAGAGGACCAGAAATTTTGACCTTTCCGTTGACATCTAATTTCTCTGGTGATGGCACGCGATTTTGTTCAGGAGGCGCCGTGGTGGTTGGCGAAGATGCAACAGGATTGAGAGTCGGATAGAAGGATTTTCGGCCGTCATGTTCCCTAGTTCGTTGCTGTTCCGGCGACTGCTGGCGGTTCCGCATATCGGAATAATGCCCGAGTTCTGAATTAGCGCGTTGACCTAAATTGGAGTGTTCTCCTTGGAATGCTTGAGCGGCTGATAGCGGCGACGAATCTGGCAAACTGGAAGGAAGGCCTTGGCCACGCTCCAAGATCCGTCGGGCATTGGGGTTTTGGCTGTCGAAAGGAATGCTTCCAGACCCAGTACGATCGATTGGCGAGGGTTCAATAGATTTTGAGGGGCTTAGTGATCCAGTGTAGCTCTCTGCTGCCAGTGGTGCAGTCTGGAACAGCTTTGCATTATTTGCATCCGGAGGTAATGCAGAGATAGGCACGGCAGGGCCTTTGGATATTGAGATGTCGTCTTTTGACATCCCGCGAATGGTCGGTCTGCGACCTGAAGATGACGTTTGATTGTCAGTCGAGCTCGTGCTTGATCGAGGCGGGGCTGTAGATGTAGCATTGGCCGAACTGTAGCCCGAACCATAATTGATAGGTTCCTCGCTGTATGTCCCGGAGAAGTACCGCACGAGCATTTCAACCCAACTATCTCTGTCCTCGTCGCTCTCGGCACATAGGACATGCCGCGGGTGGTTTCCGCCAGGACCCCTCTTCGCCTCCACGATTAAGAACGCGTGCCTGTACTCCTTCTCCTCGTCGGTCGTGGGAGCACGTTCCGTACGCTGCTGCCGTCCGATCTGAGCGCCAGTAACTGTGATGGAACCAAGGTGGGCACCTCCTCGCTAAAAGAGGGAAGCAAAGCATTCCAGATGTCAGTATAAAGTAAGGCGCTCATCAACATAGTCAACAACGTACACAATCGTAATACTCCAGCACCGGACCCGAGAGCACGAAGTACCGCGTCTTCCAGCCCCCAAAATTCTTCCCCCTTTTAGTGAGATAGCCTTCCTTGTGGCCGGCTTGCATAACAGGCTGGTTCGTCTCCCGAACGATGTCAGAAATAAAGAATGCAATGACTTCGTCGTTATTCTTCACAGGAAGGTTGATCAATGTCTGTAGGTAGTTCTCGAGCACAGCCTGTCGATTAAGGAAATAGTCGTTCAAAATTCATGAGCATAAGATGACGTAGATATCAAGCAGCGTATACGGACCTTTCTCTGATCAACTTTGGCAGGGGCATGGTCTTTCCAAAGCTTGCCCTCTGGTAAGCTAGCAATTTTCTTCCCGACACCCTTTCCAACGCTACCCCGTACCCGTTGGTCAAGACTTAGTACATCCGAATACATCTTCTCCACTTTCCAACCTTCCTTTCCTTTACCCGGGTTCACAGAAACGATGAATGAAAGTACTTCTTTTCCACGATCGTTAGGTCGTACGAAGGATTGCGAGACAGTGATCGAAGTATGCGGTAGGTCACTTGAGAGAAGGGGTAAAGCACGGAATGATGCGGGTACTGGTTTACTAGAAGGTTCCCCACGTCGCTGCAGCTCCTGTCGCTCAGCTCGTTGTTGTTCAATGCGCTGTTGTTGTGAGTTCGGCGGAGAATAAGGATTCTCAAGAGGTGAAAACGCTTCGCCCATATATGGAGGAGGTGCTTCGATAGGCTGCTGTTGATCCGCCATCGCTTCTGCATGTTTCGAAAGCGATACGCTCGATGCTTGAGAGTATTGCGATTGTGAGTCCTGGGGTCGTTGAATGTAAGGATTCGTCGGTGGTGGAAGCGAGAAATCCTCTCCTGCACGTGGATTGTCAGGCGCGCCATCCTCAGGAGCACGAGTATACGTCGGGTTATTATCGGTCTCATCCACTATGTCATCCTCGTCCTCATCCTCGTCCTCATCTTCATCTTCATCTTCCTCATCCATATCTAAAAACTCGCTCTGCGGGACAGTACTACCTCCGTTAGGAAGAGCCAGACTTGACGAAGACTTGGGCTTGTGTGTGAATGCATCGACCTTGGGACTAGGTACAGGCGAATCCACCATGTTAGCAATATAATTCTTCGCTTCGTCCGGAAGTGAGATACGCGAATCGCGGGAGAGGAGATGAGGTCTTGATTCGAGGATGGTAGAGAGCATCTGCGCCTGGACTTGATTTTGCGGAGGAACAGGCTCTGCGCTTGGAGAAGGCGCTGCCATGACGATCTGTGGTGGTGGTTGCGTTTGCGATCGCATAGGTGTGCTGGAAATGGTCGGGGTTCGTTGTTGTGAGTATAGCTGGGAATCAGAGAGTGATTGGTTGAAATTCGCCGGAGCTGTTTGAGGGGTTAAAGCTTGGAATTGTTGCTCAGAGTGGGCGGGTTGTGAATGAGATGCGTAGCTGTGGAGGTTAATGCTGGACGAAGCAGTAGTAGACGGGGTAGAAATGCTCATACTACTCCCAGACGTCACCACACTGCTCACGCTATCTGCAATACTGGACTTGCGCGTGTAGGTCGCTGTCCGGGGTTGCATATTGGAATAGACCCCGTTAACGCTGGTGCTACTTCCATTCATATCGCTAGGATAGTGTTGTCGGGAATACGGTGCAGTTTCTGAGGTCGCAGACAAGGCTGATGAACCAGCAGCCAGCGGGAGTGTTTCTGCGCGTGGTGGAACGACAAGGGGTGCTGGAGATGGCCTTGGCGACCGTGCCGATGAAGGCGGAGGCGTATTAAGAACAGAAGGTGCCGAAGCTGGCGGGGGTGGGGGTGGGGGACTGCTTGAGCGAGTCGACGGATAGCTGTTGACGGTAGGAAGAGAAGCTTCGCGGGTAGGTGGTGATAAAGGCTCGTGTGAGCGTGAAGAGTGAAGTGATGGCTGAGGGTGGCGAGGCGTAGCTAAAGGGAAAAGAGAGAGAGCAAGTCAGTAGCAGGTCACAGCAGATTTATCATTGTCATTGTACTTACGCGCATCATCCGAAAAGTGTCTTGTCATTGTCTGTCTGGGATTAGGATATGTGTGATCGCTGGAAGAGCCACTCTGGCTGGTCACTGTGTCCAAGCTAGGCCGGTTGGTCCGATCGATACTCTTCTGACGCTTGTCTCCTCCACTACCACCACCCATTAAAGTGGATAATTTTCCCTTGTATGCATCGCGCTCTCCCCGTATCCGCTCCAACTCCTTCAGGATCTGGTTATAGCCTGCTCTCTGCTTCTCGATAAGCTTCCAAAGCTGGGTATTTTGGCCGCAGAGTACATTGCGTTCGTTGACTGCCTGATCGAGCGCTGCACCCTTTGGGTCCTGTGACGACGAATGCTGCTTCAGAAGGGCCTCTATGGATATTGGCTGCTGTGAAGCAGTATAAGAGGGCGTAGGCGAGGAGGTGGAAGGCAGATGGGTAAATGATCCAGACGCTGAAGATGTTGCCGTCTGGCGCAGCGAGGGGCCTGGAGATGGATTGGCAGACTGGGGAAACGGCAAGCGTTCGCGAGTGGGTGTACTATGTGGATTGAGCCCGCCAGCGGCGCCATTGATAGATGCCATGGTCGACGAGCAGATTAAGGATGGCGAGTGGAAGTGGTTGAAGCCAGTGATGCAGGGTCAGCCAGGTGGGTGAAGTTGTATAGAGGTGGGTGGGTGAGTAAATAAAGTATTAGGAAATCAGGAGTCTGCAGAACGAGCTGCACGATGACAAAAGGGGTGAGTAGAACGGAGGGGACGATGAGGAGACGAGAGTGATGAATCGACGGTCGTCGCTGTGGTGGAAGGCAGAAGACCCAAAAAGACGGATGGCCGAATTAGGGTTTGGATTTGGATCGAAATCCGATCATGTGACAGTTTATGCCGGCGTCTGTCAGTAGTACTCATTCATCAATGACTATTCTGTGCGGTATCAAAGTCGAAGTACACGCAATCGTACGATCAGACACCAGCTCTGCAGTGAATAGCACACTGATATGAGATTGTACTTGGTAGCGAAACATACATATTCGATCTGTCGAGCACTGACGTTATGATCGCTGATTCCATAGTATCATCTAGCACTGTCTGCGGATCCTCTATTCATTACATATTTATACCAGCTGTATACCAGACAGTTGCACCGCAGAGCCCGGTTACGAGGCTATCTGATTGCGTGAAATACTTCAATGCGAAATAATTCTGATTATAAATATGCAACGAATATGAGTAAATGGTTCGGTATTAACTACTGGGCACGCCCTCCCCTCCGTTAATCGTAGATGCAAATTCACAAACAGATTCCTCACCTCCCGCCCCATACCATCTCATCTCTTGCATCTCAGCCCAATCAAGCCAGAGCTCGCCCTCAGTCTTCAGGGGTGCTCAGGGTCCCGAGCAGCGCTCAGCGCCGTGTTCCGATTGGGCCGCTGGTCCGGTGTCCTGTTTAACTCCGTGAAACGAGCAAGAATGCCGGCTACGTTCTATCATCACCGCTGTTCGCTGTTCTTATCGTTCTTCGCGTCGTGTTCCTATCTTATGCGTCTCGCTGTACTCTCATAATCCACCTCTCAGCACTCTTACTGCCTCATACCCAACCATACCTCTATCACTTGTGGAATGCTCTCGTTGGGGAGGCCTCTCTCATCACTCCGCACTTCTCTGAACGCTATCCACCATGGTCGTACTACCCAACTCAACAGCCCCTCGAATAAAGGAGGACGTGGAATCTTACACGTAAACCGTGTGCTCCTTGCACAACATCGACCCATAGGCAACCTAGCCGTCAAACCTCAAGACGACGCGCCTGACACCACACCAGAACGCCAGCTCCCTGAACATGCTGTCATCTCAACCTTTGACTTGTTCAGTATTGGAGGTTGGTATATCCCTCCTAATGCTCTCGTGCTTCTGGAAGTCTGATAGGAGCTGCGGTATTCCAGTCGGTCCTTCATCATCCCACACCGTCGGGCCCATGCGTGCTGGCAAGATTTTCATCGCAGATCTTAAAGAGTTGAATCTCCTGGAGAAGGTGTGCGTTCTCAACTGTCTTCTGATATTAATTCAACTGACAGCGCATATCTTCGTAAGGTGAAAACGATTAAGATCAATCTGTGAGAAACGCTTTCGCAGTTCTTCTCGTAACCGTGACTCATTCATTTCTCAGCTACGGTTCACTCGCGGCAACAGGTACGTTTTCATTAATCCATCATCCATTCATATTCTAAAAATACCATAGGAAAAGGGTCAGTTTCGTCTTCCGATTTTCTTCAAGGGATTTACGTAGCAAATAACCAGCCATCATACGCCACAGGCCATCCTTCTTGGCCTCGAAGGTAAGCACCACACCCTTACCACCACTAAATCTCATTCTAACATTAAAACGCCTAGGATCTGACCCCGAAACCATTGATACCGGCACCATTCCTTCCCGCTATGCTTCCATCATCGAAAACAAAACACTCTACCTTGGCGGACATCACCGCATCGCATACGACATGGATCGCGACATGCTCTGGCGCTGGGATCAAGTGCTCAAAACCCATCCCAATGGGATGCGCTTCAGCTGCTTTGGAGAAGATGGTGATTTGTTAGCAACCAATGAGTATTTCAGTGTTGGTGGTGGGTTTGTTGTTAATGAGAAGACTAAGGGTAAGCCACTGTCGAGCCTGTATTTTTAATTGGTGGATTAATGTGTTTTACAGTCGACGAGAATCTTTTCTATAAAGGCGTAGACAAGAAGACCGTCCATGGCGCCAGACTTCACCAGACCCACTCCCTCTCCGAACCTGAACTTTTGACTGGAGGATCCTCTGGAGACACTGACGGTGCAGTTACAGTACAGGAGGATTCCGGACATCCACCGTATCCTTTCGAGTCGGGAAACAGCTTATTGGCGCTTACCAAGAAGCATAACGTTCGTTTGTTTTCTTATGTATCCTCAACTTCTTAGAATATTGATATATTCACAATATAGATGACCATTGCCCAAATTGTCCACGATAATGAGGTATATCTATTCGTCTTCAAGTTTCTTTCCGTGAGTGTGTAACTTACATGTACTCTAGAAATACTTCGGCTACACAGATGAAGATATCCACGAGAAAGTAACTTTTTCCCTCCAAATATTTTCCGCCGCTGCCTAACATCTCTTCTCCAGCTTATGCGTATCTGGGAAGTCATGGATGAATGTATCCGCACCGGTGTCTCCACAACCGAAAAGACTCTTCCTGGACGTCTGCAACTGAGGAGACGCGCTCCTATGCTCTATAGGCGTCTCATGCGTGGGTTCGTTATATTCCTTTCTACTCTAATCTCCATCGTGCTTAATTATATTTAGATTCTACACAGGCATCTCCGCTCCAGGATCTGGATCCCAAGCTATCGAAGCTGGTTGGGCGCGCGAATCCATCTCTGGACCACAAGAACCTGATGCAAAGATCACTGAGGGCGGTTCAACGTCCAAGGGTTCTGCGTCATCAAAATCTTCAAGAATACCAGCAGCCCGTGCTACCAGAGTTATCGGTTCCTTCGATCATGCTGTCCTGCCTATGCCACCCGTGAGTAACACAAACCGATTTTTAACAAAGTAAACACTTTACTTACATCTGAGCTGCAGAGGAAAACTGTTATCCCTGCAATGGACTTTCTGTCTTGTTATGCCATCGCTGTCAACGAGGTCAACGCTTCTGGCGGACGTATCGTTACTTCTCCAACGAATGGAGCAGCGGGCGTCATCCCAGCAGTCCTCAAGTATATTCTAGAGGTATGATTATCTATACCTTTTTATTTGGCAATTGCTGAATAATATACGCTTCAGTTTGTCAGCGACGACCCACAGAAAAGCATCGAGACGTTCCTTCTTACGGCTTCAGTGAGTGCAGCAATATCCCTCATTTTTGTGAGAACTCTCCTAAATTTACCGCTTACAGGCTGTCGGAATGCTATTTAAGCGCGGAAGTACCATTTCTGCTGCTGAGGGTGGATGTCAAGCTGAAGTTGGAGGTACATATTTCTCACGCAGCAAAAGATACCAACGCTAATAATATACTATTTTTTATTTAGTTGCCTGTTCAATGGCAAGCGCTGGTTTCGCAGCTTGCATGGGCGGTAGGTTGTATTGCGCCATCTATTCTAACACTTTATCTGAATCTTAAATCAGCCTCACCGGAGACTGTCCTTCAAGCAGCAGAGATCGGCATCGGTAAGTAACAACGCCTATCCTATCTGGCTAAACTTTTAACCAACGCCTTCCAGAGCATAATTTAGGCCTGACGTGCGACCCGATTGACGGTCTCGTCCAAGTTCCCTGCATTGTAAGCTTACATTTTACTTTTACAAATCTTAAATTTAGTTGATGCGGTGTGTCGCAGGAGCGTAATAGTTTAGGAGGTATTAAAGCTTATCTCGTTCTGTCATGGAGGTTATTGACCGTACATTTTGCTAGCTGTGAAAGCAGTGACAGCTGCTCAATTGTCTATGGCGAGTGATGGTGTCTACAGTGTTACGCTCGATGAAGCTATAGAAGCCATGCGTTTAACCGCTGCTGATATGAGCGTAAAATATAAGGAAACCAGTCTTTCTGTGAGCCCTTTTGTTACGTTACCCGAGATCTATATGTACTAATCTATCTTTGCGTGTAGGGTCTTGCTGTGCGTTCAAATTTTCTTATCATGATACAAATCTCTAACCACGTCTTCCGTTATATTTAGACAACCGTAAGGATACCCTTGACAGTACCTGCTTGGTGAGCGATCTGTTTGATTGCGATTTTCTCCAAAGTATCTAATTCGACCGAACAGTTAAATAAATCCGCAATGGGCGGAATACCCTCTTAGATTTGTTTTGCTATCTTACTTTACGTTATATACTTCATAGATTAGTAGATACTTCATGGACGTATCATTTCCATACATACTTAGATAGATTGATGGCATGGATTGTTTTGTTAGTGACGGGACGTGCATCTCAACTCCGCCTTGACTACTGCCTCAGTAGCAGCATCCCCGCTACTTCCATTATACATGACTGATATCAACGTATTCTCTTTCCATAGAGGAGATAGATGTCCTAAAGGTAGCTGCACACTGCGTTATAATCACTACCACACTTGATCATCTTGTTGGTTTTGGTAGCAACGAAACACGTGAACTTGCGAA
Organism: Crucibulum laeve; assembly: GCA_004379715.1. Lineage (NCBI taxonomy): Eukaryota > Fungi > Basidiomycota > Agaricomycetes > Agaricales > Nidulariaceae > Crucibulum > Crucibulum laeve. Next base: position 85,481 of record ML213599.1, read on the forward strand.
AAGGTTGACAGCTACCGCGTCCCGCTACCACAGCCATGTCAAAGTGCTCCAATCGCCGTGCTCTCATGCACAAACTTTTTGACCCTTCTCCTTCATCTTCACCCCAGTCATTCTTTAATTTCATTCCTCCCAGCTTGCTGGTCAACGCGTAAATATGGGTCTCAACCTTTCAGATTCCGATAATGTTATGGCCGCATATGAATCTATATTGCAGAACGAGTTCAACTGGTGAGAATGGTCTCCTTGCTGTGTATGCGCGTTCCGCTTATCCATTTCGCTTTGCGGCGCTACCTACAGGCTATTGTTGCATTACGCTAATGCCAACGTGAGATAAAGCAGTGTAATGGAAGGTGCAAATGGGCTGACGGAATTCCAGGACGATGAGCTCTCGCTGCTTGCATATGGACTCGATGGCCTGGAAGAACTCAAAACGAAGATATACGACAAAGAACGAGTGTTTATTGCTTTTTATCGAGAAGAAGTTGACGTCAACCCGAGGGACATCATAATTAATTACATCCCGCTATCTATCTCCGGAGTCAAGCGAGGTACACATCTCGGGGCCTTGGGCCCCAAGGCTCGTCAAGTTTATATTTCTAATGCAAGTACTAATCCCATGTCTCTATGACAACAGCTCGAGCGCTGGTGCATTCCCGTCGCGTAGGTGCAATGCTCAAGGTTCGTCATTGTGCATTGTTCTATTGTGTGCCCATGGCTCATTGTTCCCTAGAGTCACCAAACCACCATGACGGTGGAAGACCTTTCTCAACTTACCAACGTCACCATCGACCAAGCACTCTCTGAGCCGGACTCATCTCACATTCTTACCATGGGGCGCAGCTTCTCTCAACCATCCGACAAAGCTACAAGCAGCAAACCTCTTCCAAAACCCATCAGCCTTGAACCTGTACGACGCTCCTTCTCTGAAACTTACGCACCCCATACCATACCACCACCACCACCACCACAGGCTGCAGCATCATCCCCAAAGGGAGGAAGCATGTTCACTAGCCTATTGCGGAGGAAGAGGCGAACAGAAGATTCGAGCACAGACCGAGATGAATCGCCACCCCCTCCGACACCGCCAAAAGACAAGGGCAAATTCAGTGTTCAGCAACCTTATTATGGCCAAATGTCTACCCAAGTTTCGTCTTATTCACCGAAAACGTCGGCCCCGAAACAGATACCACAACGACCACTTTCCAATAACCTAGCAGAATTCGCAGTGATATCAAGCTCCTTTAGCTCCGACGAAGTCATCGTTGAATCGCCTCATACTCCTGCACCTCCCAAGAAGGATACTTCTCCTGGCATCAACCATTCGATGCCATTACGGGGGAAATGGGCTTCCGAAACCTCGCCTCTCTTCAAGAGTCCCGAGGAGAGGGCTCGTCGCCGTCTGGAAGCCCAGAGGCAGAGAGAACGCGAAGAAGCGGAAGCCGTTCGTGAAGAAGAGAGGAGGCAGGCGGAGTTGAAGAGGCAAAGAGAGCAGTTCCTGAGGGAGGAGATTGAAGAAGAAACTCGGCGCCGGGCTTCAGTCGAGCGCGAGCTCAAATGGATCACAGCGGAGCGAAGACGTAAAGAGCAGCTGGAGAGAGAAGAGGAAGAGCGTAAGCGCAGGGAGATAGAAGAGCGAAAGAGACTAGATAAAGAGCGAAGATTGGAAGAGCATCGAAAGCTCGAGGAGTGGAGGAAGGAGCAAGCAAGATTAGCTGATGAAGCTGCGCGTCGCACGGAGGAAGAGAGAAGGGTGAGCGAGCTGGAGCGTCGGAAGAAGATTCAACTCGTCGAGGCACAAGTCAAAGGTAGCACCAAGGCCGATGAGCTTTTGACTGGATGGGTTACCATGCAGCTGGAAGATTCTGTGGTTTGGAAGCGCAGATTCTACAAATTCTCTGGGAATACTATGTATTTGTACCGATCCTCAAAGGTATACCAACTTTATGCTTTATTGAACCCCTCATCTAACTTTGGATCACTTTCAGGACCTTAATCAAGCTTTGGATGAGCTTCCTCTCAAGGGCCAGCTTCGTGGGCTGAAAGAATGGAACGAGGGGTACGACGATCTGGAAGCTATCGCCTTTTCTTTCGCTATCGAATTCAAGGACCAGCGAGGGGCGTGGTCAATGTTTGCTGATTCAGAGGAAGAAAAAGTATGTTCACTCCTTAAATCGCTCAATTCATGCTAACGCTTGCCTAGTTCAAACTCCTGGGACTCTTACACCATGCAGCTGGGCTGTGAACATTATGATACGCACATATACCCCCTTGTAGACTACTGCGGACCTGATACCCTGTAGACGGCATAAATATGCATAATGAAGCGGAATGTATTTGTTAGCTTTGTACACCGTGTTCTGTACAACTTGAATGGGATTCTTATTATCCCGCGTGACAGTCACGTCACGCACTCGCTTAGTCATGCAGCCCTCATCACCGAATTAGCTCTCTTAACTTGCTGCTCACTGTCCCGCACAACGACTGTCTGTATTATTTCGCTCTCCGTCGTCGTTAGCCGCAATGGCGGGCCTGCTTTCACCAAAACCAGTCTCGTACCTGCAGCAAACCAATGGCCAGTACAACCCCTATGCTCGCGGGGGGCTTTCCAGCTATTCGGAGACCCCACCACTATCCTCTGCGCCCCTCGCTCACCCCGTCCCCCACCAGCCTGTTGGCCAGTTCATGACCAACAACAACATCGGAGGGGGACTCCCCATGCATGAAGATGGGAAGATATATGGATTGGTTATCGAGTTGATGGACCCTAGTACGAGAGAGGGTGCGTTACTTGAGCTGAGTAAGAAGCGCGAGCAGTACGATGACCTCGCGCTTGTCCTTTGGCATTCTTTTGGTACGTCTCTACTTCTCTCATGTTATATATGCTCTCAACCTCACTGCGCCCAGGAATTATGCCTGCTCTCCTCCAAGAGATCGTGTCTGTCTATCCCCTTCTCTCACCACCAAATCTTACCGCGCACGTATCCAATCGCGTGTGCAACGCCCTCGCTTTACTGCAATGCGTTGCTTCACATACGGAGACTAGGCAACTTTTCTTGAATGGTCAGTTCATTTTCCAGTTCCATTCATAGCGCATGCTCACTGGTGATTCAGCCCATATACCACTCTTTTTATATCCCTTCTTGAATACGACCTCAAAAACACGCCCTTTTGAATATCTCCGACTTACTTCCCTCGGTGTCATCGGTGCCCTTGTAAAAGTAGGTCCTCTTCACTGTCAGTTCTCGCCACATCGCTTACGCGTTCCTCATACAGCAAAACGACAATAATACAGTAATTCACTTCCTTCTGTCGACGGAAATAATTCCTCTGTGCCTCCGTATCATGGAAACCGGGTCCGAACTCTCAAAAACTGTCGCTATTTTCATCGTCCAGAAGATTCTGTTGGACGAAACAGGCCTTACTTACATCTGTCATACTTATGAAAGATTCTACGCCGTTGGTACTGTCCTCAGTAATATGGTCAACCAGCTCGTGGAAACACAGGCTGTCCGATTACTCAAACATGTTGTCCGGTGCTATCTACGGCTTAGCGATAACTTGAGGTATGTATTCGTGTGATTATTCTGAAATGTGTGCTAACTTTCCTTTAACAGGGCCCGAGAAGCATTGCGCGCATGCCTTCCGGAACCTTTACGCGACCAGACATTCAGCACCCTACTCAAGGTGAGCACCCACCCCATCCTTCTTACACCTGTCCCATTTCTCACATATTTTCATAGGGCGACATGGTCACAAAACGATGCCTTACGACCCTGTTGAACAACCTGAACGAGCCGTAGTATGATTGATGAATTGCTCCATCTTCACGGACATCTTATTGCTTGAATCTCATTCATATCCCACGTTACATATCCCTCTAACACTGTTGTTATTTTTTTTTGCATGGTTATTATTCTGCATAGTAGAGTAAAGTGTACGAGTTACTGTTGAAGAAAGTACTGGTAATATATACTTGTATTCTGTTGTTACCAAATATTGATATTCGTCGTCGATTCTTTCTTGTTCGAGCAAGCCCGCCATGAGCGAGAACCTGAGTGTTTGGGTCATCTCAATTCCGTGTAGACGTCGTGAGAAACTAGGGCTCCTGGCTGAAACAGGATCTTTTGAAGCGCTGGACAATGAGCTCCTCTGTTGTCGGACGTCCACGTCGTCTTGAACAGCAACCACAGCGAGTCACTCGACGGCAAAGACAGTACAGCACGTATTTCCTTTCTGTGCCAAAGTCGGGGTGTGTCTCGGTCAAGCAACTAGATCGGGCCGAGAGATACTTATAGACTCGGATTCTGTAACTCGATCCACGGCCGCCATTTAAAATTCGTGTCTAATCCAACTTCGAACATCGCCCACTCCTTTCCGCTCACCCCATCTACTCAACCGCGAGCTCGTTGAGCACGACCCTCACGATATACACGACAATGGCCTCAATAAACCAAACAGCCTCATGCTCATCGTTTTCTGAAGACCCACTGTGCTTCCAGTCCACGCCGTACCCATTCTACTTCACTCGTAACCCATCCCTCCTCGGAGGCATCTCCGACCACACACTCACCCTCGCAGCCCCCGTCATCTGCTACTGGGCGCTCTCGCTCTTCTTCCACTACCTCGACATGTCAGGCTGGAAATGGCTAGACAAATACCGCCTGCACGAGTCCGCCGAAGTGAAGTCGCGGAATCTTGTTACTCGCACACAGGTCGTTGCTGCGGTTATCCTCCAGCAAGTAATCCAAACGGCGCTGGCTGCGTTCTGGATATCAGCAGACGAGTCACAAACTGTCAATCATGCACCTGAACTGCGCCGTATCGCATTTACGATGCAACCAGTGTTGTTTCAAGTGCTCGGCGAGCACCAGGCGGAGGCCCTGCTTCCCCATATGGCGTACTTTGTGTACTGGTGGGGCATACCGACATTCCAGTTCTTCGCAGCCATGTACGTTATCCCTTTTCGATTTTTAGTAGCTTCTTAACCTCTTACATTAGGTTCATAATTGATACATGGCAATACTTCTTGCACCGAGCCATGCACGTCAACAAATTCCTCTACAAGCAGTTCCACTCGTGGCACCACCGCCTCTACGTACCCTATGCCTTCGGCTCCCTTTACAACCACCCCGTAGAAGGGTTCGTACTTGACTCCCTCGGCGCAGCAATCGCAGAATGGGCTACGGGCATGACCACTCGTCAAGCCATGCTCTTGTTCAGCTTCTCCACGCTCAAGACGGTTGATGACCACTGTGGCTATAACCTTCCATTCGATCCCCTGCAGTTGATTACTGGCAATAACGCAGATTACCATGATATCCACCACCAGGTACGGGTTTAGCCATCTATGTACCAGTCTCACTGTGCTAATCCACATTTTCATTGCAGGTTATTGGTATCAAGTCGAACTTTGCTCAACCATTCTTCGTGCACTGGGATGCTCTCCTTGGAACGAGAATGACTCGTGAAGATATTGCACGCCGGAGGCAGAAGCACGGCAAGGCGTCATAATTACGTTTCAGGCTGTAGCATAGGTTTCTTTACTTATTCACATACATATCACCACTTCATCTACACTCACGACATATATACCTTTATGTAATTATTCCTACTGCTCACCACGCTCATGCCAATATATCCAATGTAATGATTCATATGCAAAATGCTTCGCGTGGATAGAACTGGTATACAACGTGGCCACAGATGAGTGCAAGTAAATATGAAACCGAAATCACCAATTGGCGAGAGCGGATTTTGTGAGAGGAACGCTCTCCATCTCCTGTTCGTATTCCACTTCCACTCTTGGTCCCTCTGTTTCCAGAACATACAGTCAGAATAAAGCAGATATCAGAACAGCTCGAAGACGCACTTTTTGGTTTCTTCTCTGGACGCTTCCGAGGAGCTTTGGCTGAAGGTGCAGACGAGGGTTTCCGCTTGCCAAGGGATTGCTTTGGTGCAGCATTCTCTGCCTCGCTATCATCGCCTTCCTCTGAATCCTCGTCCTCCAAACCTTCTTCGCCATCCTGCACACATTTAGAACTGTCCAAGTATCAAAAATATCAAAAATACTCACGACTACATCCTCTAAATCGCTCAACCCATCTTCATCTTCATCTTCATCCCCACTAATATCGCTAACAAACTCCCTATCGCCCCAATCACCCTCATCCTCCAACTCCTCTTCCAACTCCTCCTCATCTTCCTCATCGGTCTCATCATCCATCATATCAATCTCCAGGCCCTCCTTCGACTTGCCACCGTTCTTCTCACGGTCGAGAATCGCCTGCCATACGCTCTCATTGACGTTCAAAGGTGCATCGCCGTATGCTTTTGATTTAAGGCGTTCAATGAGTTCCTTTTCTATTGACCTCTCTAGATGAGCGGCGGAGAGTGCCTTGCGTTCGCGGACAGCTTCTCGTCTGTCGAGCTTTTTCTTCACTCCGACAAGTTTAGGTCTGAAAAGCTGTTAAGAAAGAATGTATGAATAATGCTTGAAATACGCACTGCTGTCGGAGCTTCATCCGCCTCATTTTGATTAGATACTGGGTGATTTTTGTTACACGTTGCTTGCATTTGTGGATCGTGAAATTTGGCCAATAGATGAGTTCGTTGTCAATCTATGAAGTCATAAATAAGCATGAAACGGTACAGAGAAGTCGTTGTACCTGCTCCAGTGCCTTGGAATAGCTATTTGAGAGTTTTATACGCTCCCACATGTTGGCAGGCGAGTGTGCGCGTTCTATTGTCTTGACATAGAGGTAGAGAATGCCTATCGAAAACCTGTGTAAGCTAATGAATTCTTTGCCGAAATGATAGAACACACCTTCTTTCTCTCGTACAGTTGCATACCGTGAGTTCGCTAGAGGACATGACTGTCTGTTACATAGACCCGTAACATTGTACTCATTCCGGCAGAAGTTCTGAGTCGTTGTCCTACGCAGAAAATCTAATCAGCACCTGCAAAGCAGAACAGACAGAGCGCGCCGTACTTGACTTTGTATGAGCAGAACTGATGGTTTATTACCGACCAAATCACGTCGTCGCTCTGCATTTTGAAGAAGATAAGGGCTCAGGCAATATGTAAAAGAGTGTAAAGTAGACAAAGAGACGAAATTCGAGTAAAGTAGCGCCTCCAGACGCCAGGAACAATTTTGGAATGAGTTACAGAGCCAACTTTTTCATTTCCTAAAGTGGAATGTATTTGTTCAGTGCGTGCAGCAGCATTTGCACGTGGGAGACGGAACAGCACCCGAACTCCGTGCTTCAATCGTGCTCATCGTTCACTCCGTGCCACTCCTTGTCTTCATGATTCCGTCCTTCGTATCCTGCTATCTATAACATCTATAACATCTAGATATATCTCATATTGAACGTGCAGTCGCCTCTAAGCTGATCCTGGTTGACGAAAGCACCTAGCTAACAACACATCCAATTCTCCTAACCAACTCACTCCACATGTCCCGCGCCGCACTGCGTTTCATAAATCCCGGATACTCATTATCCACTCTTCATGCCCGACGCTCCTTTGCCACAACATCACGTCGAACTGACTTTCACTTCGACACACACCACTTCGTTCAGCGGCTGGAACGCGAGGGACTTAACCGTGCACAGGCCGAGGGAATAATGGCTGCAATGGCTGAAGTCATCGATGAAAGCATTCGGAATATGACGAGTAACATGGTCACCAAAGCCGAACAGGAGAAGGTGCGTTCTGCTAGTCTTTAAAGCGATCAAATGAACTTATATTGTTACTCCCATATAGCACCATTATACCCAACAAGTCGACTTCGCACAGATCAAATCCGAACTACAGCTTATGGAGAAGAACGATCTCGCAATGATCAAAGCAGAGAATGACCGGCTGGTTACGGACATCGAGAAACTAAAGCAGCGTCTGCGAGAAGAAATCACGCGAACGCAAGCTGGAGTTCGGCTGGATCTGAACTTGGAGAAGGGAAGAATGCGGGAAGAGAGCAGCGGACAGGAATTGAAGATAAAGGAAGTCGACACGAGGATCGAGCAAGAAATTGCGGGATTAAGGACGACAATACAAGCATCGAAAGTATGTCTATAAGTATCTTATGCCAAAACATACTGACCATCTCGTTATTTCCACCAGGCAACAACACTACAATATTTGGTTGGATTCGGTACGCGCTTTCTTCACTTCACCCAAATCTCCGCTAACCTCCTTCACAGTTACTGGTTGTTCGGCTCTACTCATGGCGTATATGAGATTCCGTGTTTAAGGCATTTCTGACTTAAGCCCCTGTACATTATTATATTAGGAACTTTATAGATGGCCAATCGTAATCCAAACTTGTAATTATAAACGAGAATTTAAAGACCAGTCTATCGCAAGAAGAGGAAATCTGTCCGTTTTTCTAGAATGGATTAGAGAACGTTATCTAATAATCAAGCGTAAGTATAAATGAGCATTAAAGTCAGTATCATCCCTTGCTTATGCTACAATGTACCAGTACGATCACAAAATTACGATGAACCCATGCAGCACGAAAAATGTGATACTTATACATTGGCCTTGCATGAGCATATGATGTGTAACAGTCGTGTAAGTAGTGGAATAAGATACCGTACATCTCCCTACTCCTCCTCGTCCTCGTCTCCAGAAACCTCGGCATTCTCTTGTCCAGCCTTGGCCATGAGTTGGGCGAGATCCTGCTCTTCTGTCTCGGAAACGGCCTTGGGCTGTAAAAGATTATTTTGTTAGTATAGTACATGTATTTGAAAGGAGGGTGTATACGAACCTTCATCTTAACAATGAGATTTCCGCCCTGATCCTCGATGGTGCTTTGGATAGCTTCAATCGCTCGCTCGAGACGTTCCACAGCAGCGTACTATAAACAAGAGTTTTCACACTATAATCCTCGAGAAAGGACACAAGTCAACCCACCTTATCTGTTGCGTTCGTGCTAAGCACATACAGCGGGGGTGCAACAAGCTTTGCCTTAATAGGCACTGCCTCGCTGCTCTGCTTCTCGCCTGCCCGGAGCGCCTTTTTAATCGCATCGATACCCGCAGGCGTATAGCACGTCAGCTCAATATCGGCACGCAGCTTGATGGGCTGCGGTGTAAGTCGACGTGCAATTGTGCTCGTAAGGATGGCCATAGTGGATTCGGGGATGGGTGCGGGTAGTGATGAGAACACGGTTTCGGGCTCGCTGAAGTATTGTTAGTATTGACATTGCTGAAAATATAAGAGAAGGACGAACGTCAAAGCGAGCTTGAAAGCATCATATGGGTGGCCGTATTTCTTTCCCAACGGCCACGCTATTGTTTCATACAACTGCTCAAGCCTCTCGTCCTCATTTCCACCTCCAGGGATATCAGCCTCCGCAGCGGCGGCAGCAGCAGCAGCAGCCTCTCCACCCTCCTCTTGCGCCGCTTGCCGTGCTTTCCTCGCAGCGCGCTTGTGCTCCTTATCAGCAGGCTCAGCAGCAGGCGCATTCGTCACTTCACCATCAGCGCCAATTGAAGGGATTTTTGAAGCAACATGCCGCAGAATAGAAGCGACTGTTTTTGATTTCATATAGCGTTCTTCGCATTTTACGATATCCTCTGGAGAGACACGACGTTTTGACAGATCGATATATCCTGTAATGCACAAAATGTCAGTTAAAGAGGAATGAGATCGCGCGTCGATCAGAACACACCCTTCTCCTTGTCCACACGCAGCACGACGACGACCTCGTTCCTCCCCACACGAATGAGCTTCTGCACAGATCTAATACGTCTACGCGACAGCTCAGATAGCAGAATCATTCCCTCAGTATTATCATATTCGAGCTGCATTCCGGTCAACGTGAATTTGCAGCCTTGAGATCATTCAACTCACCAGTTTGACATAGGCTCCCATTTCCGCGATCTGGCGGACCTGTACCATGACGAGCTCGTCGACTTCAGGGTACTTTTGTTCGTAGTAACGCATGATGGGGATGGTCGTGGATAGAGTACAGGCTGAGCCTAACAATCGCAGTGATCTCGCCCAAATCTCGACGGTGATTCAAAAAATGGACCCTAACCCTAGGATGTAGATAAGATTAGATCTAAGTATTTTACTTCCACCGCCCGGACTCGATTCTGAAACAACTGTTCTGTTCGTCTAAAATACACAGCAGCGTACTCTACAACCACTATTGATTAATTTATTCCAGATTATAAAAGGTGTGAATTTATGCCTTCAACCGTGGCACAAATACCAGGTCACATTTCCCACTTTTTGGACTCAGTGTTTCGGACAAGTCCTGAGGAGCCATCGTATCTTCATTTGTCCAGGAGGGAAGTTTGATGTCAAAATGGAGAACGATAGAAGCGATAACAAGTCGCATGTCAACCCATGCAAGATTCTTACCGGGACAGCTACGACCACCAACACTAGATATAACAGATAAAGTAATTAGACATATCGAATAACTGGTAAGATTGGCGGGTAAAACTCGCCTAAAAGGAATGAAGCTACGCATCATAGTTGCTTTTGTAGAATCAGAATCAGCATCCAGCCATCGTTCTGGTTTATACCTATAAATACAATTAATTTATAATTCAAGTTTTTGCTGTGTCCACACGTACACTGCGGGTTCAGGAAATACTTCTTCGTCATAGTGAAGAGACCATGTTTGGATCCCGACGGCTGTTCCAGAAGGAAGATAATGCCCAAAGAACGTCAGTCCATCAGATGGAACGACTCGCTCAAGCGTTCCAGGAGATGGCGGATACATCCGCAGACCTATTCAAGATCTCTTCAGCTTACAATCAAATTCAGAGATGGTCTCCTTACTTTCTTTAATCACAGCATTTAAATACGGAAGCTGAGCGAGAACATGTATTGTAAGCAACTGGGATGCATCTCGAGTTGCGTCGTCAATTTCCTCATATATTTTCTTCTGGATTGCCGGAAAGCGAGCGAGATTGTAGAGCGTATAGGAAATACTGAAGGAAATCATGAATGCAGTTGTGAAGAAGATATGCCAGTGGGGATACTTACGCTATCGACGACGTTTCTGCACCTGCAAGAAAGTGATCGATACACTCGCTGACAATATGAGATTCCGGCCATAATTGTTGCGTATGAGGGTTGACCGCTGTTGAAAGACGTTCGGCGAGACACATAATCTCAGGAGGGCCTCCTGTATCTACATCACTTCGAAGATTTCTTACAAGTGGACGAACATACTGCGAAGAGATGAATTAATTATAAGATAGTTGAGGGAGTGTGAAATAACGTAAACATACATCTGCGAATCGTGTATCTGAAAGAGTGATGTCTTGCCAGTTCTTGATCGGAACGTACTCGAGGACATTCGAAATTAGATTAGGCATATTTCGCTTCTGTACAATGTTTAGAATATGTATAAAGATTTACCATGCTGCGTACGATATTATTCCGTTTGAACCAGCCATGAATATGGACAGATAACGGATTCGGACGTCCATTTTCGAAGTTTTGTAAAGCTCCAGGCTTATTTTTGAGTAAAACATCGGCCAAACGCTGAAGGTTTGATATCGAAGTCAATTAAAAGTCGACAAACGAAACAGTCTACTCAACGTCAATTAAAAGATGCATACAAAGGGACAGAACATCGACTGGCTGTTCAGGTTTGCAATTTAGAATTCCGAGGAGATGCTCGATATGATGGAGCATCATGGGATGCCATTTCTCCAGAGTGTCGTTGGAGTACTGTGCGAGCATCCCTCTGTTCATATAATGTTTGAATAACTCAAGCTATACTTTACAGGAGTTATTCCAGGTGCGTACCTTCGTTTACCCGTTGATTCACTTTGGTCTATACAAGAGAACGCAGTCGGCGTCCCGTTATTCCTATAAACGAAATCAAAATTTTTTCGTGGTGAAGTCGAATATTCAAATCACTGACGTTCGCAATGCATCATACTCAGCGACCTTATCTAATTTCCCTAGGTATATTGATTTTAGACTTCTGGAATCCTTGACGACAACATTATTTGGGCCAATCCTGACAACTGGTCCATATTTCTAAGTGTATGTATCAGACGCTGTTGTTTATGACGAGATACCAAAGGGGAAGAACCTTATGGCATTCCTCTATTTCAAGGAATTTTTGGTTACGCATAAGACCATGGTAAAGGCACCATAGGGATGAAATAGCCGCGAGTCTTGGTCCAGGAATGTCGCGCAGAGGAGAGAAATAAAGCTGGTGAATGATGAATCCAATTTCATAGGCAGCAACAACTGAAGCCGCATAAATCAGATAGAGGGCCATATTGATACCCAAGATGCTACATGACGCCAGTTATATATGCACTTTCATGAAGCGTAGCCACAAAGAGACCCCGTTCTGTTCCGTTTAGCTGTGTGTATTCATCCAAAGTGAAATCCGAAGTCATTCGGATCTTTGGAAGAGTAAGCCGTGGCTCCCCAGGTAAGAAGTGTTTCCCGTTTCAAACAATTACTAGCGATTCGACCGAAATTCCTATGAGAAAGGTGGTTAAATCCGTATTGGAAACAAGGCCGTTACAGATATCAAACTTCCTATTTATATACTCTACAAAACTCCATGAACAAAGCCTAAAATCGAAATGCCGAAAAAGAGGCTTACTAGCATGAATTGTTATACATTGGGTACAACTGAATAGTGGCACAGTTAAAATTTACATTACCAAGGGGGATGCACTAACGTTTATTTCATGGGAGCTTGAAAGAGGCGAGATGGTGTGCCACCCGCAACGCTCGGGGCGCCGCACTGTCACTACCCGTGGACCCGGACTGTATAACGGATCATTCTGTTGAACTGTAAGTCGAATGAAGAGTCGCTCATATGAAACGAAACATGTTGAACACCTCAGCGAGAGCCTCTAGTTCAGTCGACTTAACCGATTTCGAACAGGAGAAATAAGATTATAATAATTTTCAGCAGATACAAAGAGCAAAATCCTTTAAGACATTCGTGAAATTGAATAGCTTGGGGAGACGGGCTTGGGGAAACTGCGAGCAGGACGCCGCAAAGATTTCTTTAGCTTTGCGGATCACAGTTCCCGAGCAGGAGAGTCCGAGCTGAATAATAAATAAGATAATAATTTGCCTCGTAGTTTGCATATTATTGGAACTTGGCTTTGCATTTATAATTAGTTCTAGTATTCAAGTAGCCAGGAGGCGAGATCGTCTATAATAACGACTCTTCAAGTTCCCGAGCAAGAGTCATTCCGACAGTAGCTAAGTCTTCAGATTTAAATGACTGAAGGTTCCATTGGGCTGCTATTCGGCATGAGAGCAATTCTGAAAGTCAATCCATAGGTAGAGCCGTGATCGGCGGAAGCAGCAGTCTGAAGCAACGTTCCTTGAGGGACTGTCGTAAGATGGTGGTGGCACTGAGCGAACTTTTCAAACTGTGACGTTTTATCACGAGTGTCATCCCACGTGACTGTGACAGTCCATTGTACATCAGCTTTGCCATTGACAAAGCTTAAGCTCTCATGTTTAAGTATAACGCCTTCCTGCGTCTGCATTCCGAATCTACGGTGATATCCGGTATGAAGCAATATTAAGCCTCCCATTTTCAAGAGGCTCAAAGCCCTCAACACCAGCAAAACCTACGTAGAAAATGATTCGTTAGATTCCTAGAAATAAGTAGCGTTCAAGAGTTCTATGACTGACTTTTCGTTGAGCAACCATTGTACATTGAATAGATCATCCTTGCCATACCATTTAAAAGCAGGCAAATGTTCCTCTCGCTCGAAAATTTTGGCACCTAACCGCGTCGCGGTCGGCTCTAAATCCTTGGGTGTGTTCCAAATCTCGACTTTCTGCATACCACTCCTAGCGGCATGTTCCATTATCTTACTCAGTAATCTCGAAAACTCTGTTTTGGAAGCTCTTATGCGCGTGATAATGAGTGTCTTCGGTGTAGGAGGCCGTACTTCCAATGTCCATGTTGCAAATGTCGTTACATTGGTATCTCCGGGTGCAGACGAGGAGATACCCCAGTGTTGTGGTCGAAGCACCATCTTCTCCCAGAAAGGCTGTTGTCTTAAATGCTGAAATTCTGCTACACCCTGATTCGGTAGGAACGTGAACGATGGAGTACCGTTACTCATAATCCCAATCTCCGACTTGATCTTTCCAGCATCCACATTCCACAGTGGTAGGACATCTTTATCATTTAGCCAGTACCACTGTTGATTTACTTCCTCTGGAACAGCTTCTGTATGCCTCGTGGTATATTCCACCACGTCGAAGATGGTTGAAATTGGCTCTCTGATAGTCCAGCCTTCATCATTCAAAGTCGGTCCGCAGGTGTAATAGAAATTGCTGATATCGCTGTATAATACGGAGAATGCTGCTTTGCCGGCATTTTCTACATTTTCAGGCGGTGCACCCCACTCTTCAGGAAATTTCTCACTCGAAAACGATTCCGGCGCAAGGACCCAGTGCAACAGTTGCATCATATGTCGTGCATAGCCCCTTTTACGGTTGGAGGGTGGTGTAAAAACTGATGCAATCCCATAACATGTAACCTCTTCTACTGGTGGCTCAGATTTCGCATCCAAGGACGCGCGAACCGCAAGGCCCACGCGACGGAATCTATAGATTATGTCAATACTTTTAAGTAGAAGCTGTATTTCCCAATTCAACCTACGTCTCGCACGAACAGAGGAAATTAGTTGTTTGGGGGTTGTTTCTTGGCGCTAGCACCCTGCACACTCTTCGTCAAATATTGATATACTCCACAAATGCGGTATACCTACCAAGTAATCAACTTCCCTTCGCGAGCAATTTCATGCAGATCATTGACCGCGTCCCTGTAAAGATATTCCTCTTCTGACAATCCCGCTCCCCATTGCTTCCATGTTCTGCGTCTCGACTCTATAACTTGCTCTGGTGTGGCAGGAAATAACGATAATTCCGCAAACATACTCGTGTGTGGTTAAGAGGGAAAGAATACGGGTCCGGCAGAGTACAATACTGGGTAGATCGATCGATTAACTTTTAAGCATCTCGGACCGTTCCTCCGTACGCGCTTCACAGCGCCGAGAGCGGAATCTTTGTCTTGTTCCCCTGTGATGAATGCGAAGGTGGGTGAAAAGTGAAAAGACGGTTGTACTCTATAGCCGGAAATCCGCCTTCCCATTCCCCAGCATCGTCCCTATGCCCCTCAATTGCCTGTTCCATTACATCCAGCTCTTTTAAACTTCAGCCCCAATCTTTGAAGCAACACTTATATTTCCCAACCTTCTTCTTGTCTAACAAACTCCCCTCAGACACTTTTCACTCGCTGCTCTCCATCCCGAACATTTAGAGGCCCGTCTCGATTCCCATCTACAGACTGTAGTAACCATTGCGTCTCTGATCTGGACTGCAATCCCCAAGCCAGCAGATCCTGCACCTAAACCACATACGGCTGGTCCGTAAGCTTTTCGCTGGCAGAGAGGATCCTGAAGTATGAGCGGAAATACTTGTTGCGGCCATTATACACAGGAGGCTAACAGTACCTGACCTTAGCTGAGAACATCCGCACATTAGCCTTTTAACTCTTACGAACATTAAAGCCACCTACATATCATCGTTAAATTCTGCGTGGTCGTTGTAGCGTCTAAGCATCGTTGGCAGTATCGACCAAGTAACGCTTCCAATCGCATTCGATGTTGAGGCATTGTTGAATAATCCATTATACGCTATACGCAGGTTCGGGCCACGACTCTTACAAATGTTCACTTCATTTGCGTTAGAGTTGGAATCATGAACGCGTTCGCGGGAAGGAATATGAGTTATTGACAAGTAAGCTTTGCTCGTTATGTTCTTCAGGTGCAAGACATAACATCCATCTAGGTTCGTTCAGTTGGCACGCAAGTACTATCTTCGGAGTCTTCTCCACTTCGAAGATTTTTGTGTTTCGAATGCACACTTGTTCCAAGTTGAGAGATACTACAGGTTTATCAGCCAATATTATTGGCCATAAGAGGAGGGGAGCTAGAAACGTACGTATATGACAGACCTTGCAGTCGATATCTGTCTTCTAAATTAGAATTCTAATTCGATCGGCGAGAACGGAATGAAGAGAGTACTCCAACCCCTCGGTGTCCAATACCTAGAATTATCTCTGAGTCTATACATACTATCAAATCGACGTCCCTCCCACGCGTCTGCTCAAGGAAATCATCCTCCATTCTACTCTGCTCTGGGAAATTGAGGTATAACTCCGCACTCCTTCAAAATAAATGCGAATAATCCACAATTGCCTCCTCCTTTCTTGCAAATCAGTATCAAACCCCGAAATCAAGAAAATCATAACCAGCCCACCTGCACAGGCGTAGAAGCAATCGACACTCGGCACCAGGCTCCTGCAAATGTTTCCCTAGCAGCGCATAATAAAGCGTACAATTTTGGTCCTTCAAACTCAGCATGAATAGATTCTTCCTTATCAGCGAATTGCGTGTCTGAAGCTGTCCATACGCGTGTTTGCACTACTCGTTGAGGGTGTGAACCCAGAGTGCAAGACACCCCATAAGGCCAAACACTTTGCACTCTGCAATGGAGAAGGCCGTGCTTTTGTTGAACCGTGAACGTGTGAGCAAGGCGAGACAAACACGCGCGGGCACGAAGCCATGGTGGCTTCAGGCCGGTGAATGGTATTGAGGGAAATTGAGAAGATGACGATGAGAGTCTCCGAATCCGATCATTGAATGGTGTTTTTGAGACGCGTCTGTGATAGATCGTCACTACTTATTCGAATGAATATTAGATTTATGCTCTAAGAATATATCAGTGCCGGTATTGTGACGAAGGGGGGAAATTCAAATACCAATTCAAATACATTTTCGAGTTCTCTGCATTCACATTACCTGTATGAGTTAGACATCAAGAACTAATATCAGAAAGCGTTACAACATTTGCAGAATGAGAACATTCCCGACTATAACTGCACAACAACATCATTACATTCAGAACAAGGAATAATTTGTCGTAGAGCATTACACATTACGAGAGGGACATCATCAACGCCAACATTACTACTTGTTACACAAGTACACGGCTTGTTAACCCACATTATTAAACCACCAACGAACCCCCATATCCATCTCCCCTCCTCGCAGCCGAGATACCACGGATGAGTACGACAATGAGGAGGAAGGTGAGGAGGATCCAGATGAGCCACGCGAAGCCCTCGAGTGCGTTTAGTTGACCGCAGTATACGAATATTTCTTGGGTTCTACAGGAAAATGGAAATTAGTCTTCGAGAAAAAGGCGAAATAGACAACGCAGGTCAAACGTACTTGCAATTCAACCCTCCACCGATCATCTGCGTAACCGAAGCGGCAGCAGCCACCCAAAGGAGCCACGTAAATGCCAAACTGCACGTAATTCGCATTAGCTTCTTTCACACAGCCAAAAGAAAAAGGGAAGAAATCGGTACTTACAACACGAAATGTGACGCAACACTTGTCAGTACGCTCCCAGTCGCGGAATGGAGGAACAGAATGAGATAAAGCGCGCTGAAGAGAATGGTCCAGGTGCAGCAGAAGAGAACGTAACGGACGCGGTCACGCTCAGTGACGCTGGAGTAGTTGTGGTGGGAGTTGAAGCGGGAGGTGAGCCAGGCAGAGATGGCGAGCTACGTAAGAGGAGGACATTAGTTGGAGAGGAAGGCGAACGGGAATGCCTGAAGGACGAACCTCGATTATGGAGAAAACAATGATGAGCCCAAAAGTTACTACACAAAGTCAACCATCTTCAGTAATAAAATAAAACAGAGAGAACTACATATACGCACTGGGGTGACCCCTTCGAATAGCATTGTCCATACCCATGTTTTCGTGTGTTCGTTTGTTCGTTTATTCGTAGAGTTAGCAACTAGTTGTCCGACGTCGTAGTCGTGCAGGTAATCGTCCAAGCGCTGCAGTATACGTGTGCGTGTGTGTGTGAGACCAGCTAGCGAACATAAACGCCGCGGTCAGATCTTATACTTTTTCCATTGGGGACGCAAATGATGCGAGCCAAACACGGGGTGATCAACTCACGAGGCAGTGTTTTCAACTGGTAGGTTGTGCGATTAATTTACAGACAAGCAGTGTGGGCAGCGACGAGGGAGAGGTGGAGGTCGTGGATGAGAGCAGAGGTGGGTATGAGTGAGAAATAAGCTGCGAAGCTGTAAAGTGGTCAGATCACCCATGCCGAATTTTCGAACAAGAACGTGACGTCACCCACGCTCATTGCCTCAACCTGACTGCGGTCATTGCTGCGATCCGTGTGGTGTGCACATCTAATCTTATCTCCCCTTTCCTTTGAAATTACTTTGCTTTTTAAGGTATACATCTCTATGAATCCTCCAATACATGTCAATGAATCCTACAAACCGATGAACGAATGCATATGCCGCGTTGTGGATAATACCACCCACGCATGAGAGTTCAATATGAAACTCGGGTATCCAATCCAATCCCAATAACCTGAACAAGGTGCGTTCAGAGGCCCCTACTCGACACTCATCCGAGCACAACCCTCGGGCCACCCACATCCACGGGCACGCCTTTCCCCAGTTCTGTCGTCACCCCCATCTCTGACAATGTCCCCATATCTCTCACTCCCACCGCCGATCCCAACCCATGCATATCATCCCCGGGGCTCACAGGTTCAGCGAGCGACGATGAGTCCGACGAGCTATACATCGACTCTCTCGGTGTGCTCGTCTGCAAATGCGGTAGAGTAGCATTCGAGCTTGGGGAGCTAACGCCAGCTGCAGAAAAGGACGATATACTCCCCGTCCGCGAGGAGAAGAACCCCCCGAGTTTCTGTGTAAGCGGAGCAGCAGTCGTCGGCGTTGCTCCACTCCCCAGTGCGCTCGGGCTAGCAGAACCAGTGGCCGCATCGCCCTTCCACAAATTAAACCCCCACCCTGCACCGGCACCCGCCTTCCTCGCCTCTGCTTTTGTCCCATGCGGCATGTTCACCACCACCGGTACAGGCGAAGGTAGAGCTCCAGACCCACCCGCTTCAGACACACCGATATTGTTCTCCGCGATAAACTCGCGCAGCGTCTTCACACACTCCTCCGATGCCTCGCGCGCCTCGGTAGCTTCTTGCATCTCGTGCTTCGTCGTTTCCAGTTCGTCTCGAAGAGTCTGCATTTCTTTCCGCAGGGTCTCTATCTCGGCTGCTAAGGGCTCCGGCTGGTGAAGCTCGATGTTCGGGGGTGATTGGCGGCCAAAGAGACCAGAGAAGCGGCGTGAGGCGGCGGGGGGTGGATTGGAATTTGGTGATGTACTGTTACCGCTTTCGTGGAATACCGTCTGTGAATTCGGGCTTGTACTGAAGGTGTCGGGGATGGGGAAGGCACCGATGTTGGAATCGGATACAGATGAGATACGACGGTGTCCGTTGGGTCGTGCTGTCATTGACCCAGTCAATGGTGTGAATGAAGCGCGTTTGGAGGAGGGTGGACTCCCAAAGGATGCTTGTAGTCCTCCGGTACGAGACATATCAATAGGCGTCATACTCTGTCTCCTACTCTCCGTCTGCAGTCGCATAAGCCCGCGTCTACGTTACGTGACCCTCAGTAAGTATATCGACACACCCAACACACGACAACATACCTGCTCTCCTCCACCTTTGCTCTAAGCATAACAATCGCCTCTTCATCATCCTTCATCTTCTTCCGTGCCTCTACAAGCTGCTCCTCTGCATCCGTCGCCTTATCCGTCATATGCTGCAACGCGTCCTTCAGGGACGCCTCTTGCGAATGGGCGGACGACAGCAGCTTCACAAGATCGTCGCGCTCTTTAGTCATATCTGTCAAGGACTGCCGCATCTGCGTGACAATATGGGCAAGCACATCCGGGTCCATTGAATGCGTTTTCTGGTGTGCAGTGGCATTGTACGCAGGTGTAGTGGGTGGGGACTCCATCTCTGTCAACTGGTGCTCGAGCTCGAGACTAAGATCGATGGAAAAGGGGCGTGCGGTGGTGGGTGGATTACTGTCGGGTGACACGAGAGCTTCGAACTCGACGTGGTGGGGTCCGGAGATATCGAATGCAGAAGACGAGGAGGATGGTGGGATGGCAGACGACATGACGGAAGGACGTGAAATAAAAACAGAGACGTTGCTAGAGAAATGTTTGAGTTGCTAAGACAGAAGGAGATTGATGATACAGTTGAAAGGAGTTACAAGTTGAGAGTAGCAGGCAGATGGCGACAAAACGCCGAGTTCACGCAAAGTACCCGCGCTCCCCGTAACCATCCCTCATTTGGATGCAGGTCCTAAATATAGCCGTTGCTTACTTCAGCACAAGTCACGACCATCCGATCGCGAATTGTCGAAAAAGAGTCAAATCACTTACAGACGCTGCTGGATGTTTCGCAGCGCATCGATAGCACGCATCGCCTCTTCTTTCCAGATCCGGACATCATCCAGGCTTATTCCTACTGCCACCCGTGTATTACCCATAATACGCCCGTACACCACCACCATGGCAGACGCACCAGACATACAGAAGGAGATCGCAGACACCACTGCCCTCGTTAACGAACTGAGACTGCAGGCATCAAACCCCGCAGCGCTTGAAGAAGCAAAGAAAAAGCTTGGAGATCTCAAGCGAGCTGCTGCACTCGCAAAGGGAGGAAATAAAGACAAGGAGGGGGGTGATAAGAAGAAGAAGGAGCGCCTTCTCCTCAAGACCGCCAAGGTGCGTCCTCGCCATCCCCGCCCCCAACGCCCAGCGGCCATCTAAATTGATATATACTAGGGCACACGCGATTATGGACCCGGCGAGATGTTCTGCCGCGAACATGTCGAGCGTATCGTCAAAGACTGCTTCACGACCTACGGCGGGTCATGCCTCGATACCCCCGTCTTCGAGCGCAAAGATATCCTCGCTGGGAAGTACGGCGAAGACGCGAAGCTCATCTTCGATCTGATGGACCAAGGAGGAGAGCAACTCGCACTGAGATATGATCACACCGTTCCGCTGGCACGATACCTCGCTATGATGGGTGGAACGAATACCCAGAGCAAGCTGTGGCAGGTCGGAAAGGTCTACAGACGAGATAATCCTGTGATGTCCAAGGGCAGGATGAGAGAGTTTTCGCAAGCTGTATGTCTCCCTGTCTATCTTTATGTGGAAGAGGTTTACTAATGATCGACGTGATAGGACTTTGATATTTCCGGAACATGGGACTCGATGATCCCCGACGCAGAGCTCATCAGTCTCCTATGCACAGTCCTGACGAAGCTCGAGGTTGGCGAGTTCACGGTCAAGATTAACCACCGTAAAATCCTCGACGGTATCTTTGAAGTATGCGGTGTCCCACAAGACAAGATCCACACAATCTCTTCGGCTGTAGATAAACTCGACAAGATGTCCTGGGCGGATGTGAAGAAGGAGATGACGGAGGAGAAGGGCCTTGACCCTGCTGTCGCAGACAAGATTGGGGAATACGTCAAGCACAAGGGTGGACCGAGCCTTCTCGAGCAGCTGGTTGCTGACAAGACACTCACCGCCAACGTCAGTGCGAAGCAGGGCCTAGAAGAGATGGGCACACTGTTCACGTATCTCAAGGCGTATAAAGTCCTCGACAGGGTACGTAAAGCCCTCATATCAATTAATTAATCTCACGTTGCATCAGATTTCATTCGACCTCTCCCTCGCCCGCGGCCTCGATTACTACACTGGCATCATCTATGAAGCCATTGTCGAGGCATCCGCACCACCAGGATTTAAAATCGCCAACGCTTTCGCCTCCACCTCTACCTCCCAATCCACCCCCGACTCCTCCGCACCCGCAGCACCATCCGCGCCTGCACCCCCCAAAGATAAAAAGAAACCCAAGAAACCCACAGGTGTCGACGAAGAAGAAGAGATCGACGAATCCCAAGTCGGTGTCGGCTCAATCGCCGCTGGAGGCCGCTACGATGGGCTCGTCTCCATGTTCCTCTCCGCCGCCTCCGATGGCAAGAAAACTCCTGCCCCCGTACCCTGCATTGGCGTTAGCATCGGGCTCGACCGGATATTCGCCCTCGTCTGGCCAAAATGGGTCGAAAAAGGCATGCGCAGCAAGGAAACCATGGTCTACGTCATTAGCATGGGCGACGGGCTGCTCGAAGAGCGTGTTGATCTCGTCCGCGAGCTCCGAGACGCTGGTATCAAGACGGATTTCTTGGCGAAGAATAAACCCAAGCTTCAAGCGCAGTTCGCTGCGGGCGAGAAGGACGAGGTGCCGTTTGCAGTACTGATTGGCCCGGATGAGGTCAAGGCGGGGGTGGTGAGGGTGAAAGAACAGAAGTGGAAGTTCGTGAATGGGAAGAAGGAGAAAGTCGAGAGTGAGGATAAGGGGACGGAGGTAAGGAGGGAGGAGTTGGTGCGGTGGTTGAAGGGGTCGGAGACGTGGGCGAACTGGCAGACAGGGAAGTTAGTGGAGAGTGAGGATTAGGGTGGATGTAGGAAGGGAGAAGACATAAAAGAAAAATAGAGCGTATATTTCATTGCTTAATAGACCTGCATTGGATCCCAATTTCCAGTCAATGACAGAATGTTTTTAAAAAAAAGTGTCTGAAATTGGTAAGAACAATTTCGGAAGTGGAATTCCGGCCCGGTTTAGTAAAATCTGTCTCGTTTATATAATGTGAAGAAAGGAGGTTGGCAGTTCGTTGACATGTATGATTATTCGGAAACTATTACCGAGTATTCTTATCCGTGCGAGTCAAAGAAGAAATTCTTCCCCTGGCGCGCTGCAATGAGGGAGTAGCACGAAAGATTAAAGATGTGATTAAGACGACTAAGAAGATAATGTGATATTTGCTCACCAATATCTCGAAAATATACTATAACGTTTCTACTGCTAGTTACTTGTGTTTGGCGGAAACAGTGTTCGGACGAGCGAACTTGTTGATAATGAAAGTATTATAACTCTTGCCTATATCCTCTGATAGATATATATCCAGAAATCATGAAATATTCCACTGAATATCAAGTAATAAATTGTAGGCCATCACTGAAAGTAAAAAAATGCACAATAATTCTCGACCGAATTTGACGAACTTGATGACGCTCCGAAACGTAGCTGGTCCAAAAGTGGCAATGATATTGCTAGAAATGGAATATCTCCTTCAGCTATACGGTAGAAGTTCAACTCATCAGGGGAGTAAGCACGCATGTTACTCTCGAATTTATGACATTGACTAGCGCGTATTCAAATCATTGTACCTTTACATTTTCTCACTATCAACGGTGCTTGAAGGTGCGGGCAAGAAGTGAAGAATCGGATTCGTACCAGTGGCAGTGCACGTTTAGGGCATATTTGACGCTATTTGGCACACGCATTGTGAAACTACATGTGAGACACCTTCTTTCCTTCTCTTCCTCAACTCCCATCTTGTTATCCAGCGAAACCCAGCGAAACCCAAGAAATTGTTTTACCACTTCAAACCTCCCTCTCAATTATAATAAATTTTATAATGTCTTCTCCCTACGGCACTGGACCCCGCTCTTGCGATGAAGAGTATCTTGCCAATCAGTTCAATGACCTGTTTAAACCCATGACACCTGTGGCAGTACGAGTCGAGCCGCACATTGAAGTGCAGATACAAGCCATCCTCTCTAATAGAACATTTTGGGATGATATGCCTATGGGCCGTTCCCCGCTCTCTGATGTCGCAAACAAGCCAGTCAACCTCCCCGCCCCTTCTTTTGTTGCTCCTGTTAGCCGCAAAGCATGTACCTATAACAGCCTAGCAACAGAAGCAAAAGAGATCGCCCTGGTAGCTTCATCACCTTTCAGCAGCCGTCAGAACACTCAGCGTGAGGAGTATGCGAAGCTTCGCAAGGCTCGCGTGATGGCAGCCTCTCCTCACGACAGCCCCACTCCTCAGCCACGACACGCACTCGTTCAAGTACACTCAACTTCCCTCACAATAAGGCGCTCTTCACCCCTTACACAGACAGTTTCAGCTCGACGAGTGAGTCTTCCTGCTCGTCAGCCACCACGTCTCGAGCATCGGTCCCAACCTCTCTCTAAGCCCTCCCAATCTATTCGTCAGCCTCTTCAATCAGCCTGTAAACCACCCCATCCAGCTCCTGTGCGCCGTGTCCCTTCGGCGTTATCAAGTGGGGATCCAGTAGTCGATGTCGTCCTTGCAAAGGCGGCGGAGAAGGCGGCGTTCAACCGTGAAGCTAAGCAGATTCGCAAGATACGAGCAGAAGCTGCTGCAAAGGGTCTCCGTATCCCAACAGAAGATGAATTACGCAAGGCCTCAAAGCCCAGTGCCGCACCGCCATGTCGTCTTCCTCTTGCCGCCATCCCCAAGCAGAGATCAGTATCTGCACCTCTTCCTCAGCCCCTCCCAGTCCCAGCACCCTTCCTTCAACAAGAGATGTCCGAGAAACCTTCCGCTGTTGGTGCCAAAAGGATACCAAATTCCAGCGTGCATCCGACTTTAGCCTTTTCTCCTTACAGACCCGCCAAACCCGCGTTCCAACCAATGGAGAACAGGGCCTACTCGCCTGGCATAGAGATTCTCTCTTCTCCCCCTGTTGCGTCCAAGTCAATTTTTGAACGTGGATTGACGGAGGTTCAGCTCAGGAATATTGCGTTGCGCACGCCTGTGGGCAACAAAGACAATGAGAGGACTGGAGCTCAGCGGACGATTCCGGTGCAAGTCAGGGAGAAGGAGAAGACAACGGTTAAATTATTCAATGAAGAGGAAGAGAGGGAGAAACCCAAGGAGGAGGAGACTAAGGAGAACAACGAGAGTAAATTGATCGTGAAGGACGAACCCTCACCAGGACCATCCATCCTGATTCCCAGCACCGTCATGGACTCCCCGCTTCCTTCTCCCCCTCCCTCCCCACCGATGAGGAGTTGTAGACTTCCCAGGATAATCAGGCAAGCGTCAGAATCATCTCCCAAGGTCCTACCCACCGTTGCTCCAGTCTCTTGCTCACCTTCCTTGCCGGCGACTTCCAAAACACCCAAGAAGATCATCCCAGCCAATCAGTTGGTGGACGTAGACGTGCATGCGGTCTCTCTTGCTTCTGGTCCTGTTAAGACGGACGAGAAGATCACTCCACCTTGTGTTCTCTCACCATCACCTTCTGCCCGTCCCGTCCAATCTGCTTCTCCCAGCTCCATATCAGCAGCTCCTCAGTTTCCAGCACTCCGCGAACCCGAGGATATGGACACCTTAGAGGACGCAATACTCCGATCTCACTTGATGGTAGTCAAAGAGAATATGGGAATGGATGTGGACCTGGCGTCTCTGGTGGAGGTGGAGGCTGTGGATGTCGAGGTTGAGATGGAGGACGCAGAGGAAGAGATCGATTTTATGATGATGTGGAGGGAGCCATGGGAAGAGTGGAGGCCGATATATAACGAAGCTTCTTTGGAGGTGGACGTCCCTGAGGTCGAGGCACTGGCTCTCACATTTCAGCCTCACTTACTGGGTACAGTCTCCTCGGCGTCTGGCAACGGTGATGCGCTCCTTGAGCTCACGAATGCCTTCTCGTCTTGGGTGGTCGGATGCGAGGAAGAGGAAGGAAGGGGGAAAGAGGACAAAGCCCTTACTGTCGCAAACCCACTAGTTCCACTGTCGGCCGTTAAAGCTCTAACTCCCTCTCTCACCTCTCAGCCGGCGACAAGCGAATACCAGCCCAGCACTATTCTACAATCTACCGCGATACTTTCCCTTGACCCGTTTGATTCTTGTTTGGAGCGTCAGGCTCCCAGCATCTATATACCATCCAAAGTCAAGGAGACGCAGCTACTACGGTCTGCTCATGTGAAGAGGAGTTTGGCGATAATTTGGCTCCCCCAGCTCAGGTCGAATGCATCACGTGTAGTAGCTAGTGGTCTTTCTGCTTCGAAGCTGGTCGAGGCGAAGGCTCTTGAAATCGCTATATCTCGAGTATCAATGGCTGGACGGTACTTCGCTGGTCTACGATGCAGCGAACTTCTCTCAGGAGCCCATCCAGTGCAGAGGGAGTTGGCAGTGAATGGGAAGACGCGGTGGGCCAAACGGGCCGCGAACTCAGAGTTCGTGCAGACTCGAGAGGTACCCAGTGCATTTTCGAAGAACCTCCCAGAGCCTTTAGTGCTTAAGCAACACCCATTCTTGAATGAAGCTTGTTATAGTGTGGGCGTCTGGCGAGGCTTTTCTTTGCGGTGATGAGGCTTCAGGTAAATGGTCTGTTTCTCTCTTACTTGCTACTACTGACGGGCCATTATAGGTTGTTGGCGACTTTCGTGATGATTCTGTGCTTTATAATTCTCGTTCTTTTAGATTCGTTAAGTATTGTTGTTTTTTGTACTGTCATGGGTGAGTTGGCTTTCATCTGCCTCTGCTAGTACAGTAGTACTCATGAAGTCTCCTGGCTTTGGTTACCAGTTCTAGAGATATGTCGCGTCTCTGTCTGTCTTTCTCTTTCTCTTGTCCCTCTTCCTCTGCGTCGTTCTACTTGTTCGTGTCCGCTACGCACTTTGCTCTTGTTTCTCCATGGACAGCTTGCTACGCAGAACCTTCTGACTTCCTGTTCGCTTTGGTATCTCTGACCTCGTGCTGAAGATTTCAATTCTGAAGACTTAAAGATCATGAAGCTTACAAAGATTTAAGGAAGATCGAAGAGACATGTGGACTGGATGAAGACGCGAAGACTCAAGGACTCAAAAAAGAAAATACCTCCGATGTTTTGTGCATTTACTCAAACACCTAGGCAAAAAAAAAAAATAGCAATGAAGTGAACTCGTCTTGATGTTTGACCTGGACGCAGGTTATGACGCTAGAAAATTTGCTAGTAGATAGATATTGCTTTGGTGTTCTGGGTTACATGATGATTGTTTCGTGAATATGATTCATATTTCCGATGTTATGCTGGCGTAATACATATGTATATATCCAAGATCATTATACATTCTAAGCACTCTATTTTACTTTTATTATACGGGTGTTTCGTCCGCGATATCTTCCTCATTAGCTAATGTAACATCCTCAACGATTGCATCGGGGGTTGGCTGAGCAGAAGGCTTCTGAACAGCAGCAGCAGCTTTCCCTGCTGTCGTAATGTCTGCGCCGAACAGACGTAAGCTCAAAGCACTGATCGAAACATTAAGCTGCAGCACGTATCATGTAACAATATTTCTTACCTCTTTGCCTTCTTATCAATCATCAACGTCAAGGAGACGTTGGACTTCCAAATGGGAAGAACCAGTTCGTGCGTCAGTCTGTAAAGAATAGGTACTTAGTATTAAGGGAGGAGTTATAGCCCAAAGTAACTCACATTACGCCTGCCATTTCCCCTGGCAGAAACCTGACAATGTGGCTTCCAGTTGCTGTAAACAAGTCGATTACCGTACTCAATTACCGTACTCTATTGTTGAAGAAAAAAATGACTTACGACGCGCCTCAACCGTCTCCCTAAATGGTTGGTCAAAGGTAGAGCACAACGGGTAATATGACTCAATCAACGTCTTCAGTGTCGGTAAATCCGCGGTAATAACCGTGCTGGGATCTACATAAGGCAGAATCACAGGCAGCCCCTCCCCAAGAACACGGAATTGAGCATCGGCTCCTTGGCCACCTTCTTGCTTGGAGAAGACCTTGGTACCAGCAGCAGTCAACCGGATGCGACTATAGTCGTTGTTCTCGATGACGGACTTGACGACATCGTTTGCGAGGTAGAGAGAGCGGACGGCGTCGCCTGCGGGATTGCGTACAAGGACATTGGATGAGGGGAAGGAGGAGGTCATATGGAGGCGTTTTCTAATAGTTATGAAAGTCAGCGGGGCAGGCCGGCACATTCCGGTTTTTGGTACTTACATGCATACTTGGAGGATAGGGTCATCAGGAGGTAAGAAAGTATACGGATTCTCCTTGAAAGAACCTCCTCCGCCATCCGCAGATTTTGGGCTGGATTCCGTTTCAAGAGCTGGCGTTGACGATTCAGTGGGCATTTCCACATCATCTACAGGAGTTGCTATTCCCGCCGCCTCTTCGGCAACATTCGGGTCTTCTGAAACGTCAATAGTATCTTCAAGACGAGGTTTCTTCGTTTTAGGGATATCGGCAGGCTCGCTAGCTTCACGTTTGAGCTCCCTGTCATCATTAGTTATAGAACAAGGACGTATTAGCAACGACTCACTTTGAAGGAGCAGACTTCCGTCTCTTCTCGAGCACAGCGACGAAGAAGCCTCCAGAATCTTGGAGGTGGGGGTATATTCTAAGGCTGCAGTTTCGTTTAGTTTATAATATAATCATGACATAAAAAGAACGTACCAGCGAGGAAGGTTGAGTTTCTCAACATCTAGTGGAGGCCAATGACCCTCCGTCATCTTCGCCTTGAGGTTCTCATCTAAAGATGAGGCCATGAACTCTTCATAGGACTCGTATGTAGCTGAAATGGTGCGGTCGGCTGTTGCTCTCCATGTTGTAAGCCCGGGCCTATGTTTCAATTCAGGGAGCTTGGATGACACGTCGACAAGTTCGAAGTCTAGACGAGGTCTATTAGGCGAGTTTTAAAAGGTTTGATAGACGCTTACTGACCAGGATTCACTTTCAGAGCCTCTGCAATGACAGCTTCGTTCTCGACTGGATTGAGAGAGCATGTCGAATAAACAATCCTTCCGTCCTCTTTGAGCAGCTTCATTGCACGTTGAAGGATACGGACTTGGAGACTATGCATGAATTAGACCGAGTTAAAGAGAAAAGTTCATAGAAACACACCTATGCAACCCATTCCCATCGCCCGGCTGCCATGATTTCCAGATACCCATATTCTTTCTAATCGTTCCATCTCCACTGCACGGCACATCACACAATATCCTGTCAAACAGAAGCTGTTCAAGGCGTTTAGGACCCTTGGTCTGCGTGGGGATCTTGATTGAAGGATAATTTGATGCGTCAAGGTTAGTGACCATGAGTGCTGGACTAGGGAGACGGGCGGACTGATGGATGAGGAGGTGCGTGCGCTTGTTATCGCTATCGTTGGCAAGAAGAAGCCCAGAGGGGATGGATGTGGAGGTTATGGTGTCTTGGGCATGGAGGGCTTCAAGAATTTGGGCTGTCTATGGTGGAACAGTTAGTTGAACATAAACACGTACGAGGAGAAACACGCCTTCGATCCTGGTGCTGCACACATATCCATCACCTGGGGACTCATCAGTTTGGCTTATGAAGAATTTAATAGTGTCATACCTTGTGATGTGGTTCAAAATCAAGGAATAGCGGTGGGAGCATGCTGACAGCCTCTTGCCTCGACACGTTTCCTACTTCAGTCTCGAACACCAAGAACGAGTGGAACTTTTTAAATTCTGGAGACTTTCGAAGCACCTTCTTGGGTACGTTGAATTGCCAGGCCAGGCCATCTGGATACCTTGCCAAACTCAGCGAGTATGGTGCAGATGTTAATAGCTGGACACACCATGATAGTTGGACTGGGGGTGGGATGGGCTGATCTTCGAAAATGACATTGCTCAGACTGGGAACATGTACGGATTTTATGGTTTCGTTCAGATTGTTGGCTGTTCTAATGATATTATTTCAACGTTAATGTTCGCAGAGTTGAGCAAAATGAACGCACTGTCTGCTGCCTGCGACACGGAATGTCGTTGGTAAATGTTGCCTCAGCGCTTCAACAAACTCGTCCCATTCCTCCTCAGGAACAACTTTTTGAGCCTTGTAATAAGCAAAGAGCTTTTCGTTATTCATGTCGATCTTTTCAATGAGGTCGGTACGTTCATCCTCAGCGCGCTTGCTTTTGCGGTTTCCCGTGTCTCCAGAGCGCCCATCTCTCCTCTGCGAACAGAAAGGTATAAATTATGATTCGTTGTGATATAAAGGGAACATACCTTATTGTTTCTGCCCATATCTGAAAATTGTAATGAGCGGAGAATGAGCAACTTTTTTTCTTTTTTCTTTTTGCGAATACAGTTAAGGTTCAGATCCAACTTTGGTTAAGATTAGATCATCTTCCTGTGGGTTGTTTGGCATTGATGTGTTATGTAGACAGACAGCTATCGCTTGGTCTCACCGGTCCGCAGCAATATGGACGTTGGCAGATTGAAATTCAGAAATGGCTCGCGCTTACCTTATAGAAGCTTTTAGTCACGGATCAGGTTACGTAAACAAATTCTGCTATTTCACAGCGGTGGCTACTACTTGTACAACGAGCTTCGTATCCGTACTACTTATGGTTTTCGCAAATTTTCAAAGAACAATAGAAAGTAAGTCAAGTAGTCGAGCAAAAAGACAGATGCTAACGATCGGAGTAAATTTGAAAGCATGGTTGGAGGAAAGAAAGAGATAAGATGGACTTCGGATCACTTCATACCAAGCTGTTCGAAGGTAATCTTATGACCGCCACCCGAACACTCATATCCCGTGGACGTCTTTTTAAACCCATACCCGTTGGGACATGGTTGGATGTTTAGCTCGGTCATCTTTTTGGCTATGACGGTCTGCATATTGTCGTCAGCAACATCGGGGGCATTTGCAATACTGGGCGTCGACTTGTTTTCTTTCCTCGCCTGTCTCTCCTCTTCCCTGGCTTGTTTTTCGTCCGCCCTCGCCTGTTTCTCCTCTTCCCTGGTTTGCTTCTCCTCCGCCCTCGCCTGTTTTTCCTCCACCCTCGCCTGTTTCTCCTCATCTCTAGCCCGTTTCTCTTCCGCCCTCGCCTGTTTCTCCTCAGCCCTGGCTTGTTTCTCCTCCGCCCTTGCCTGCCTCTCCTCTGCTTCCCTTATCCTCTTCTCCTCCTCTTCTTTGGCCTTTTTATCTGCTTCCTCCTTCGCCTTCCTCGCCGCCTCTGCTATTGCCTTCTTCTCTACCTCCTCCTTCTGCCACGTCGCCGACACTTCCACAGAGAGGCTCCGAACCGTCTTCGCAGTTGGGTACTCGCAGGCATGAAAGACCACGTAAAGATGAGTTTCCTTATCAACAACACGAACATTTGGAAGCATGTGTTGATTATCAACGTAGTGGCTCCACTGTTCGCCTCCACCGTTGCATTTAACTGCCAGACTCGTCGAGAGACAAAGCGCTGCGTCGTGGTCGATCATACGTGAAGCGAAGCCTGTTTGGCTCTTGTAGATGTCAAGATCCGTAGCTTGGGTAACTACGCTCTCTGGCAACTTCCCGGCGGTGAGAATCGTATCGGTCTGAATGGTGGAGTTTCCATTCTCACAGGTCGTCGCGTACTTGATCATATAATTAAGCGCAAGGAGAGTCGGATTATTGATAGGGGGGATAGGGACAGCAACGGAAAGTGACCAAGTATCGTTGTGACAGGCATTGACAGAGAGTGCAATGACTGGCTCCTCGCGAAACGATGCGTAGGTATACAGTAACTCTTCGTCGTCGTCGTCGTCGTCGTGTTGAGATGGATAACTGATGAACGATCCATTCTTAGCGGCGATTACTGGAAAGGTGCGAGCGTATGTCTGGCCGCTGGGCACGACCGGACTCTGTGCAATAGTGGGTAGGAAAATGGGAGCTGATGCAAAAGCTGTCGAAGTCATGAATGGAACTTGTTGCGTTCTTGCCGACATTGTGAAAGACTGGTGTTGATCTTGAGCATTTCGTCAAGTTCAGCAGAGATGCTTTTATACATTGGGATATCAAGCGCTACGCTCGTACGGCTGACTTTGTACATGGGAAACGAGCCAAAAGAATCCGATTCTTAGACTCCTGAATGTACAGAAGGACTATAAGGATATACTTAGTCTGTATATGGTAGGCGCCAGGCCCGCGCATTATTTGTACAAGCGAAATCTCTCTCTGCGGTGATGAACAAGCGCTTCGTTATGAGCCTTTTGGAGACCTGCGCTCAATCTCCCTAATAGAAGAAAGGGAAGCGGAAAGCTCTATTCACTAAAAACACGTTTAGATCACTAGGCAGTGCACAGGAGGCGCTGCCGCGCCTGTGGTTTTCCAATAGAAAGGCAGTGTACCTGAAAATCTAATAACGATTACTCCTTTGCAAGACTTTACTTCAATCAAAACACGAGATTCAAGCCACATTTATTGACAGGGCTTGATACAATTTCAAGTTATACGGATACTTGATATACAGGCGGAGGTGATCAGTCGCCGGAGGCAAAAAAAAACCGCAAATTGAAGGCTACATAAAAGCAGTCTCAGCGTAGCAAAAATTCAGATGATCATTACAGCATTCGGAAAGCAGATGAAATAGTAACAACAAATTCATCGTTCTTCATATTTTTGTGGTGTCGCACGGTTCAGACGCCTCTGTTTAAAACTTACACAAACAACACGCGACAGGTAATACCCCGCTCAGTACCTCGAGTTCATTAGCAACCTTCTCTTCGTTCTGTGATGCGACATTTCCGGAAAGTTTTAGGAAGCGCTGTTACCACTTCGTACAACTAGGAACGCTCGGTGTTAATTTCTTGCGAGTAGAGTTGGCTCACGCATTGCGCGGCAACGACAGGGAAAGGTGATGGACCCCGGACCGACAAGCCGCCCACCAAAGACGACGAAAGACTCTAAGCAACGTAGAATACAAGATAGGAAAAACAAGTGTCTTCTGCACAAATACTTGGTAGCCATTCTATTATCCTAAATGCCCACTAGCTGCACTCGAACAAAGATTACATCCAAGACCACCTCAACATCTGCCTCAGGTCCTTGCTGCCTTGAGCTTTGACTTGGACTCACGGGACATGCAACTCTCGTAGGAAGAGAATGACCGCTGTCCCGACGACCCTGAAAGTTAAAAATGTTGCGACACTGAGCGCTGTAATGCCTAGAGACTTTGGCTGATAACGACTGCCAGATGACATGCGAACGTTGTTGAATTGCTTCAAGATCCCTGAACAGCTGTAACACTGGTAGACGCCTTCTTGATTGCCATACTATTTCCATACTGTCACCAAGTTAGCGCGAAAGGCACCCATGATCTAGGCCATGCTGCATCTTATTATTGTGAATGGGTCTATCTAGGACTTGGTATAGAAATTTGGTGTAATCTCCTCCGCTGCCCTCGACATCTGGGCGTTTGAATTGTTCTTCATATAACCTCGCATAGTAGCAGGTCGTCAATATATCAACGATACTCACCACGTTTCTTCTCACAGAACGCCGGAGGCAGTGGAACCGAGAACTGGAAGAGAGGGTATTTGCGGATCCTCTCCTTATGGTACGCGAAGGTATTAAGTGAGTTTGCCTTTAACTTGCCTACTGAATCCCCTCTTCGCGGCTCTCAAGCTAGTCAATCATGCCTGCAGTCCGTATTTCCTGAGATTTAGTTTGAACTGGCTAATTCTCTGACCCTACAGTCACTGATCCCCACATCCCCAAATTCGCAATTGTACAAGGATGGTAAAGCACACTTGCTCATACGTCATAGAGACATAATTTTTATCTAAAACTCTTTCAGCTGAGAACAGGTTCTGGTCTGATTGGAAAGGCCCATATACTAAGCCATCCGTTGTAAACGTGTTCTACATTAATCATCAACGCCAGCAAGTTTGGAACAACTACGATGCATACAGGTATATATGTATGCCCTCATTGTATCATATTTGTTAACCATAACTGTATAGTAAGAAGGTTGGAAATGAAAAATACATGTATCACGGAGCTACTCGTGCGTGCAACCTCGGAGACGACAACTATCAAGTCATTGCTTGTCAGTTGGTTAATTGCGATGTATGCTCCATCTTGCGCGCCAGTATTGATCCATTGATACTTGGTATATACTATACTTTCATTGAATTCATTAATCTCATTCACATCTCTTATAAAGATCCACTGTCCAAGTTTGGTTTAGGAGCCTACGTGGCTCCTAACTCCTCCAGTCAGTTAGCCAGTTCATATATCTCTTCTTGAACTACCACAGTTTTTCAACAGAGTCTGCCAACCCTACTCGCTACTTAAAAAATGCAAACCCTACTCAGTCACCAAACTTGGTTTTATTGCGCTGCGCCGTAGCTCTTGGAAATACCTATTACACCAAGAAAGCTATGCTCGTAACGAAACCGCCTGATGGATATGACTCTGCAAGTCTGATTCCGACTTCTAGTGAAACTTTACTAACCCAGCCTAGATCACTGCAGTAACAAAGTTGAACGGTGGCATTGTGAAATATTCCGAGTCAGTTGTGTTCAAGAGGGATGCTGTTCTGCCTGTTGAGGTTATTGTCTTGCGCTTTCCAGGTTGTAAGCAAAATGATATTTCTCTGATCAAACTGTTTTAGACTAATTACACGCCGAACAGCTCCTGGCATCCCCGCCAATCCGTATAGCAATTTCACAAAGAGGTTGAAAAATATTTCTGGTGGCGGTAAGTCCCAGAAACTATGTAACAATGCTTTTCGCTAACTGGGCCAGAATTCCAGACTGGAATAAATGTCCCGAATCCATACGTGACACTTACAAAGGTGAAACTTTGTGGACAGATGGAGACGCATCATTCACTTTTCGTAAGCGTGTAATTGATC